>VZRO01007577.1:147446-203870 GCA_013397915.1 Daphoenositta chrysoptera
AAGCAGAAAAAAAAAAAAAAAGAAGAGAAGATGAAGCAGAAGCAGAGTTCAGGGAATCTGGCATTTCAAAACCTGTATTAAGTAAATTATTATGACTTGGAAAAGAAAGGCACAAGAAATATTTACATAGTCACCTCTATTGGGGAACCTGAAGAATAGAAGACAACTCTTGCTAAAAGCAAGCTGATTTCCAGGGCAGGACAAAATGCTCCCCCCACCTTATCGTGGCTGCTGGCCCAACCTTCCTCTTCTCCCAATTCTCAGCTCCTCTTGCTCGCTCCTCACCCGCCAGTGACGGCCGATGGCAAAGAGGAGCTGGAACAGGCTGCGAGGAATGGATGTGTTACCGAGGAAAGGTACTCCAGGATGGAGGCAGGGAGATTATCCAAGGTTTCTGCCATTCCTGGGCAGCAGCACGGAGACCGTGGCTCCCCTCGTTCTCCCGGTATCCTTGACGGGAAGCGCTCTGGAAAGCGTCTCTCTGAAAACAGGCCTGCTGGAGACAGAAAACAGAATAAACTCGGCAGCAAGAAGTGATCACTCCCTCTTTGCTCGTCGTGCCTCTGGCAGATTCACACAGACCTGACAGGACAGTTGCCTCTGACTTGCAGAGCCCCACAGCCAAGGGGGAGGGAGAGGGAGGGCAAAGTGGGATAAATAATGATACATCCACAATAACAAGGCAGTGGTGTGGAAATCTGTCAAGAAATACACACTCTTGATAACAGGAAGAAAGCAAGGCCTGATCTTGTTTAATACAAGGCTGGAGTTAACACATTCTGCTACATGGGAAATAAAGCAGCTCCTTTCTTCAGGAGCAGAGGTGCCCCTCCATCTGCATAATAGCTGTGCACAGCTTGGGATCACTTGATCTTCCAGACACCCCTCTCTTCCTCAGCTGGGCTGTTATCATCCTCTGTTATTATCTTCATATTTCCCCTGGTTATTATCAGCATGTTACCTTTGCCTTTATGTCGACAATCTACCTGGCAATTTTCTCCTCTCCAGCTGGCTTCCGTGTTTCCTAGGTAAGAAAACTAATGTTCTTTGCTCCAGAGTGAATGTCCTATTCATTATTCTCAATGTACTGTGACACAGCAACACTGAATATCAAAAGCCTGCAGTAAATTCTCATCTATTTCTCAGTCATATAGAACAATTAAGCAAACAGCACAGATAGCAACCTGCCTTTTATCGTCCCTACTGAATTTAGGTTTGACTGTGCTACATTTAACAATTGCCCAGACCCACAATGCAAATGAATGTGTGGATAAACACTGTTTAATATTGCACATTATGATGTGCCAGAGAGCACTTCCATTGTGCCACGTTCTTGATGGTAACCCAGATAAATCACTTTTCATACCCAAACAGGCTGAAGCAGAATGCAATTAGAGAAGGAACTGCTGCACAGAAACGGTGTGCTGGTACTGTGATCAGCTGTCTGCATCCATACGGCTCCCGGACCGGCAGGGAAATGAACTCTTGCTCAGGGTTTGTCTCTGACCCCTTCTGTGCTCTCAGCCCCGTCTCTGGAGGAAGGACTGCCTTGATGTCACAGGCTGGGTATCCTGTTTCCCCCAGAGTGGTGCTGAAAACTGTGGTCACCAGCATCTCACAGAATCAGAGAATGGTCAGGGCTGGAGGGGACCACAGTGGGGCATCTGCTCCAACCTCCCTGCTCCAGCAGGGTCATCCCAGAGCAGAAGGCACAGGACTGCATCCAGATGGTTCTTGAATACCTCCAGTGAGGGGAACTCCACAACAATCCCAAAATCAATCTAAAAAAACTTAACAAAAGCAACAAAAAAAGGTTGACCTCATTCAGAAGACGTAACCGAGTGCTTCATCATCCTTGACAATCACACTGAGGTACACACTGGTCATTTGGTCTTTCTGTTAAGTAAAGGTTAAATTCCCTCTTGTCCTATAAAATTGACCATTACCACAGTATGTCTTTCACCTTTTACTATAAATGAATCAAAATCTGTAGACCTCAGCAAAGACACATGATCAGTAGCCAGCATTTATAATGCTTAGAAACTTAGAGTTCTGCAAACTTTACCAGAATGAAGGTCAAGCTACCTCTAAAGTCAGAACATGCTAAAATCAAGTTATGACAACCTTAGATCAAAATCCAAGTAAGAAATATCCACTTTAAAGGAATAATTAAAGCTAATAAATAAATCAGCAATTAAGCCAGCATTATTTACATTGTTTCTTCATTTAAAAAACACAGAATTATAAGAATTTAAATGAAAATGTTGTTGTCAATTTCCATTTGAAAAGGCTATTTAAGGAGGGCTTAATGACTTCAGTTTTTTAAAGTCATTTTGCACTCATGGTTAATTAAATGCACAAGGACTTCCACTGAGAATCAGAATGTTCTAAATAATGTAATAATAACTTGTGTAACCAATTACTGTAAAATAAAACTGGATTATCTAATATGACCTGCCTGGCTTCGGTATTCATAATTTTAAATCCCTTTTAATTAAATCCTCAGGGTACTATATTTAACGTAAAACAACCATGACCTTCTTTATAATATAAATGTAGTAGCCATGGTGGGTCAGGAATGAATTTTGGTTCCACAACTGGGTGACTCATTCATCAGAAAATTTTCTGGGCTGTCATCCTGTTTAAACAACGTTATGAGCCAGTTTCTCTGCTGGTGTAAATAGGGTGTTGTAAATTGACTGTAATGGCACTAGGGCTTGATACCACTGCTCTTTATTTCTAAGCAACAGGAAACAGAGGAAAGTGTACATGCATTCTTTGGTTTACTAATGAAGATGAGGTTTATTCTGAGAAAAATATATCACCTCTTCCCCCTCCCTCCTGTGCTTTTTCGTTTGGTTGTTGGGGTTTTTGGGTTTTTTTATTGTGGGGGTTCTGGGGAGAGCTTGCTTGATTCTGGGTTTGGGTTTTGGATTTTGTTTTTCTGTTAGTTAGTGTTGTGCTTTCCAGAACAGCTTCAAGGCCAAGTGAGAACTTGTTATCTAAAGGGCATGACAATAAACATATCAAATTGGGGAGTGATTTTTCTATGATGTTAGCAATCTACCCACACATGCTATAAATTTTTTTCCCTTTTTCTGATTTTTTTCTGCCTATTTTTAAACCAGCTGAACTATCTTTTCTACACAGTGAAGACCTGTAAGTATGTTATATCCTCATTTTGCTTTTTACATCACTTAAGTAGTTGTTATATTTATAAAACACAGATTTTCTCAAAATATAAGAGGTCAGGACTTAAGTGCAGACACACACTTAAATGCAGACACAAAGACATGCTTAATACCCAGTCACAGAAAATCTCAAAATTATTTTATCGTATTTTTTCAAGTGACACTGATGAACTTTTCAAGATGTCTAAAATATGCTGCAGTCAGTATAGGCAAAATGTATTGCACACTAGATTAATAGACTGAATTTCATCTGTACTACACTAATCTGAAAAAAAAAAAAAAAAGTAGGCAGGACCAAGGAATGATCAGAGCATGTTAAAAGGCTGATTGTGGATATCTCATTGCTCCTTTGTCCTTGTCAGTGCCCTTCAGAGGATGCCTACAGAAATTTAAACAATGACTTAAGGTCCTGACACTAAAAATGTAACAGAATAATGTAAAAAGCTATCCAGATTTTTAACTTATGTGCTGTTTTCTTGTGAAGGCAAAGTATGTAAGGGAATCACTGATTAACAGATCAGGGAGTCCTGACCTCAGCACTGGACAGGTACACAAAGCATTTATTGCAATGCAGCTAACATCCCATTTTGCTAATCAAAAATTATCAACTATTCAACAAGATTTAAGACCTTTTCATTCACAAGGCCACTTGACTCCTTCTTCCTGGAACACTAAGCAACCTATCTGGCTTAGTATTTATTCTTTTATAGGAAGAGTTTATTGTCTGAAGAATGTGGTCCCAGAATACATTCTGCCATTCTGTCGTGGTTCAGCAGTTGTACTCCCAGTTCAGAGTTCCCGCTGAGACTCAGCTGGAAAGGATCCCTTCTCCCTGGAGACATTCCCTTTCCCCTTTCCCCCAGCCCCACCAATGACAAGGCCATACAGAATAACCTCCAAGTCCTAAACATGACCCCTCCTGGCTACTGCAAAAATTAACCCTCTCTGGCTGGAAACAGGACACATATATTACTTCTGCCATATCAGAAAAAAAAAAAAAAAAAAAGTTATTTTTCCTGTTAAAAACTAATGCACAAAAATCTTGTCTTTAGAGGACCTTACTCTTTTGGGATTGAGGTACAGGACAAGAGAAAATTGAAGCAAACTGTTACCTACTGCTGTGGACTGAGTAGAAGTGCGTGCTGCAACTATGAAATTTCAAATACAAGACAGAGATATATAAGGAGAAAAAAAAGTAATTCCAAAAAAGTCAAGGTTTGGTAACAGATGTGTTTTTGCTGTTTTCATATTCAGTCCTTTATGTTAATATACGAATATGCACTGTGTGCACATCATGTAATCAGCTCTTAGGGTAAGCATTAAATTAGATCCTGTTTTCATGCTCAGCACATTGATGAGGAGATGAACAAAACACATATCTCTGATTTGTAATTCTTGATTTCCAGTGGGGAGTTGTCCAGAAATATTAAATCAAGAGCTACTGAACCATCCTATTTCTATTTGTTATTGTTGAATAGATTTTATCCTTTTCCTTCTCACTTTCTCACGCTTTCTTAGTTTTCTTTCTTCACCAACACTTTTCATCAGCTAACAAGTCTACATGTGCATACAAATGTACAAATATATGTATGTATTGTATTTTTTCCAGTGAGGCCAGGAACCTTTGGTTGATGATCTAACTAAATAATTGTAATGTGTATGTGTGTGTTGTGCTGTCTTAATTTTCAATCCTGTGTTTTTAGAAGTTGTAATAATATGGACATTAGAAATAATCTGTTTGACCAGCAAATAGAGAATAATATAGGCCTTAAAGAAAATGAGGTTTCTTCTTCTTTTTTTCCTGTGTCTCCATCATTAATCCTTCTCTGGGTAATACTTTCCTCTTGCTAGGAAAAGAAAACAAAAGAAAACAAAACATTAACTAAACCACAGGAACCTTGCTTTACCATTTGATGGTGTTAAAATATCACAGCTACTAAGACATAAGACTGTAATTTCTTGCTGTAGAGATAACTGAAGTGGAATCTTCGTTCTTTCTCTTAGTGTTTGATCCACTGGCTATTTTTCCAAATAAATTAGAACTGAACACATTTCAATCATCCTGGTGTGCTCTAGCTATTGTAGGCAGCTGCTGCATAACTCAGCCACAGACAATCTCTGAGCCCTCTTCAGGGATAGTCTTAGGCAGGTTTTCACACACAGCTCTTATATATCACTATAATGAAAGTGGCACTTCCTTTTTTACAGGGTTTGGTCTCCTGGTGACTTCTAAATGCTCCCTCACATCACTGAATAGAATGGAAACATTTTCTCATTCTAAGCACTTATCTTTGTCCCCAATTAATGTTATGGCTGGAATTAACTCTATAAACAAAAATATTACAATGATGACATTCCAAAATTTCAACTGCAAATTGCCATCTCTACTGTCCTTTGTATTTTTAGTCCTTCAGATGAAAAAAATGGGTAAATTCTGATGGGAAAACATGAATAAATTTCCTGAAAGTATGTCCTTCCACTGAAGATTCTCCATTTATCTTAGAAAAAAACCTGTTGGCTACAATTTCTTACATTGCTTTTTCTTATAAAAAAGAATAAATTTCATAACTTGATGTCAGGAATATGGCTAGCAACGGACCCCCTGTTACCTCTGTCTTAAGCCCTATTCTTTAACTTCAAGATTACTGCATTAGTCTTTAATAACTAACTTTGCAAAAATTCTCTTTTTTGTGGTCACACTGCAGCTCTTACCACAAGTTACCTTACATGTATAAGATAAATAGATACATGAGCACTTTCTGGGAAGGACAGAAATAGATGAATATTGATAGAACAATATCAAAGATTAATAAAAATCTATGAAAAATAAATATAAGAGATTAATAACAACAGTGTGACTAAGGTATATTATCCAGAATCAAATTTACATTAGATACTGTAAATTAGTTTAACTGGGACATGGATAGAATGTCCCATGTCTGTCAGTCTGTCAAAAGTACAAACCAATTATCATAAATCAGACAAAGGCAAAACATGAAACAAAAAACCCCCATTTGTTTTGTTTCATGTTTAGTTTATTTACACACGTATTAAGAAGTTATAAGCCATCTATATTCAGAAGCTTTTGCTTTTATTTGGTGAGAAAGAGGAGAAAAGGGGTCTAAATATGCAAAACCTGAAAAAAGCAGAGTTGCAATGAAGTTTCACACTCATGGTCCCCTCAGCACGTATGTAGCTGTCATCATCACAGCTCATAAAAATCTGCCTACGTGCAGTCACAGGGGCTCAGGGCTCACCAGGAGCCAAACAGGCAGATGGATCATTCCCTGTATATGTGTCTACATATTTTTTCTCTTGCTGCATACCACTGATCATCCTCCCTCCATCTGCAGGCTCCCTTCAACTTCATGTTTGTCTTTTTTGAACCCCATAGCAAGCTGTTATAAATAGGAGAATGGAAGTGTGGGTAATGTGGTGCACATGTACTGTGCATGCACTGGACCCAGCTCCAACGAGCATGACACTGGATATATGTACATGTTATCATATAAATTCATTCTTTAGTTCACTTTAAGTCCCTTCTCCTACATCCACCGCACTGCCTGCATTTTGGTATGCCTTGAAATTCAGCTTTAGAATGTGACAGTTGGCATGCTGATAAGGAAACTTGGTTAGAATATGTAAGAATATCCGTATGAGGTCAAACCAGCTGGAGTCTACTCCAGTAAATTGATTCCAACAATGGACAAAAGTCTGGAGGACATGATACCAACAAACAGCAACGATCTATATCTCTCCTTATCCTTCTCCTCTCCTCCAGGTACTACCATTCCAGAGATCTGCTGAGCCAGAGGAGGGGCTTTTGTGTTTGGTAAACCTTGATAGGTTTCTTCTGCACAAACTTGTCCAATTTCCCTTTAAGTCCACAAAGATGCAAAATATTCTTCAGCAAGAACTTGATCCTGTCTCATGTCTTGTATAATCAACTATCAAAACCAGGTGAGTTCTGTGAGTTTCATTTGACTGTCTCTTGTTCTTCAGCTAGAAGAGACTGTGAACAGTTTAATCTCCACCCACTGTCTTCATATCACCCAAGAGTTGTTCAAATTTCTGTCACATCCTTCCCCCATGTCAACCCTTTTCCATACAGAAGACTTGTAGCTCACACAAGGGTTGCTTGTATGAAAGCTGTTACAGACAGTTGATCATTCTTGCCACCCTTCTCTGCATTTTTTCTAGTTCTCCTTCATGAATTTGAGATGAGAGGCTCAGGACTGCATAGAAATTACCAGGATATGTCTGAATCCATGACTTTATAAGGGGGAAATGATCTCTGTTTTGCTCTTACTTTCCTTATCATTCCTAACATTTAATTTATAATGGCTACTGAGCACCAGCTGACATTTCAGTGCAAATTTCTTTCTCGGCAACAAAAAATTTCTCCTGACTGGCAACAGTGCACCTTGTATATGAAATTAGAATTCTTTCCTTCTTCTCATCCTTCTACATTTAACTATGCTGAATTTCATCTGCCTTTTTTTATTGCTCTTTCACTTATCTCATAAAAACCTTCTGCAATTTTTTCTAGTCAGACCTCATCCTACCTTGAATAATTTAGTATCATCACCCAACTTTCTTACATCACTGCTCACCCTGTTATGCAGATAACCATATTAAACAGAACAATTCCCTGCACATACTCCTGTGGAATTCTACTGCTCATCTCCCTTCACTGGGAGAATTGACTATTTACTCCTACTCTATGTTCCCTGTTTTACAACCAATTATTTATCTGAGTAATGACCTTTTTATCTCTTATGCATGGCTGCTTAATATCTAAATCCAAATAGATTATATCAATCAGATCTGCTTTATCCATATGCCCGCTGACCCTTTCAAAACCTCCAATAAATTTTCAAGACAGTAGTTCCCTTTGCAAAAGCCATGCTGACTTTTCCAAGGTAAAGTACATCTATTCATATCTTCACCAATTCCAGTCTTAATTATAATTTCTCCTAATTTTCCTGCTGTAGACACCAGGTTTACAAACCAGCACATCTGAAAATGTGCAGATTTTTTTTTTCTTTAACTGGTGTTTTATTTGCTATCCCCCAGTTTTCAGTAAAGCAGTTTTAAATTTAAGACTGGATATCAGTGTTATTAATTGAGCTACTTCATCTCTGAGTTTCTTTGGAAAGTCTAAACATTCCATGCTCCTCTCAGGTTGGTTCTCTTCACTTTGACAGTTAATTCCATAATCTCTGCTTGTGACTTAAATATATCTTCTGGAAATTCTCTGCAAAGAAGAGAGAGAATGAAGAATTTTGCATGCGGATAGAAGATTCAGGAAAGATGATTCCATCCAAAAATAAGGAAGCTTATAAATTCTGAAAAGTCCTCTAAAAAGCAGAAAGCTCAAAGGTGCTTAATTTCCCTTTTTAGACAGAAAGCCAAGGCATTTAGCTTTTTTTTTAGTTTAGATACTTACGGGGCTGCAAGAATGTAACCACAGTCTTTCTTAGCAATTACAATATCTACATATGATATGGCTAAGATTTTTTTTTCCTTAAGGATTTTTGGGCATTCCAAGCCTAAGAGATGATCTGTTTGCTTGTCTTTCCCTTCTGTAGTTACCAGATATATCAGCTTTAACTAGATGAGAAACATTCTCATACCTAGATCTTGCTTTTAACATCCCCTCATTCTTTAAAATAGGTTATCTTAAAATACTGCTGCTAATTTCTGCTTGTTCCCCTTATGCAGCAGAACATAGTACAGCCTTATGCAAGCAACAAGTAACTCTAGAAAATGAAAAATTACTGGCGAAATAATAAAGTTGTGATAATTTATGATATGTGGCAGCACTGAAAATATGGAAACATAATTGTGTGCACATGCAGGCTACAGCAGGTACCTCTTAACGTTCCTGCAGTAAGCACTTGCAGTCTTCTGCCATGAAAAAGGTTGGTTTAAGGCAGTGTCTGACATTGCATTTGCAGTGGGGCAAGTGCTCAGCCAGTCAGGTATTGCAGCTCAGCTGAGATACCTGAATTTATTGAATTGCAGTAAACAGTTACTTATATTTATATGATCTGAACTAGGAAAACTGTTTCTCTGATGAAAAGAATATAGTTTGTAACTGTTTCTACTCCAAGCTGTAATACACTAGAAAATGAGCAAAGGCTTATTCTCTTATGGAGAGACTGCTTGGTCAGCAGATGTTCTGCAAAGTGGAAGATGGACAATATATGGTGTAAGGCCATGTGTTCTTAGAGCAGTCATCTTGTTACTGCAGAGCTTTATGCACTCTGCATTCTCTTCTCATTATAATCTTTATCCTATTCAACTATAAACTCATTAGGCTCTGTCAGTATGACAAGCTGTCCAGTTTGTATCTCTCAGCTATTTGGATATTTGCTAATAATCATATTTTTTTTATTTCACATCCATAAGTCAGCATAAGTAACGTGTGACTTCAGCCATCTTGTATGTCACAGTAATTTGGCCATTGGCAACATGTGAATTTTGATCATCTGGCTGAAATAACACATCTTTTTAAGCATATTTTCCTAAACATTGCTAATCTACACTTTCAGTTAAACCCCATGCAGTTACAATTGTGTCTTATTTTGAAAAAAACAATTGTAACCTCTTGTTCTTTATAATCTCATGAACTTAGCAAAATTGAATTGAAAATTGCATATTGTGTATTTTCACTAATTATGATGGTCTTACCTCTATATTTCTATGTTAATATGCACATTCTGGAAATTCAGAAGGGTTTTTTCAGGTTCTGAAGGGGACCCATAGAAAAAAACACGGTTTTCTGTTTGCACTGTGATTTCAAAGTCTAGAGATACTGTTCTAGCACCTGGTCTAGTGGAAGGTGTCTCTGGGGGGACATGGCAGGGGGCTTGGAACTAGACGAATTTTAAGATCCTTTCTGGCCCAAACTGTTCTATGATTCTATGAAATTGCAACAACTGAAAACATTTTGAAAACACAATAAATACCAAGTATATTATCTTCCAGGCTTTTCTCTTTTTTTTTATTGTTAACTGAGAGACATGATAGACAACTTACTTTAAGGTGTGAAAATAAAGCCGTGTACCTTGATACCTTGGTAAAGTACATCTTTGAGATCCACTGCTGGTAAGGGTTATGAAGGAAATGCTGCCTAATTCCAACAGTCTCATTAAAGTAGAAACCAAAATACATTCTATAAAAGTTATTTGAAATTACCATTTGTAAATTTTGATAGAAAACAAGTGAACTTGTTTCCTCCAATCCATCTATCTTGGTTCATGGAAGTAAGGGAATAACTGCTGGGTAAAACCAAAAATTTAAGAAAGAAGGATCATAATTGTTTCTAAGCTGCAATTTAGTCATTAAGTAACAGTACAGCTGCATTAATCAATTTTTTAAAATTTAGGTAAAATGCCTAATTAACTTGAGAAAAGTAATTTAGTTTGGTTTATAATCAAACAAAGATCACTTTTCAGCACTCAAAGATTAATTTTAGTATAATTATTTTTGGTTGAGCATCATTTGAATTGCAGAGGCGGAATTGCTAATTATCTAATTTGATATTGATTATATTGCTGTATAGTTTATTTTTCTTAAATATAAGCAATGTCTTGTTACTGGTGATAGTGACAATTGACGTACTATTACTCTTGTTTAAATGTTTTCATACAAATATAAAATACTGAGATAATTTTATGTGTGCCAGTAACCTTCCTGTAAGCTAATGGACTAAGAAGCTTAAGTAACCTGTAAAGGTTGATTGATTGGTCTTTGTGCCTCCTATATCAAACACAAGATTTTAAAGTTTAGTTTTAGGCAATAATTTTCTTGGTTTTGTTATAGTGTCTCAAGAAGATATTTTATGTATTTTTTGTCTGAAGCAGTAAGATTTAGACACAGTGTCTAGATATTAATTATAGAACTATGAATTATGTGATGTTTTGTTAGAAATCAATGATGTCCAGATTAAACAGAATGTTGCATTTCCTGATTTTACAGCACTTGATTACTAAATTATGACAGTTCAACTTGCTAAAAGGGCCCGCCATTGGTCATTAAAAAAAATTTGTCAGTAAGAGACTTAGTGAAAGTGTTGGGTCCTTAGTTTTTTCTCCCTAAGGACTAAACACAGTACAAAAAGCTTCAAAGTGTGCAGAACAGTGCAGAAGATCTCTCTGAATAAATAGAACAGCTGTTTTCTGTGTTCTCTGCTAATTCTGCTCGTGCAGTTTAGGAATAGCAATGCCTAAACAGGCCTAGTGTATAGTTCTGGCTATTCCAGTAGCACTTTGACAGACAGGGCACACTTCTGGCTATAAATTAATGACTTCTGTCCATCAAACATTTCAGACATTTTGTCTTTACAGAAGGGCTGAGGCAGCATGGTGCTATTGAGATTGCTGGTTATTTCAGCCCCAGTGATGATTCTGTTCATCATCTACATGGCAGTATCATAAGAATGAAGAACCCAAGAGAAAGACAGTTAATTCAATAATCTCCGTAATTTTACCATGATCAAATTCCTATCACTCATTTCAGGAAATGCACCAGTGAACATGCTAAAGACCCTTGTGATAACTTCCCATTTGTTAATAACAAACTGGAATTTCACCTAGAGGCATGCAAGGTAGTTTGTGAAACCTACTTCACCCCAAGAGTCATGCAAAAGAGTGCACCTGATACTACAGATTGTTGATGCAATCACTGACTTTTGAAAAGGAAACATAAGCGGTCCCTAAATCATGTTTTTTATCCAATAACTGACTAATAAGTAAATAAAGGGTCTGAAACAAGGTGCTGGGTAGCAGGACAGGTATTCCTTCAGCTCCCTTTCTTGTCAAGCACCGTATCTTGTCAATGGGGAGTTGAAGCTGAAATACCATGTAAGGAGAATTGAAAGCAAGGCTCCAGCTCTGTGGGGAGCTCTAACCAATTAACAAAATGAGAATCATATTCAGACCTCAAGAAAATGTTATGACTGTTGCTTCTGTGTTTAGGTTTTAGACCTGTGCTAGGATTGATAATGTCAGCACTGAAAGAGCATTCTGCACACAACTAAAGCATTAAGCCTTTCAGAGAAATTCCTCTGGTTCATAACAGAGCTGGGAAACAGAATTGTTAAGAAAAAATAAATTCAAATACATTCTGCAAACAAAATAGGAACATTTTAAAACAACTCAAAATTTCTGGAGTCCCTGCTCTGATTCTTCACAGCAATCAGAATATGCAGCACTTTGTGCCTCTCTGGACCAGAAACCTGTTTGCATGATGGACAGGTTCAGGTTCTGCAGTCAGATTAATAACCAAACTCATCCTTAATACATCACCCAACGACATCAACAAAAGACAGGGATATGGCTGTTGCAGCCAGGGAAAAGGATTTTTTCCCCCCAATAATAAAGGAGAAAGGTTGTCAAACCATGGTACTTCAGTAGAATGATGTCTATGGCAGACAAGGTAAAGACTCAAAGACCTATTTTTTATTTTGGAAACACACAGCAAAAAAACCCCACCAACAAAATGAGACAAAGCCAAGATGAAAAAAGCACTCAGGAGTTCAACAGGAAACCTTTTAGCAGCTCTTGAGCCAGTCAATATTCCTATGCTGCATGTTTTCTTTTGGATCCCATGTGTACTAATGACAGATTAACGAGCCACATAGGTAGAAGTGGGAGTTTGAAAGCCAGTTAGATGCTGTGAATTTTCCCAAACGTGTCAAAATAAGAAAAGTGACTGTGCTAAATAACTCAGTGCTGATACACTGGAGAAAATGAGTGCTTAATAAAATTCAGTGCTTTTATTTGCCTCCTTGAGGCATGGCAATGTAGCTTCTCCACACTGAGAAGCATACAAGTACACATACAACACAGACAAGAGTATATAAATCTTCAAAATCAGTATTTCATTTAAAGTTAAACTTCCAGTCGTCTGCTCAAGAAAGAATATTGAAAAATATGTCATACTAATATGAGTGCCAGAGGGTTTTTCTCGTTATTTGTTGTTACAGTAATGTTTTGAAGACATGGCTGGACCCTTCATGGATGGGTCTTTTTAATAGTTATTTGTATGTAGAAAATAGTAGAAAACTGGAAATAAGTATCCATCCAAAGAGGGCACTTCTATCTAAGCACCACAAGTCCCCAAGTCCCTGCTTGTTTGGTACTCATCCCTGTAAAGAAATTTTGTGAATCAAATACTTTGGCTTTATGTTTGATCTACAGCCTTCCTGGCACACTGACAGTAACCCTGCAGAGGTAGAAAAGGAGAAATGTGGAGGCAAATAATATTTGGCAGCCCATTTCTAGCTAATGTCAATTTTAGTTTTGGCCTGAAGAGCAAAAGTGGAACTGCCAAGTGATTTGGGGTGAAGATGCAGGAAGAAAAGATTTATTTTAGATTTTGTGAAATTGTAGACTTCTAGCATTGTCTTTGGAAAAAAAAATTAGAATCTTGTTTGAAGCTCCCGAAATCATTTTGTAGAAGCACTTTTCTGATCTCTGATCTTATATCTGATCAGTACAGATAGCTGCCTTTGCACGAGAAAAATTTTCTGTCTCTTGGATGGGGACTGATTCCAGTTCAATGACAATAACACTGTAGAAAACCTAGTTTTTATGGTTCACCTCTCCAAAGGTATAAGACAGGTGGAAATTTGCTATTGATCCTCGTAGCACTAGGAGTTACCATGATTATGTCCTTTTGAAAGACAGAAAGGTCAAACCACTCACTTTCCGCATAAAGGTGAACAGACTAACCCATTACCCAGACAGTACAAATATGTGTTCTATTAGCCATGGTTCATGCTTCTAAGAACCACCTGCTTGTAGAAAGCATTTAGCAAATTTGGGGGAACTATGAAAACAACAACATGGATATCTCTTCGATACTAACACGTCATGGGGTGGAAATGTCCCAAAGGCAGCCTTGAGCCTCAACAGGGTGGATTGGAGGAGGAGTGATGAGCTCCCACACTGCAATTTTAATTACTAGGAAATCAAAGTTGCACATCAGACGTGGGATTTTTCTCTCTAAATCAAAAGGACAGCAGCAGAGTGATCAGCTTTGTGCTAGGCAAGGAAAGGACCTCCCTGTGGAATGCATGATCTAAGAACACATCTGAAAATAACCACGACAGCAGCAGAAAAAACACACATCTGTGAGCTTGCAGCTTCCTCCTGTACTGACTTGGTGAAAGGTGAAAAGGAGGCACACAGAATATTTCCAACAAAATGTCCATATATTTTGCAGGGTGATGTCATCTTCGGTATTGAATCCAATGCTGGGAGTTTGCTGACCTTCCAAATGGAGAAAAAAGATTATGTAATTTATAATGACTATTGACTTTTTTGCTACAGGAAATGTCCTCACTTATGATATCATTTAACTGAGTCATTATTTTAAAACAAAGTTCTTAGATCAGAAGCTTGATTTTTTTATTATTTTGAAAAAAAAATCTACCTTTCTGAGACCAACCCATAATAAAGCAAGCAATAGGTTTATGATTTATGCCTAATATGTCTTTATGTTAGGAAGGATGAAGGGATATAACAGTCTCAAAAACCACAAATATGATCTTAAAACTAATAAAAGGAAATATAAGGTGTGCCAACCACTGTAAATATCACACATATTTACCTGTAAAGCTTTGCTATCATTCAGATTCTGAACAGTACCAGACAAATAAAACCAAGTATTCTTGATTGTCAGTGGTCCCTATGCTGAAGAAATATCACTTATTATTAACACAAAAAATCATGATTTCCTTCATATTGACCCCTCCCTGAAAGAAATGCTTTTAAATGGAAATTTTCTTGGTGTCTCTTTGATTTTTTTTCCAGGTTATACCAAATGCATTGACATTTCTGAAGGCAATTCAGTGATGTCTGATGTTGGCTTCTCCATTGGAAAAATGGCACAATCTCTTATAAAAAAATTTTCTAATAGTTCAGGACTTAAAAAAATTGCAGTTATAAGTTTCAAAGGCATTATGGAGGCACTTTCTGCAGATGGGAAAGCTCTTTAGCCAGGGTGTCCAGCTTAGAAAGGTACCACACACCCCTGAGCTCACCTGCCTTCATCCCAACGGAGAATTATTTCCCATAATATTAGCAGCATTTTACTGATAGGCCACGTCTGCCATTAGCATGTCTTTAGGAACACCTTAAATTAAAGCATGCAAGATTTGAACCTTGAGTGCTGTGTTTTGGGTACCTCACTTCAAAAAGGAGATTGGAATGCTGGAGCAGGTCTAGAGAAGGGCAAAGAAACTCGGAAGGGGTCTAGAAAATACGTCCTGTGAGGAACAGCTGAGGGATCTGGGGCTGAGTCTGGAGAAGAGGAATCTCAGGGGGGACCTCATTGCTCTCTACAACTACCTGAAGTGAGGCTGCAGTGAGGTGGGGTCGGCCTCTTCTGCCACATCTGGTGTGAAAGGACAAGTGAAAATGGCCTTAAATTATGTTAACAGAGGTTCAGATTAAAAGTTAGGGGGAAAAAAAATCGCTGGAAGAGTGGTTAGGCACTGGAATGAGCTGCCCAGGGAGGTGGTGGAGTCACCATCTCTGGAAGTGTACAAGAGGTGTCTGGGTGTGGCACCTGGGGATATGGTTTAGGGGTGATTATGGTGGTGCTGGGTTGGTGGTTGGACTAGATGATCTTGAAGGTTTCTTCCAAACTTGATGATTCTCTGATTATGTGATTCTGTGTTTTAATTTTTGATCACTACTGTAGACTCTTGAATATACAATTTTTTATGTTCAGACTTGGTGTCTGTCACCCAGAATCTACCTGGAGTGCAGCAGTCCTTCCATGCCTTTTTTTCACATCATCCACCTGGCTCACAATTGTTTTTTTCATTGATTTTTCATTGATTAAATGATTTTGAAGTTCTCTTCCATCCTTGATGGTTCTGTGGTTCTGTAAAGATGATTAAAGTATGTCTACCCAGAAGGATGCATCAAAATGCTTATCCAGTCAGGAGTATACAAAGTAATTATAATCCAGTAATGACTTTAAAATTAAGAAAAGATGTTGCATTTTTGAGCCTCAGGCTAAGTTTACTTATTCATTGTCTGAGACTGAATCTGAAGAAGTCTCCAACATTGATACAGACATTTTAAATATTTTGCTAGAGGCTAATTTTTAAATAACTGACTGAGTAATTAGTAGCATCAAAGTGTGCAACTCTGCATCACCTTTGCTATCCACCTACTGCCATAAATAAAACTTCTCTTATGCTGTGGCAGTATCTGGTGCTGAGTCGCTCTTGACTAATTTTTGAGCGAAGGCAAAGGACAGTTTGCAAAGCTGAAATTCTGTATAAAAAGATGCAGCAGATGTAGTCTTCAGATTGCCTAAGTCCCCGTGATCAAATTGTTGTCTTCTTTCACTAGTCTGAGAATGAGAAAATGTTATTCTGCTCTAACCCGAGTCCCTGGCAACATATGGAAATTCTCTTAAGGAAAAAGGGGATGAATATACAATTTCTGGCACCATCTTGTCTACTCTAAACACCTTCTGTCATCACCTCATCTCACCTCCTTTCTAGGATTTTTTTTATTCTCTCTGCCTCCATTTATCTTTACTTTTGTCATAAGTGATTTTCTCTTGGAAGACTGTATTTGACTTCTCTGCTCTGCCAACTCTTTCTGCTAAAGCAAAAAGAAATCATTAAGAAGACAGGGCCAAACAAAGCAAAACAAATAATCTATAGTCAGTGCTTCGGCATGTCCACAAAAAAGAAATGATTCCACATTTTTTAATTCCTAGTAGGCTGTTCGATCTGCAGTGTTCCTGTAGCATAAAAGGGAATCTCCCTCCCTGCTCTGGGTCTCTCAACCCTTTTCATTCTTTCTGCCACGGACAGAAGAATGGACAGCCTAGAGGAGGCAGACAACACTCTGTCTTGCTTTTGAGATTTCTTTGGCAGTTCAAAAGTCTGTCTGCCAGACTTTATCTAAAGGCCTGCAATCTGCTAAGTTCTGTCTTGCATCACTGAGAGGCAATGAAAAGACTGTCACTCAAATGATCCCTACCCCACATGGACATAGCATCTTCTAGTAGCAAGAAAATAGCATTATTTTAGTTAAATTATAAAAACAAAAAAACCTCACCTCAAAAAAAAAAGAAAAAAACAGGGCAGATTCTTGATGTTCAGGCCCTGAAAACACCACTACTAGACTCATTTATTCATCAGCAAAATGCAAGAGAATAATACAATTTAATGTCTTCATTACACCACAAAGCCAGACTAAACTCAGCATGGGAAAGGGTTTAAGACTATCTGTATCTTATGCTGAATTCAGTGGTGTATATAATTAAAATAACTGATTAGCATAACTAAATATTCCAAGGATTTCCAACACCCCTATTAACTTGGTATATGAGTATATCACAGTCTTAAATGTATTTTCTTCCCAGTAGCACTGTCAGATAGCAAGGTATTATTAATTCCACACATGAAAAATGAAGCTCAGAGTGCTGAGATGGTGTTTGTGCATTGACATTCGAGCATGGCAAGACCCATGGGTAATTAGGACACATGGCCTAAAAAATGTCATTTAACTTCACGGGTTCAAATTCACATCTCTGCCAGCCTCCAAACACCAGCTCAGATGGAGCCAGTCTGGTACTTGTGTGAGGTCTTGCTCTGCACAGGTTTAGTAGCACTGTAAAATTTACACAAAAATAGGGAACTGAACTGGGGCTATGAAAATGAGACAGTCAATACCCTCAGTGTCAGGCCATCCTTTCTTTTTAGGTGTTGAATTATGCCAAACACATACCACAAAAGGCAGATGCTTTGGAGCTGATCTTTGGGCTCATCACTGCTTAAGAGGAATAGGAATGATACTGCAGGTGTACATTATAGAAATGCTACCTCCTTTATAACATAGAAATAGCATAAAACTTCAAACAGAATTTCTCAGTTAACCCTTGCTCTGTGTAATGCTCAAGTCATTTATACTAGTGAGAATGAAAAAAAAAAGCCCCAGAGTAATAGCATTTTGTACTCACTTTACAACAGTGTGACTGACAAAACGAGACAGGAGGAGAAAGCAAATTAGACCCCCTGTGTGTGTTATATTGTTTTCCATATGTGAATGCTAATGGCTTTCACATTTATTCAGTTCACAATGAGCAGGCACTTAAAATACCCTGTCTGCCCTACACAGTCACTTACATTCCAAAAATGGTGTGTAGACATTGTCAGTGAAATTTGGGCCACATAATTTTATTGATTTTCCAGCAGTCTAGTAAAATCAATGGACAACTCTGCTCAGTAATCAATAGTATTATCTGACCATTAGCTGGTATTAGAAGAGAGATCCAAACATCTGATAGACATAGCTAACAGCACGTACGTCTCTTTAAAGCTGTGCAGGTCAAACCACAAAAGTGACGGCAGCTTTATCTCCTATGGAAAAGCTGCTAATGGAAAAGAAAAGAACAGCAGGAAAAAATGTTGCTGTCGCATCATTTCTTAAACAAGGCAAATCACCAGAAAGCAAGTTGTCAGGGCTTTTTGTAAAGAGTAAGCATTCCCCAATATGAGAGGGACGTGGACCTGTTGAAATGAGTCACAAAGGAGGGTCACGGAGATGAAGGCTGAAGTACCTTTCCTACGAGGACAGGCTGAGAGATTTGGGGCTGTTCAGCCTGGAAAAGGCTCCAGGGAGAGCTCATAGCACCTCCTTGTACCTAAAGGTGGCTTCAAGAGAGATGGATTGGGACTTTGTAAAAAGTCGTGGAGTGATAGGACAAGGGATAATTGCTTTAAATGGAACAAGAGTAGGTTTTGATTGGATATTAGGAAGAAATTCTTCACTATAAGAATGGTAAGAAAATGAAACATGTTGCCCAGAGTTGTGGGTGCTCCATCCCTGGAAGTGTTCAAGGCCAAGATGGATGGGGCTTTGAGCAACATGGTCTAGTGGAAGGTGTCCTGCCCATGACAGCAGGGTTAGAATTCTGTGATCTTTAAGGTCTCTTTCAATCCAAACCACTCTGTAATTCTATGATATTAAACAGTCACACCAAAATCTGCAGCATTTCAGATTAGCAGTTGCTGTTGAAAATCTTACCCATTTCTGTCAGCAACAGGAATGTGTGGGCAAAACCTTGAACCCATTCATTAAGCCACAAATATTGACAACTTGATTTCATGCACTTTTTATTCTGGTTATTACTAAGAAAAAGAGCTAACAGGGTTCAATAACCCTAAAACCAGAGCTGATTCACCAGATGAACTTTGAAGTCACACCTTACATTGTCAAATGCATGTGTTTTCAGCACTTGTGATATTTTTAGCCATGCTGCTTCCCTTGATGTGTGCTGAGTTTTGAATTGTTCCCATACTATTTGATCAAGCTAAAAAAAAAAAAAAAAAAAAAAAAAAGAGGAAAAAAAGTCCATATGTGTGCTATAGTGACTTAAAGTAGAAAATCAGATAATTTCATTTGCCTCAAAGATAGAGACTTCCTGCATAACATCTCAGATTTAATTCTCAGTAGGACAAGAGAACATGAGGTGCTCTCTAAACCAGTTAGATACCTGCTGAAACTGAAGCAACATGTTTAAAGCTATCTCAGCTGACTTTATTTTATATTCTATTAATTTCTGCATGGGTATGGCTGGGTGTCACTACAGCACTGGTACCAGTCCATGTCAGTATAGTTGCTCTTTTGGGCAGAATTTTACTCAATGCCTTCAGGTTTTTTTATTCATGAATGCTATTTACTGCCACAACAACATTTTTGGGTGCCCCTAGTCCCACCACAATTTTAGAATGGGGGGTCTAGCTCAGTGGAACCAGACAATGAGCTGATATGATAACTGCCAATATGAGGTGGGAGAGCTGCAAGACCCACCCTCGGTTTATCCTCAAACATTCATCAGTACATTGAAGAAATTTAAAAACCCTTTTGAAGAACTGTATTTCTGCCTCTGGCCATGCACTGATCCATTAATTACTGACAGTCCAAAGACCTGTATTGAAAATATATCAGAATTCATAAATTAGATCTCTCCCAGTCAGCACACAATGAGAAAAAAGTTCAAGTGATCTGGATCTCATCTTGTACAACAGATAACAAAATGATAGCAACATGAGATTTGTTCTGAGTAGTAGTTTAGCAAACCAGTAATACCAGGGAGATCAGGAACATATTCTTGGTTTATTTGATTTCAACCTTCTTGAAGAGTCCCATGAGTACTGGTCTGGAGGTGTGCTACTTTGAATCTGGCTTTTTATGCATAATTGTCTTCTCACTGGATCTAGGCCTCCAAGGTAACAGCCCTAACATTATCAGTCTTTGCTCCAACAAATAATTATTTCCCTAGTAATAATTATATTATACAAAATGGAAGAGTTTTTCCGAAATGAAATATTATATCTCCATTTGGTCAAAACTGCAAAAGATAGAAAGGGTAAAAGGAAAAAACAAAGGTCCTCTAGATATGAAATCTCCTTTTCTACAGTTTAATTTCCCTGGCACACGCATACCGTCCTTCAAGAGTCCAGCTAAGTCTGGGAAGAACAGACTATTTCACTTTCATGTCCATTGAAAATTTATAACTTTTTCCATTCATATAACTATATTTAATATGCATTTTTTCCCCAAATGAGTAAATATCACTTGATATATCTGAATAAATGGCAGGTATGTTCTGCTCATCAACCGAATTGTGCATGTTAGAGACCAGCTAATGAATATGAGAACTGTGTCTGCTCAGTATCTCATAAATTCTCTGCATAAAAGACCAGTGTAGGAGTTTCATTAATGTCTCTTTAAATGTTTTTTAATTAGCAATTATTGCACTTTCCTATGATTTTTCAAAAGTCAATACAAATAATACAAAAATGTTTTTAGTAAAGAATAACAGTGCTTTAGAAAGAAAATCCCCTTGTGCTACAAATATGGACCTGAGAAATTATTGCCAGCTGGCTTTTTTAATGTTTATTTTCTACAGGAGAGACTATGACTGCTATATTCACTCCAAGGAGACTGAATAGTAGAGAACTCTGCTGGGACTTTTTCTCTCAAGCTTCCTTTTCATGCTTGTCTTTTTCCAACACACTTTGGAGTCTATCAGACCACCACAGACAATTCTTAATGGATATCATGTGCTTTGCTCACTGAGGTGACTTAAAATGCCTGCTACAGATTTGTAAAGCCAATCTGCTGTGTATGAAGGGTGAGGGAATATAGCTGTAACAGTGACTCAGTTAGCCCTTCTTTGAATTAGTTCTCATGAGAGCTGAAAATTAACACAAACACATGTGCAGAGCCTTCTTTGAACATGTGAGCAAGCTTGGCAACTGGTAATTTTAGCCTCTGAAACACAGGGTTGATGGCCTTTACATAATTGGGCCCATGAGACAAACTGCAAAATGTAGCTTGAGGCTCTTCCTCTGGGATTAAAGAAAACATCCACCCTGGGAGATTTATCCATAGCAAAAAAAAATTAATATTAAATATATATATATATATCCAAGTCCAGCCTAAATCTTTCCTAATTTAGTTTTCTGAAAAAATCAGAGAACTTTGGAAATAAATAACAAAGAAAAAAAATAGCAACACTGCTGAATTTCAGGCATATTTCCCCCAATTTTAGGAAGAGTTTTGAACAATCTGATACACAAAGAGACTAATCTGACAGCTTGCATTTGCCTCAATGGTTTCATTAGCTCCTTCATGTTCACCAGTACATAACCAGAGCTGTATCATGAACAGCAAGGGAAGGAGGTCCCATTGAAACCCACCTTGATGGGACATCTTTACTAGTAAAGCAATAGCAAGAGGCCACAAGTGTGCATTAACCCATAGATTTGATTGCTAAAAACCCACGCTGTTAAAGAGCAGCCAATGGCATAACCCTTAGAGTATTGCTAAAAGGTAGTATGGAAGAAATTGCCATGATCAAGGAAGAGAAGAGAATTCTGCCATGTGGACACACGTCATGGTGTGTTACTTTACAACAGGTTGACAGGATAGGGTCTGGCCTGTTTGCTTTATTACAGTTGTTTCAACTAAAACATTAAAGGGAAATAAAAGTGTGGATGCTGAAAAGCTCTCAGCAGAGAGATCTCCCAGCTTTCTGCAGTGTTCTGTGAGAGCCTTGTCTTTCTCACACAAGCCATGAGAAACAGTGAGACGGTTTTGTAAACGAGTTCTCCATCTTAGCACCTGCAGCTTGTTTTCCAAGTTTGGCTCTTTGGGAAAATGTTTTGAAATGGGTGTTGTAGGGTTTCACCAATCATGTCTGAGAGGTGGATGGTCAGGGACCAATGGCCCTACGCCACTCAAGCCAACTAAGAGATATAAACCAGTCTGTAAAATAATTAAATAATTCCATTCTTCCCTGGATCAAGTCTATGTCGTTTGTCCGCCGTCCTTGGGACAACAGCGACATAAAAGTTGCAGCAGACAGAGAAACCTTCATTAAAACTGGAGGAGGATGAATCAGTGGTGGCAGCAATGACTATTAGGTATTTTCTGTTAGTGCCTTGCACTCCTATCTATAGTCAGCTTAAGGGACTCAAACACATGTAATTTGCATCCCTCAAGATGCCTTAGGTACCATATGGCTCCAGTGTCTCACCTTCCACCCCCCTGCTGAAATTCGACCTACTGACTAACAAAGGATGTGAGATACATAGGAACAGAATGGAAAAAATAAAGAAGAAAAAGGAAAGAAAAACCCCACCCTGTACAGATGGCCTAATGTAACCTTTAGGTCAGCAGGAGAGTCCTGAACTCTGGTAAATGTTCCCATCACTGTTTATACATTTTATATTAGGCAGTCATTGGTAAAAGTAAAAATAATTCTGAGAGTAGGAATTCAGGCTTCCTGTCACCTCCTTGATGAATATCTTAGCAACTAGGCTGGTTTATTTTTAAAATTATTCCAATCCCTGACTTAGCTGGAGTAGAATACTTTGTGTACAACGTACTCCTGCAATGTTCTTCTGGCTAAACAACAGTAATCAGTCTTTAGTCATTAATCAAATTACTCACTTCATATCATGAGGTATTAACTTTGTCAATTCCCTTCTCACACTCCTTTTTCTACCAGGCAAGTAACCAAAATCAAGGCTCCTTTTATGGTCCCAGACATTTCTTGGAACACCACAGGTGCTATAAAAAGTAGAGCTACCTAACTGTTTTAATGATGGGGACTGTTATAGCAAGTTACTGAAGTGAAAGGTTGCTAAGCTGTTAAGTAAAGGAAGGAGACCATTAGGGAAAAAATATTCAAAACATTGTCAACATTATGAAGAAAAATCTACCAGTTCACTGTGTGTCCATTAAGATGATGGCATTGGCTATATGCATTTTTGTGTACGCTTTTCATTCTGTTTAAATATTCTTTTCAATATGTCCTTGCATTCAAGCTAAAATGAAAATTTTTTACAGGCAATCTCATTCTACCTGCCAAATGACAGATCACTGAAAAGATGTTCTGATACAAAGTGGCCTCCTTCACCTACCCCTTCTCTCCAGTCCACTTAAGAAATTATATTCTTCCTTCTCCCCGCAATGCCCTTCTTTTAATACCTTTCATTTTATTTTCTGTAATGTTCCTCCTTTGTTCATCTGTGGTGGTTCTGAATGCTAATGAGTCCACTTCTGATTTAGCATTTTGTGAGGTCAGTTTGTGAAGAGACTAGAGCAGACACTGTGTTTTGAATCCCAGCTTAATTAAAGAACTCTTGAACAAGGACTCAAGGTCTCTTATTGGGGCAGAGAAAGAAAAGAAAATATTGGTTCAAAAACTTATAACCAGCAAATGAAATTAGGGTGAAGGTGTCAAAAATGTTGCAGACAGCTCAGAGATCCAATACCTTAGGGAGACTAATTTCAGTGTTCATTAGTGCTTGCAAGGTACACATAGATGGTGGTGATAGGGGAGTACCTATGAGCAGACATTTCCAAACGTTGCCTAAATGGATGCTGGCTCAGAATCACAACTAATTTCTCTGCATTTAATTAGATATTTATTTCTTTCTCAGTGTGATAATACCTAAAGGAGCCTACACTTTAGCATAGAAATAGTATTATCATAGAAATAGTACTACATTAAGAACCATGTATGTGTAAATGTGGGTCTTTCTGCATGCACAAGGAAATCTCTGTGTCTAGGCCAAGCTGGGTGGTAAGAAAGGAAAACATCTGCTTTGGTTCACCTTTTAGTTCTAGGGCTGTAGATGAATTGACTGCAGAATATAAGGCAGAGATAAGTAAAAAATAACTGTAAGGTCTAGAGTGGGTAAACCAGCTCCTCTAAAAAAACTTTGTGTCCAGTTGCAACTTCAGAGGCTTTGGAGTTCTGTTTTGCATACTTATTTACTGTATTCTGGTGAGAATGACCTCACATTTCAACTAGCACAGCTTGGGAGGTAAATGGTTTTTCTTCTTTATAACTGGAGAAAAGGAGGAATTTCATACAGTGAATATAATTCTATCACACACAACAAAACACCCCCAAAATTCTCCAAATTAACCAACCAACCAACTAAAAAAAACCCTTCCAAACCCCTAAGCTTTAACAAAACCCTTAATTTTTAAGTTCTGATAAGGAATAAATCTTTTTTCAAGAATTCTGGTTGCAAAAACTTCTGCAGCCACTGGAGAATGATTTAGATGCAGATTACCATTAGATCAGCTCAGTCTCTCCCTGGAATCCATCAAAAATGAGGAAAATCATGTTTCTGTTGTGCCTTTACAGACATTGATCTCTTCAGAAAAAGAGTTATGCTTGTTGATACTGGTGTTTATGTTGAACAGCTCTCCTTTGGACATAATCCTATGACAAATTTAGGACTCCCAAACCTTTTTTATGTATCTGGGAACAAATGAAGAGAACATCAAGACCTTCCTTAGACCATATCTGATAGCACGGACTCCCTGGAGAATCAGAGTAGCTACAAGTGCTGCTGCTTTCATTTCCTTCAAAGGGAAGTTAGGATTGGTAGTCCCTAAAACCAAAATATTGTGTCCAGACATGAAAATATAAATCCAGCAATCAAGAAGCCCATTCATCAAGCAGAGTTCTTACTGAGCACAAGGCCAGTTGTTTCACAATCTGTGTGTGTCCATGCACCCCTCCTGCCTACAGTCAAGAAAACCCAAGAACCAAACACAGGACACAAAAAGAAGAGATAAACAGGTAAGTTCAAAGATTAACAGATAAAAATAAAGCAAAGAGTGGCTCCACCTGGACAGTCAACTCTCCTGAACAGGAACTTGAGACTTCTGCATGCAGGAGCCAGAGGCTTCCCAGCACCCTCATTTCTGAGTCAAAACAATCCCTCCAGATCTGCTCCTGTCAAACTGAAGTTGCTCTCACTGCTGGGGATTGCTGCAGTCATTCTGTTGATTTTATTGATTCTTATTGCCATCACAAATTTCCAATACTCTCCACCACATTCTCTCAGATTACAAGATCCGAGATAGGTCTTGGGAAACAGATAAACAGCTCACTTTGCTCCAAATCCCACGTGACCAAGAGAAATCAGAAGAATTTAAGCTGAGTCTGACCTGAGATTTCGCAGTGACAGAGAGAAACAGAGACCAATCTTCTCAATATAAGAAAAACAAATAGAAAAACACAGTTTTGTCAAGTTACACATTTTCTTTGATTGAATTAAAAAGTTTTGGTTTGAGCACTTTTAACAGAAATAAGGGAGATGGTGACAAAGCATTCTATTTTATCAAAAAAGACAGTAGTTAAGGTATTAATTGCAGAAATAAACGTTCAATTCCTTTGTTTGAATGAGGATACTGAAATTCCCAGTCTCTGTGTAATTGGGCAATGGTTCAGGGTGGGCAGCTCCAGCTGTAGCTGTATCAGTTGGCAATTGGGATGGAACTCCAGAGAAAATATTTTCTCATGTTTGTATTCAAAGAAAAAGTCATGGGGTCATTCTCTTTTGCTCTTTGTCAGTGAATATTTTTGTGTTTTATACCTAAGAGTATTTCAAAGAGACCTGTTTTGCTCTGCTGCACTGCCTGATGAAGGGTGGTTAAGGAACCTGTCTCAGAATTTCATAAAGATTGTCTATCTGCTTTGCTCAAACCAAGGCTTCCCAGTGCAGGAACAGTGCTCTAACTACCAGGCAAGAGGCAGAGCTGTCATCTCTTCTCTTTAATGAGCATTTAAAATACTCTGTTCTGCGCTTCCAGACAAACAAACTGTCACAGAATGTCATTATAACAATGTAATGAATGTATTTATATGCCAATATATATATTCAGAAGGCACCTACCTTACTGAAGAAAAAGGCACTAATCTGCAGCTGCTACCACTCGAGCTGTAAGGACATTTGCATTAACTGTTCTCTTTTTCTCACTGAGATGTTAATCTCTCAGTTTATAGCTCCAAGCTTTGTGCTGAGCAGGGACAGGAATACAGTCCTGCCAGGTGGTATGATTTTAGCCTTACCTATTAGCTTAATAAAGCTCCTCTTTACGTACAGCTAAGATGGATGAAAAGTATTAAAAGTATTTGGATCCCATAATTTCATTCTTCTAATTACTATGGGGAGTTGAGGGAGGTATCTTATGCAAACTATGTGTAAGTACAATTAAGTGGCTGCTAGGACACGCATAAAATACTTCTTCAAAACTACAGAATGATCCCAAGAAAAATCTTGCTGCTTAGTCAGAAGCTGTTCATACACTGTGTAAGTTGGACACACAACAGGATAAATCTCAGCTCAGATCCCTGCCTCGTTCTTTTTTAATGTAGACTACACGTCAACTATCCAGAAGAAAAAGAGCCTTTTCTGGCATGTCTGCATGTCATGCTTCAGGGAGTTCCCAGCAACCCAGCGACCACAGCTCACAGCTGCTGCTTTTGTCTCTTCAGTTTTCATTTTTACTGATTTTCAGGGCATTACAAGACTTACTCATTTTCTTTCAGAAGCTGAACTATTGTAAATGTTATGAAGAGTTTAATAACGTATAAAGCATTTGTCAGAAACCACCAGCCAAGTACCATATATGACAAACTCCCAGTATTTTCATCTACAGCACAGAGCAAATGCTCAGGATGACGAAAACTGGACTCATTGGACCTTCCCACATGTGCTGCACTATGACAGGTTGATTTCTGACAATAAATAGCAAGAAAGAAATCAAAAAAAACCTCACGAGTTCACATTCTGAGTTTTTGCTGCAGCAAATTCACATCAGCTATAGTTTGAAAGATGGAGGTGAAGAAAAAATTGGGAAAGAAAACCTGAAGAGTGAACTGCAGTTTTAATTTATTTTTATCTAATCCATTTGTGACACAGATCTAAATGATAACGTAGCTATTTTTCCCTTTCTAGATGCAGTACTGTAAGCAGACTTCTGATGCTGAGGGCCCATCAATAGATTATCACAAGCAGCATTTATCTATTGAGGAATTTGGGGTCAAACCTTTGATCCTGCACCACTTTCACTTCTGCTTACACTTTATTTTATATTTCACTCTTTAAAACTTTGATCCTCCCTTCTCCCAATGTTAGAGTTTGTTTAGTGTTTGTTCAGTGCTGTTTACTGGAGTTTCCATCCTCCAGCTATCCTGAGATGCATGTAAATTTTACTGAAATCAATGGACTTCTCCACAATCTTTGAATTAGAATATTTTATACTTCACTTGTGGACAGAGAAACGTAATTGTTAGCTAATAGCCCTTAGCTATGGTTTGGTTTACCAGCTCTTTGAGCTTGTCATTAAGGTTGATTCTCTTAGGAAATAGGCCCAGTAGAGGACCCTTAATCCTCCTTCCCTATGCAGAGACTATCAGAAATCTCACTGCACTTCCTATCCTGTATGCATACCTAGGACCCTAACAATTTAATTATTTATGCAGCTCCTGGACAGAATTCATTAAACACTGACCATAAAAATATTCTCTAGAGAACCTAAAAGAGAGTTTTCTAGTATTGATGTTAGGTTATGTTTGGCTGGACTGAAAAAGAAATGAATGCTTCAATCAGAACATACCAAGAACTCCAATTTTTTGTTGCAGAAAGCTATGCATTCACCTTTTAAAACTCTGATGCTTTACACAATGCTATACCCACTTCACCTCAAAAATCATTGTCTGAAGTGAAGCAGAAGGTTGGAAATTACAGCTGAGAGGGTGAAGAAAGAGGCACTGAATATTTTTAATCATATTTATTAATCATAAGTTGAAAAAAAGGGCTGAGAATTGGTGTCTGCTCAAGGAAGATGATGAGAAGGGGAGTAAAGTGTCTGTATTCTAAATGTCTGCTTCACCAAAGCTCTGAAGAACTACTCGTGCAAATGTACAGCTGGCATGTGGAGAAAAGAAGAAAATGGGTATTTTTCTACACTAAGACACTGAATAAACCCACTCATTCTTCTGACGCAGTGGGAGAGTGGGAGACATTCAGAAGCAAGGTGGACGTGGGACTGTGAACTTGTATTAAAATAGCAGCCATCATTAAGTTTTCCTCATGTTTTCTAATTAACACAATTTAAAAAAATAATCAAATGAACCTGTCAATGCTTTGAAGTACCTTATTATTCACAGTGATTTGTTTATGATGCTTTTTTTTTCTCTTGAACTAATTTAGAGTAGGGATGCACTGACGAGGCTGCTTTATTGCTTCATTTTCAGTGTATCAGTGTTGAATTTGCAATCCCACAGCTGGGTGCAATTCTCAGCTGTTCAGTCACATGAACAGAGTGGGGTACATTGAAAGTCAAAACAAATTCTTGGTTTCTTCTTCAATGTGCATATCTCATTAGCCAAAAAGGACTGTTTAGAAGCAATTAATCAGTGAAATTTACATTACATACACTACTTATGCTAATTTATAACAATACATAGGTGCTGTAATTCAGACAACAAAGGTTCCAGGCCAAAGAACGTATGAAGTACACAGGGGAGCAAGTAAAAACAAATGAAAGAATTTAGTCAGAGGTGAAAAATTCAGTAGAGAAAGGTATGAATTTAATTTTCTTAAAATTAAAAATTATTTCTGCGATGAATAAATTAGATGGATCTGAAGTAATGACAAGAACTTAGGAGTTTGTGCAAAGCTAGGAGCTGATGAAAAAATCTTTACAATTTTCAGAGCTTTGATTTTGATGGTTTCTCTACAGAACTCAACTACCTTTCCTTTGGGATTGTCAGGGCTTTAATTTTTCCATCCTTTTTGTTGAAAAGCTTTTCCAGGCAGTGAGGAATCAAAATCTGGGTGCTTATCCTTGGCTTTGCTGACTGCCCCTTAGCACATCCCTTCACCCTTATACCCTACTTCCCACCACACTTTTCCTGCTGAGGCTGAAAGCTGTCTGGGAGACCAAAAATTCACAGCATCCTCCCCAGGCCTAGTAAATTCACTTTGGGACACAGGGGCACAACTACACTACAAATAATAATGTCCCTTTCTCCCCAGCCAGCAGGGTCTTATCATGAGGCACCACGTTAAAAACCACTGAGGGTCTTCACCAGGAAGACCATTCATATTACTTTTTCCTTATTCCCAAATTAAACTAGCTGTATTTGATTTCATTTTAAGGTACTAAAGAGAAATTTTATTTGTGTAATATTTCATGGGTATGTAATACCAGTAAATGTAACAGATCCACTAAATGCTTTTTTTTTTTTTTTGGTTGAATTGTTTAAAAAAGAAATACAAATAATACTGGTTGCCCGGTTGCAGTAGGAAATGAAACTGCATCTATCATCAGCACAAAAGGAGACAAAACCTACCTACTACTGTATTCCCCTGAAAGTATGAGTCACAGAGCTATTGAGAACAAAATATGGATGTCAGATGGTAGCCCCTCAGGCTGGCTGGCAACCTGCTTGCTGCTCAGAGAGAGGTAGCAGCTGCTTCATATAAGACTAATAAGGATGATAGAAAAGCCTTTGCTGGCTTTCACAGATCCACACCTGAAGAAAATAGGCAAGGCAGGCTGTATTTGAACCTCAGGAAAAAAGCAAATCCTAGTAAATGGGCTTGGAAGGAAGTATTGGGTAGCCTTCGTTTATGGAGGATCAAGAATGATTCAGTTCTCTGATTCATTTTTCTCTAATTGAACCTGAAATCCTATAAAAAATATAAATATTTAATGCTGTTTTACACTGTCCTACATTATATTTGGGTTCTTATACTGGGGATTTAAGATGAGTTAAGAGAATTCAGCTGCCCACTTTGATAATCCCACTCTGCTCAGGAGGCAGCTGGTGCTGGAATGCTGTGGAGAAGGGAGGGTCAGATGCAGAAATCCACCAAGATACTGCAGGAACTTCCATATCCAAAACTGTCAGCTACTGGAGGCAAAAGGGCAAAAGACAGACCAAAAGTTCCCTGTTATTCTAGAACAGAGACTTCATGGTTTTCTCTGAAGTACTGAAAACAAAAGGATTTGGGGTGTTTTTTCCCTTTAAAGAAAAAAAAAAAAACGAGGGGAAGAGGGGGGCTTTTTTGAGCAGATAATTTCAGTTACTGGATTAGTCAGAAACAGTGTCTCTAGAAGTGCAGGTGAGTGGAGCAGGAGTAAATGCAACCTCTGGCTGATAAACTGGATTACTTTTAAAGAAAACTACAATTGCAGGAACATTAGAAACATTTCCGAAATGTGAACTGATTTCACAAATTACTTAACTGCACTAAAATATAACTGAAAAAAAATCATATAGGTCTGAGATTGCAAATTTAAAAAAGCAGCCATTGGTTTTTCAATTTTTTTATATTCAAAATGCTTTTCATTATGATATTTTTGTTTTCAAGCTCTCTCTTCTCAAAAAAAAAAAAAAAAAAAAGTTTTATTCCCTGTCAAAAGCAATGTTTTGTTTAAGCTAGGGTGTTTTTTAAAAACAACCTCTTGATTCACTGAGAAGGTAAAATAAATCTCGGCTTGCCCCAAAAAGGTGCTTTGTTTTTCTCGTTTCCAGAACTTCTAGGAAAAAAAGAACCCTTTATTCATACAGATGTAAAGAGGCAGAGGGGGAGAAGTGGGTCGCTGATTAGAGGAAACATGCTGAAGTCTCTCTCAAGAGATGCTGCAGCCAATGTATTCCAAGGTCTATCATGCCATAGCTGTTTCCTTTGTCCTTCCTTATAAAACAAAAGAATATGTTCCTCTTACTTATTTTTGCTCCCCCTGGACACAAGACAGCAGATCCTAAACACGGAGAAGTAATAGCAGACCCTTGTAAACAAACCAAGCACTGTCTTGGGCCAGCCCTGAGAAAAACCTTCAGGTGTGTGCAAACAGAGATTTAGGGAGATACTCGTGCTTGTAGGAAGTTTGTAATTCAGCAGGCTGAAATTAAATGAAGGAGTACCAGACCATCGTTAAAATGGTTGGACATTTCTCACTCCTTCAGAAACCCAGATGTAAACTGTACCTGGCACAACAATACTTCTGCTCAGGTGCTAGTCTGACACCCAGAGAAGCTCTTTCTTTGAAGAACATTATCTTCAAATAAAGATCAGGTCCAAAATATAAGATTCAATCTAGATTAAAAGATTCAACCTGTCATATTCCTTCCTATGACTTTACTTGTTTTCTTTTATTGGTGACAGGTCTCTCAGTAAATTTTAAATCAGCATAAAGAGTCAAATACCTAGAAATAGAAGTTTTAATATTCAAGTAGTCTACTGGAGGCTCCCCCTCCTGACCTCTGGGGAGCTGAAACCCTCCCTTCAGCTTCCAGCCTGTAAGGCAGACACAGTATTATAATTTCTTCCTTTTTTATTTTTTTTTCTGCTTCCCTTTTTGCTGTTGGATGTTGTTTGCAGCAGCCACTATTAGGGGAAGGTTTAGACCATTTTCTCCAGAGGGTTCCTCAACTGCCTCAAAAAATGTGACAGCAAATGCCTTGTTCAGGCCCAAATCAGGGCTTAAGCTCCTTGTAAATGTGTACATTTGAGAATTTAAATAAAAGCAAGCCTCTTGACAGTTCACCCACGGCTGACAGAATATGTAGAAATTGTTAAGATAATTTTCTAAATCAAGTTATAAAAAGATATTCAATGAAACTGTGTCAAAATCTCATAAAAATAGGGGAGTGTCTTAAATGTCAAAAAGTATTTAAATGCTAATGAGTGTCTGTTTCACATATAAATGAACAAGACAATTTAGGAAATAAAAATGATCTTCTTCCTCCATGCCCTATTGATTATGTGCCTGTAACACCTCGGTAAATAGGATACCACCCACTTCTTCAATTAGGCTTTTTACTCATTATGGATATTCTGAGGTATCGTTCAAGCTTCAACATGTGTGTTTCAAATGTGCAAGAGCTGTGATGGCTGAAGGGCAAGTTTTTTTATCTATTGGGATAATGAACAGAGTGCTAAATGCAGCCATTATATTAAATCCTGGAAGAAATTCAGTATTGTCATCCAAGTGATATGACGTACATTTCTTTTATAAAAAGCTTTCAACACCTCTCTAAATTAGTTAATGAAGAACTGAAAAAAACCTGACAAATTATAGCAATAGCACAAAAGTAAAAATATGTCATCCTTGATTTAAAATACCTATAAAATATTATTCACATTAATACTTGTTTTAGGAACTTTCATGTTTAAAGGTATCCTGGTTATCATACTTGAGTAGAGGGTCTTCTTCCAATTCCCTGTCTGGGAAAACAGGGTTACTGGGGAACTCTCCTGTAGGTTTTATGAAAGAAATTTCTCCTGAGGTTTTATAGAAGAAAGAATTCATCCAGAAATTTGCTCCAAAACCATCTTTGAAAAGAACTCTACAAATACTACTCTACAGAACTTCCAGTCTCTAAACCACCATTTTTTTTCTGAAAATTACTGTGGTTGGATATGCATATATTTTGATGATAAAGCCATTTTCTCAAGGCCAATTTAGTGTGTACATGTCTCTCCAGTCCAAGCTTCTCTGGCTCTCAGGCTACACCACATGTGAGCTGGTTTGGAGAGAAAAAACAAAGCTCTACAGAGGCCTCCATCTCCCCAGCAGATTGCTTTTATTGATGGAAATGGAAAACCCAGGGTCCAGTGAAGCACTTTTCTCCTCCAGACTCTCACCCTTGTATTTCTGTGTGGTAAAACTGGCAGCACACTGAGCATTTTCTCAGACACTGCTGAAAATGCTCTTCTGGAAAGAGCTGGATGGGGATTGCTGTCAGAGACCTCAAAAATATCCACTGTTCTCCCCTTCTCTTTCAGAGATCCGTGTTGTCTGGGCTCTGAAGTTCCATTCTTTCATCTCATGGAAAAGCCAGTGCTTCCCTCTCTTGAAAGGAGATAAACCGAAAATGATAAAATCAGAAAGGTGAAACATATGAGTTCTAAACATGTAAATATTTGGATTACCACTTAGCTAGGTGTAGTCATATTATACTCAGAAGTTCATTGATTCATCTGCAATGATAATGTAAATGCACAAATCACAGGCCGTGACTGAAAAACTGGATGCCCGTGGAATCTTTATGAGTAGAAACACTAAAGTTGATTTTTTTTTTTCTCATTTGAAGATAAAAAAGAAATTCAATCTTTTACTCCTCTAAAAAGACCCATTTCTGCTGGTTACTGTCACATTTTCAAAGGTGCTTAAGCTTCCAGCCCATGTAAAGTTTATGCTGTAGGAGACCTGAATTTTAAAAGAATCAATAAATATCTAATTCTCAAAAATTACAGCTTCACATAGGCCAAATATTGATAGGTATCTGCACGGAACTTATGTCTTCAGCCTTGATATATAAATTTACACTTCTAATTTTTAAAATATTTTCTATTCAACACGTGCAAAATTAGTAGGACTCCTTTTCCAACCTTAATTTTCTACTTTGAAATGAAAAAAATAGTTGAAATTTTAATGTTTCATAGCTTTATAGGATAATTTTGTAAAGAAAATATTTTTATTTCTATTGGGTGAAATAAAAATATGTCCCTATGTTTCTCAGCACAGCTGGTGGATCAAAGCTAAATTACCTGAATGATTTTGTGATTAAATGTGCATCTGACTAGCAGACTCTTTCTCCTCTAAACTTTTTCTGTAGATAAAACAGAAGCAGGTGTTTCAGTTACTCAATTAGTCACAGGATCACAGAATATGCTGAGTTAGAAGGGACCTACAATGACCATCGAGTCCAGCTCCTGGCCCTGCACATCTCCATCCCCCAGAGTCACACCCTGTTCCTGAGAGCATTTTCCAAACGCTTCCTGAGCTCTGTCAGGCTGGTGCTGTGACCACTTCCCCAGGAGCCCGTTCCAGGGCCCAAACAACAACTGGTTGAAAAACCTTCTCCTAATATCCAACCTAAACTTCACGCCATTCCCTCAGGTCCTTGCAGTTTTGATTCTTTTATGTTCTGAGGGCACCGTTTTCAACATCAAGAAATAAATGTATATATTCTGGTGCAGCCTTGTATAGAAAAGGCACCTGGTTTAATGCTTGGGTCAGTGAAGGAAAGAGACTCATCAGGGATTATCCAGTTCTGGTAACTGCTGCAGAGCAATTCACAACTCCCAGGTAACATCAGAAGCAGCCAAATTTATCAATGCAAATTAAATTCTTCAGAAATGTGTGATCAGCAAAAACAACATATCCCTGCTCCACAAGAAGGTTGGGAAGGGGGTGGCTTTCTATGTCTCTCATCTCTGATGTCTTGTTCCACTAAAAGCCAGGATTTATGGGATTGTGAAAAAAACAAAGCTTTTCTGTGTCGCCTAAAAGTGAATTAATTAGTTCATTTTCTGTACAGCCAAAATCTTCATTTATGGCACTTCATCCTGCAAAATAGACAAAATGCAGAACAAAAAAACCCATGAAGATCATCAATTATGAATTTCCAGCCAGTAAAACCCACTGTGACTATTCTATCAGTCAGCTGGCTTACAATTCCTAACATACTAGCATAAGATAGTACATCATACACACAAATTACAGCAGCAGGTATCAGTGAGGAGTGAAGTTAATTTTCAGCTTTAAGTATGTACAGCTCTGTCTGGACATCCTGCTCCATCTGCTTACATGTTTTCCTCCTGTTACAGGTTCTGCAATCTATCTGCTTGAATATCCTCAGTATTATACAAGTTGCATTTAACAGTCAGAACTATGAAAGCAAACTTTTAAAAATGGAAACTGTTTGTCAAATAAAGTTTTTTCACCCTCTTTATTTTTGCCCTAGTTCTATGCTAATTTAAACATGAATCCTTTAAAACTTAACATTTTTTAACCTCTTTTTCAGAAGAAGCCTGTGTTTCTGAATGATAAAAAAGAAAATACCTTTTTATTTCTGAAACACAAACATCTGAATCTCGGCAATAATTAGTACATGGAAGTGCATATACCACAAAAGATCATTATCACCAGATCTAAAGTGAGTGAACATATGGTGGTAAGTCAAATAGCCCAGAAGTAGTATGAATAACAACACCAAGTCATTAGGTAAACAGGCAGGAAAGGAAGGTAACATTGCATGAAATAACTGGTGACAGGATAGCATTTGTGAGCAGAGTTTAAGTTTAATGATGTTTCTTTTCTATGGGGCAACCGAGGGTAACATATGATGCAGGTGATGTGGACATAATTTGGGTGCATTTTTCTAATTAAGTAAAGTGCCCTTCAAAGCAACGGTGAGAAGATCACAAAAGTCAAACGCTGCTCTTTAGATTCAGAGTTCAGGACAATCCGAGGCACAGAGAAGGTTAAAGTGCTGTCCTGCACATCACCCCTCCCCTCTCTGTATCCAAGGAAATGGCCCAGAGGATGGCAAAGAGGCAGCTTGTTAAACCACTGCTGTGCTCACCCAGGGCACCCAGATCTCAGTCACAGTAGGATGCTGCAGACTGATATCAGAATTGACAGAGCTGCCCTAACACAAGTGCATTGCTCCAGGATTCTGGACACGTTGGATTTGGGGAATTCAGGAGTGGGGCAGGGCATTGCTGAAGTCTAGGATGACATTACAGTGAAAGGATCCTGAAGCATTAGAATATATCAAACACTTTGGATAGTAACCCTCTTAAATTTTAATCTGGCACGCGGTCAGCTGTGACTGCCAGCTCTGAGAAGGAGGAGGGGAAGGACTGATATCATCAGAAAGGGTGCTGCTTAGAATTGTTTCTTCAGAGATAGAAATAGCATGGAGCTGATGGGAGCAGCTCCAGGGAGCAATAACATTCCCTAGTGAAATCTAACAGAAATAGCCTGTACAGGAGTTTCACCATGTCACAGAGTGAATGGTGACAGTGCTCAGAGGGTATTTCTATGCAGAAAATTACTGAGAAGCAGTAGGAGCAGGAGACATGTTACAAGATCAACATGACAAAGTGAGCAATTAGGCTTTCAGGAAACTGAGGACAGAATTTTTCTGCATTCTGTCATCGGGTCTCAGGGCTAAGGCTGATGCTTATGACCTTACAGAGGCTGATCACAACAGGCCATGCTGGGTCGGGACCTATTGAGTTGCTTCCTTCAGTGGAGGTGATGGAGTTCATTCCAAATGTAGCTACTTTGAGGTATTAAACAAATAAAACGTAGTATGCATTAAAATAACATCATTAAGGTTACAGAGGTTACAGAGTCAAGCATTCAAAAGCTACTACTGCAGCCTTAATTCAGTCCCCATTGTGTGTTTTCTCCATCTTCCCATGACTCTCCCTAATATTTCTACACCATAAATTTGCCTTAGTAAATTTTGTTCACTCTATCACATCAGTAGGCAAGAGCTCGTAGGAAATATTACATGTACAGTATGGAAGAGCTTATAGAGGAACTATCTGTTCACCATTTGTTTGATTTTCATGGTTCAATATGTGGTCCCAGGATATATTTGCTGAATTACATGCAAGCTGCTCAGACTTAATCCCTGTCTTTTTGACTCAGACTAATGTAACTGTACTTTAGATGTCTCAGTGAGGAACCCAAATTAGGAGGTTATGCTCTCCATGGCAATAGAAAGACTAACTCCAGCTACAGGGAGATAGAAGTAGTGACTTGCCATTTAGTGCTTAACACAGAAAGCCTCCTCTGTAAGGGGATAAATAAATCGATAGGGAAATAAAATTGCCCTAACTTCAATTCAAATAATCTGAAATTACTGAGAAAGTAAGTCTACTACCACTCAAATGACCACTGGTATATTCCCTTCCCTGTTAAGCTTTATTTTTGCCACAACTAGCACAAATATAAATGTTGTCATATGTTTGCTGCTATCAGGAAACTCCATTATAAGCCAGTAAAAAAGCCAGACATTACCCTATTTATAACTTAATTGCATCCTCTGGGAAGGGGACTGTCATCAGGTCAGGTTTTCTGAAGTCACAGCATGAACACATTTCTATCATTAAGCCTTTCTTAACACAACCAGTGTTTGAACAGGAAACCCATTAGCAAAAGCTACACGTACTGGTGAAAGCAGCCATGAAAATTCACTAAATCAGCATTTTTCCAACATGTGATTGAGCTCCTGACTGGACTTTTTTTCTGAGGTTTTACACTACTTTCTCTGAAATTCTTGGGTCAAATCTCTCTTTTATCTACAAAAAAAAAAATTTCCAAGGTTGAACTGTGGCCAGCAGGACACTGCTGAATTCTTACCTCAGGTCTAGTTGTGTGTTTGGGAACAAGTCTGGTAGCTCTGATAACCAAAATGACCTTAATTTTGTTTAGTTCATGAACCCAAATAAACATTAGCTGAGAATAACCTACAGGCAAAAATATTTTGTCACAATAATTTTGTAACACAATAAAAAAAAACAAAACAAAACCATAGGAAACCTAAAAGCCAAGAGGACATGTTAATGGTTATAAATCAAAACATCTTTGTCAACAGATTTTACCAACTGAGTATGTACTTAAACCATTTTTTCTTCTGATTTATAATAGTATAATATCATCCCTCTGGAAGAGCAGAGCTTGGAAACTTATGTCTCAGGACCTTTATTCAAAGGAGCTTTTGCCTCCTCCCAGTGTAACTAAAGGCTCCCGGAATTAGGCACCTATTTTTAGCACTATGAAAGCAGATAATTAACTTCAAGAAGTTCAACAAGGCCAAATGCAAGGTGCTGCACGTGGGTCAGGGCAATTCCCAATAGCAGCAGACACTGGGGGATGAAGAGATTGGGAGCAGGCCTGGGGAGAAGGGCTCGGGCACTGCGGGATGAAGAGCTGGACACGAGCCAGCCCTATGCACTCACAGCCCAGAAAGCCAAACTTGTCCTGGGCTGCATCTCAGGAAGTGTGGGCAGCAGGTTGAGGGGGGTGGTTCTGCCCTTCTGCTCTGGGAAAACCTCTCCTGGAGTGCTGCATCCAGCTCTGGGTCAGCAGAAGCAGGAAGACGTGGAGGTGTCAGAGAATGTCCAGGGGGGGATGGAAGGTGATCACAGGGCTGGAGCTCCTCTGTGAAACCAGGCTGAGAGAGTGGGGACTGTTCAGCCTGGAGAAAAAAAGGGTCTGGCCAGACCTTACTGTGGCCTTTCTGTACCTGAAGGGGGCTTATATGAAAAATGAGGACAGATTTTTAGCAGGGCCTTCAGTGATGGTTTTTAAGTGAAAGAGGGTAGATTTATATTGGACACAAGGAAAGAATTATCTCCTATGAGGGTAGCAATACACTGGCACAGGTTGTCCAGACAGGTGGTAGATGCCCCAACTCTGGAATTGTTTAAGGCCAGGTTGAATGGACCTTTGAGCAACCTGATCAAGCGAGACGTGTCCCTGCCCATGGCAGGGATGTTTGACTAGATAATCTTTAAATGCCCTGCCCAACCCAAACTACTTTATGATTGTTAATAATAACTAAATTGTTCAGCAGATCAAATCTTTATCTCTGTAAACACAGCTCTCTGTGGTCTTCTTAATGAGCTTTTTCCTTACCTTTGTTATTCTATCATATTTAGAAACATCTACTATTTATTTCGTTTTTTATTAGGATTTATTTTTTATGGGTAGTACCTCTCAGGTTTACATGGTGACCATTAAGATGGATGTTGAACTAACATTGCTGCCTCCACACCTTTCTTATCTGGGCCAGCCACGCAGTTTGGGTTAGGGTGAGGATTCAGAGTTCCACAGGCCTACAGTTCCAGGGACACTGGGGCTGGAAAAGGCATAACAAGGGGAGTGTGGCATTTGTACCTACATTGCTCCCTCCACATGTTCCTGATCTGGGCCACCCACAATGCTGGGGACCTCAGCCTCAGCCTTTAAGTCCCCTTAGGATTAGGGTTCAGAGATCTACAAGGTTTTAAAACTTAGGGAAAAAAAACTCAAATACAATAAACCCCAAAACTGATGAACGTTTATGGGATTTCCACTAAACAAAATGCCTCTGGCTTGTGAGACAAAATATTTTCATGATTATTTGATTATTTCTTTACAAATTTTACCCTATATTATTCTTTATTTTTCCTTTTGGAAATTGACTCGAGCTGTCAAAAAAAAACCCAGTAATTCCAGCATAGAAGCTTATAAGAGAAATAAAGTAGAAAAAGAGGGAGCAACAAGGAAAAGTAAAACATTAGACACTCACTTGCCTTCATGGCACTGAAGCTGTGTAAATTACAGATTATATTTCAGTCCTTCTTGGTCTGCTTTCCTCCTTTGGCCTTGACTTTGGCCAAAACCCACAAATTTCCTAAGTCCTCTTCCATCCACGCCATGATGGCTTCTCCACCACCTCCAACCCCAACAGCAGCAGCAGCAAGGACAATGCAGAGATGTCACCCAATTCTTTTCATAGGTATCCTGCCCTGAAAACTTAATATCACAAAAAAATTACAGCGATAGCACACAATTTCTTATTTTGGTGGAAATCTGTAGTAACGGGTTTTGCAGCTTGATGGTAAACTGAGGTCCTTCTGTATTTTTTCTTGTTGATAGTGATGGTTAGTTTTCTTTTTTCTCTGCTCGTTTTTCCTTCCTTTGACTTCAGGATCTTGAAGTTCTTGGGTGTGTTCTTCCACCTGAAGAAGGAAAGAGGTAGCCTCATTTCTAATTGTTCCATACATCACCATAAAAGGTCATTTCAGGGAAAAAGCTGAGTGAATAATGGATTTGGGAGGTTCACTGACTGACAGAGAAACAATTAGGTGAGGTAAAACTGAAAAATGCCCAAGCTACATGATCAAATTAGTTTTTTTTAATTGTTTCATTTAAATAAAGTTATTTAGTTATTTTGTAGTTATGTAAATCTTGTGCAAAATCATTCAAATTTTATTTCAGCTCTTGTAAAACTAGAGTATGGAGTGGAGTATTGAGATTAAATGTTACACATATTCCAAAAGATACTCCTCCATTTTTTTCCCAGCAAAATGTCCAAAGCACTTAGAAAATTTAATCCACATATGGTAGCTGCTTCAGTACTGCATTTGCATTTATTACCAGTGTTAACATTTTAGATGTAAAATCAAACCACTGTTTAGCTGGCTCAAGCTTACCGCTTTATTTATGTGGAACATTTAGAAGAATTAGGATTTCATGCTTACCTGGAATAAAACCAGATATGAAAACCCTTTCTGAAGGGAAATATCTATGTCCCCATTGCATTTCTGAGAGGAGACCTTGCTCTGACAGGGGCTGAGTTATTAAACAGGTTGTAACTCATGATGTGTGAACAGCAAGCATGCAGTTCCTCTCTGGCCATCTAATCCCCCCAAAGCAAAAAAAAATCATCCTTCTCTGGGTTTGCATAAATTCACATATTAGTTTTAAATAAAGATAGAGATTGTATCTGATATCACTGAGTCTAACATTCTGACTTCAGCCTGAAAAACTGAACAGTTTATGGCTGATTTTCATCAACTTTTGCTTCCACAGCTCAGGAGCTGGCCCTGCCTTCGACTGCACCAAACAACTGCCTAGCCCCAAAATAGCAGTAATGATAATTTAACTATTTGAAAGTCAGTTTTTTTAAACTGTTTGACAGAAAAAATCAGGATAAAAGGGCTAAACAACTAATGTTGGAGAATTCTGCCCTGTCAAGAGCCAGTTTGAAGAGGTGGTTGACAATACATCTCTTGTTTTTAAGCACGTATCAGAAATTACTGAGAGCAAACAAGGGTTTGGTTGCTCTGTCTTGGATCTAAGGGGGATGGGATCTTTGGGTTTTATTAGCTCTACATTGGCCAGCATACTTGAAGAAGAAATGTTTCAGAGCCTTTTTGGTAGTCAAATAAATTGGATGTTGAGTCACAGCTATAATTAGATAATTAGGAAAATAGAGAAAAAGAAATTAAAACTTTTAGACTTGTATCAGTCCAGGAAGTTATATGCATTCTGCCTGCCTGTTGCAGTCTTACGTTTGTAAACTTTAAGGCTGCTATATATGATGATGATGATAGCAAATCCTGCCAGAGAGTCACTTTTTCAAGTAAGAAATGGTGTTTCAACTGTTTTGGTGCAAAGTTTGACTAAAAATGAAGAAAGGAAAAAAAAAGAAAATAATAATAAAATTAACTATATCAAGATGCCTAAAATTATCATGCAGAAGAAGGAGAAAGGCATATGAAGAAGCAGAGAGAAACTCTAAAAGGGTGAACTAGCACAGTGAAAAAGAGCATAAACACAGAAACTGGAGAGCAGTCAGGGAACAGCAAATGCAAACTCTGAAAAGAGAAATGATGCTTAATTTCTGCAGCCTGGACAGGCTTAGCAAACTAATCTGTTGGTGAAGAATGGTGTTATTGATGTTAAAGGAAATGCATACTCACTGTGGAAATAAAAATTAAGTGAGAAACTGATCTGGGCAAAGGGGCACTGCTGCTTCTGTTTCGTGAGCTAGAAACAAACGTTCTCTTTTTGCCCTTATAGACTCTCACTGCTCTGATGGTCTTGATTTTCCTCTTCACACATAACCATGGCTAATTTGTGCCTGTTTATCCTTGAGCCAGCATTATTCATTAGCTAAAATGTGTCTTCTCTCTCTTCTGTCTGCTCTTACAATTTCAGAGGGTGAGCATACCACTAATCTGCCCCCAGCTTGTAAAAACAAAGTACATTTAGTCCCAGGAGCCCTTCTTAGCCCATATTCCCATCTTATTTTATTTGTTTCACATGGTTAGCCAGAAGGATATTCCACAATCAGGATGGGCTCTCACAGGCTATATATTCATGGGAATGTAAGAAACAGGGTTCAAAATCACAGTTTTTCACACTCAGCCCAAAGTCAGGTGCTTTACAGAATCACAGAATCATTTAAGTTGGAAAAGACTTCTGAGATCATTGTCAAACTATCAATGTAGCACCACCATATCCACCACTACACCATGTCCCTGAGTGCCACACCCACAAAATTTTTGAGCACCTCGAAGAATGGCAATTCCACCCCGTCCCTGATCATCATTTCAGAGAAGAAATTTTTCCTAATATTTAATCTAAACCTCCCCTGAAGGAAACAATACAGAGGAACATAAAACAATTAAAAATATAAAAGCAATAAAAGGGAACACAACCAGATTACTGGATCATATTTGATTATCTTCTTTCTACATAATATTAATGAATCATAGTCATTGTGTAAACAACCAACATGTGCAGCAAGTAATTTTTTCCTATTGGTCCCTAAAGTCATCATTTTCTTCTTACTCTGTTATTGCCATCATCATTCATCTTTTTCATCCCGTATGATGTTTAACCCTCCCCTATATCGGCAATTCCTTTGTGCCATCATTAAATTTTAACAGATCAACCACACACCGTGAGCCAAGATTAATAATGAAAATGTTAGATGAAATGTCTCTAATCTAGTTTTCAAGACAATTGTCTAACCAAGAGTTTACTTCAACATTTCACTTTTTCCGTTTTAAGTCTATTCCTTACCCATTTTAAAATTCTTGTGCTAATCCCTGACTTCCCTATTTGGCTAATAATTTTCCTTGTGGAATTGCATCAGATGCTTTGTAAAAGTCTAAGTAGATTAAATGTATTTCATTTCCTTTGTCCAGAAAATCAAAGAAAAATAGAATCTTAATCCAGCATGATCAAGTAAGCCTTTGTAAACCCATGTTGTATTTTATCACACCTTTTTTCTATGCCTTAAATTACCTTCAAAATCTAGAATCTATAGAAATGAGGCCAGAAACACAAAATAAAGTAATTTTTTGTTTAAGGGCTGTGTCATAGCTATGACATAATCATAGTTATATCATCTTTTTCCTTAACCTTACTGCATAAATGCCTCTGCTCTCAGCTTTATGAAAGCAATTAAACTTCCGGTGCTTGTTTTAAATCAGTTACATTTTTGGCAATTGTTACTTTATTCTTAAACTTTCTGGTCTCAGCAACACTGCATTTTCTGAGCATGTTTTGCTGATTTCTAGCATCTCATTTTGTACAGCAGAATTTATAAGAAATTAATGAATCAGCTCTAGTTGGCAGGATGCTCCACACCACAGGACAACTTTCTGGATTATTTGCATCTTCATTTGCTGAGCTAGATTCAAACAGAAGAAAACTTTACTTTTGGGGATTTGGACCCTTAGTGTATGAACATAAGGCTGCAGCCGTATTTCTAGACCCTATATCTCATACCTCATCTCTGGATAAAGAGTTCAAAGATATTTAGTGACCAGTAAAATACCTAGACTGAAGGCCACTTCATTTCTTAGACACAGCAATATGCTTACTAGAATTATCAGAGAAAGATAGAATCTCCTATTTCCTCTTGCAAACTCTCTGGTCTCATTTCTCCTCCCCAAACACCTGCTAAGGTTCACCTTCTTCCTATAAACCCTGCCTTCCAAACTTGACTTCTTTTGAATTATCCTGTTCTTGCCACACCTAAAATTCACGCCTACTTTCTGTTTACTTTTTCTTATTTATAATCTCAAAACTTCTTTCAGCTGCTAAGAAGCCACCTTGCTACCACATCTAAATATATTTTCTGTAGCACTGAAAAGCTTGAGGCCAGGCCACTCTTCCCACCTGACCACAGGGTAAGGTGTGCTTCACTTTCTAGTGCAAAATTGCATCGATAAAGCACAGGATGAAAAAGAAGAAAGTATATTTAATATGAAGAAGCATTCTTCACATTATTAAATACTCTGTGGAAAAATCAGTCATGAGGAACTCCGATGAGGAACGAATTAAATGAGTTTGTATAACAAGTAATAGACTTGATCTCCCTCCTGCAAAAAGGCAGTTTCACTTGTTGCAAAAGGTGCTAGTAAATCAGTGTCTCCTAAAAAAGCAGATTTGCAACAAATCCCAAGATGATGCTGAACTGAGAAAGGCACTGGCACAGGATCCAGAGAAATGCCAACTTATTCCATAGGTGAAAAGAGGGATGCTCTCCTAAACGCTGGAAAAAGGAAAATCTTCAAATCCACAGTTTTCAGACAGAAGGTTCAATGTAAGAAATATTAAATTATCATTTGTCAGTTTAATATATTAAACATTTTGATATCACAAATTTGCTGCTGATGGCTGCTTCCACAGATTGTTGGCCAACATGCCAGTTTTCACTGTGCAAAGTTATATTGTGCCTTACCCATCCTCTGATACTCTGCTCCTCAACACTTACACCATCTCCTAGCTGGTTTTGATGTGTGAGCTGAAATATTAACCTTTAAGGCTGCTGTACTGGAAGTAGCTTTCAATCAAATAAACCTACATCACACAATCACTGTCTTTGAAACACAAATGCTATATTTTCTATATTACTCATTTAACAATGGTTATTAAATTTTTTTTTTTTAACTGTTAAGCAGATTTCACCAAATGAAACCATATTAGAAAATGAGATGAAACATGAAATGGATTGATGATACTTTAGCAACACAGGGTATTACAATAATGATCTTGAATTTTTCACTGTTACCATTATAGCCTTGATATTTAGGGGTCACAGTTGAGTAAGTAGATTATATTGGAATGGAACTATAGCTCAAAATTTCTGGGTTACCAATAGTTTTGCCAAGCAAGCTCTGGGAAGAATTTTTTTAAAATTTTTTCTTTATTGGTTGTACCTATTCTTCTTAATTCTTTTTGGTTGCTTTGAAAAAATAGACCAGATTTTTTTTCTGTTTAACAAAATATTCTTTACAAAAATTTCTACATTTCTGGGTATTTTGTAAGCACTTTGTTTGAAACATTGTAGATTTTTCCAGTTCAAGAAAAAAATAGCTACCAAACAGATGCACTAGCTATTTCAAAATAATCCCTCCTGCTACACCAACAGAAAACTGCACTGTTGATTGCCACTGCTTAATATTGTTTCCCACACATTTAGAAAGCCATGATTTCCAGAGTGAAATATCCAGGACAGTTCACTGAAATGAGGCTTGGCATCCAGATTGCCTGCCTGGCTGTAATCACCCTTCGAGTTATTGAGCTTGTAAATCACATATCAAAACATGGGAACACATCAATTAATGTTCTACTGGAAACAAATCAAGGACAATCCTACAGTGTGACATTCTGCCAGTTTTTATTTTCAATAGACATGGGGAAGAAGCTGAAATGTTTAGTCACAGCCTCTATTTACCCAATCTGTCTTATATATTATTGCATAATGCTATCACAATATTAATATGCAAATTGCTACTCAAATAAAAGCCATGCTTTCCCTGTTGATTTTCAGCAGAGCTTCTGTTACAAAGGAAAATACTTGGCACTTATATTCTTTTTTCATCTTCAAAACTCCTTTAATATATTTTAATTAATCCTTTTCCTTTCAGTTTTCTGACCCTGCATTAGGTTTTCTGCCTCCTTTACCCCTGTACCCTCAAGGTTATGTCCTCCTCTTGATGTCTCCCATAAACTTTTCATGTTCTCAAAAATGATCTTCCTCTCATCTCTTTTTGTGCCTAGAAAACAGACCTCAGGAGACTGGCCAGAAGAAAGGCCTAGTCAAGGGCAAAGGAAGTTTCCAAAGTGAAAAAGAAACAAAGGAACTCTATTTCCAGGGAATTCTGATCCCATCTAGCAGAGCTGCTGCTTTTTCTCAGCAGGCACCTCGGCGAGGTCTCTGGAGGTGTGGCAGTGACTCCTCTGCAGGACAAGCTGTGGCTCAGATGGCCTCGAGGATGCTGTGCCCGGGCACCCGGTCCGAGGCAGAAGATGAGGAAATATCTGTAACCTCTTACAGAGAGCAGCTTCTCCTCAAAGAGGATTCCTGCTGCAAAGTGTCGCGTGGGAGGCGCAACACGCTTCGGTCCTTTGGGAATTTCCCAGCTCACGGGGAAAACATTGATCTGTGTTATAAAAGGAAAACTCTCAGTCCAGATTTATCCTCTCAGACATTGAGAACCCCCTTCTTTATTACTCTATTTTAATGTTTGAGTAATTTATTATACCCTGAATTATTTTTATTTACATTGTGCTTTACGTAGATGTTTTGATGATAATTTCAAACATTGGGCTACTAATGCATGCAAGCAGTTGAGGTGCTGTGTACCTTTCTGAAGATCAGTCACAAAATGGACATCACTTCTGACCTACTTAAACTGTAAACCCAGGATTTCATCAGCGCATGGGACTAATGCTTATCTGCTTCAAAAGTTTATATTTTACTCCCACAGCACAGACGGGTGCACATGGGACTTGGCAATGAGCTTCCACAGAAAAGAAAAATTCTTGTGGTACTCCTGGAGTCAATCATCTGCATTTCAAAGCGGATGAAAGGTTTTCTGTACTCAAGGGAGGGAGAACTGGACATTTAAAGTCACGTTTTCTATCATAGCTATTGGTGAGAATAAACTCAGATTGTTACAATTTTCATATGATATTTTAGAGTTAGAATATGATATATGCTACACTGTAAAAGGAAATATTTCTGTTATTGTAGTGTATCATCTTGAAATATCAAAATAAATCTTACTTTTTTTCCGCCTGATAGTTTCAAGAGGGAATAATTTTTAATTAATCAGTAATTTTATTCTTTATTTACAAATCTTTTATTTTCGCTTTATCTTCTGATATGTGTAGGGAGTAATTATTAAACTATCCAAATCTCCAGTTACCAGGATATTCTACCTGTTTTCAGAATATTTCTTAACCAACATCACATGTTGTATGAAGACAGAATTTAGAGATGACTCAAAGGTAACAGGTACTTGGTGGGTTAGCTGATATATTACATACTTTGCTCTGTTCCTGCATTTCAAATGCAGGATACACAGTCATGTGGTTAATTTACATTTCACGTAAGATATTAAATTCATTATTAAGTCCTCACATAGATGTATGGTTTTAAGCCTTTTAGTATGATTTTAAGCCTTTTAGTCCTAAGCCAGCATCACTGGTAGTGTGTTTGTATCTAGTAAATCTGTGATCCTGGACACAGGCACAGATCCCTCTTTGCTTGCACTGCATGCACTCGGACTTCACTGGACTTTCTAGATTGTGCCAAAAATCACTAACTAGGATTAAACTTAAAAGGATCAAGTGAGAGCAGATTGTTAACTTAAGTAATTGATCATTTAAGTAGCTTGATATCTTCTGAAAACATTCATGTTCCTCTGCGTCATTACTTTTGTTTATCTTGCACTGCTTAGGGTTTGGGGATTTATACCTGTATATATATTTCTACAGGTGTATACAGTCAGATTGCCTTTGTCCTTCTTTTAGGGAAAAAAACCCCAACAAACAAAACAACTACTCAACTTACTTTCCTTCACGCCCTCTTAAAAAAAATCATAGTTACTATGGAAACAGCTATTAAACAGAGAGTTGCAGTAATTAATAACATCTGCAAGTGCAGTGTGAAGTCTACAACACAATTAATTCCAGCATTTGGAGTGGTTTGTGCAGATCTGCCCTTTGTTGCTTTGAATGGAATGGCAGACTGTGCAGACCCAATTATAACAAGGGGGCTTAACATTACCATAGTGATATATCATGGCTTGTGAAATTGTTTGGACTGTAAAGGCATTAACCCATATAAATAAATTACATCATTATTATATAGCTTAGTGGCATATGATTCTGGAAAGAATTAGACTCATATAGATACTATGAGTAAATGAAAAAAATTCACTTTATCCTTTAAAATAGAACAACATAAAAATCTCAGTCCCTGCTGAAATGAGAGCAGAAGCTTGAAATGTAACTTTAAAATCCATTCCTTCATTTGAATTATAGAGACATGGGCAGATCAGATGTGGAAGTTTACCTACAGATGCTTTTATCTTTTGACTTTTCACTTTTAAAAGTCAAATTGGAATTTTTTAAGAACAGCCAATTAAAGATTTTTAATAAACCATGAAAGAGATGAGAGAACTTATCTGTCTTCAGGCTTTATTGAAGAAGGAATATTATAAATATTTATTTGTTATTTTATTATTTCTTAAGGCTACTCGGCATAAAGTCTACCATCTATCCATCTATCCCACTAGCTTCTCTCATTACTCAATATGAGTATACGTATTACTATATACATATATATATACATATATCTATATTAAAATAAATAAATAAATACATACATATATCTATATATACACATCTGAGTATACATACAGGTCTTGTGCTCCTCAGGCAGGAGCTGTGTGCCCTTTGTTACCTGATGATAATCTCTGCTTAGGGCAAAGCACATTAGGTGGGGCCTGACCCCAGCTAACGGGGCCACCTGGCTCTGGCCCAGCACATGGCAAGGACACCTCAGCCTGTGCCTGCTCCCCTGGCACCATGAGGACTTGACTTCTTCTTGCCATTCTTTTTGCCATCTTTTAAAGCTAAACAGACAAGTGCACATCAGTATGTGTAGACCATGTATCTTTTGGTGAGCTCATTCCCCTTTTTCTCTTTTGTTACCTCTCCTACTTACTGGCATCTCTTCCTTATCAGCAAACATTTTTTCTTCCCTTTACTGTCTCATCTTCCTAATGAATTTTTTCCTCCTCATATTCCTGTTTTCCTGATTCATTTTACTTTTCCTCACCTATTTCCTTTCAAAGATTTTATTTTCCTTTTCTAATATGTAATGAAGACAATATGCATGTTTTTATTTCCACATGCATAACCTTCCTTCTTGATATTTACATTCCTCTTTTTGTCTTATTTTTGCTCTGAAATCTTTCATTCTTACTTTTTCTCCATCTCCCTGCCCAGTATTCCTTCTACATTATTTTTGTGTTCACTACTAGTTTATAAAGCAAATCAAACAGGATACCAATACCATCTCAACAACTTATATTTTAGGATAGGATGAATCATTCTGTGAAGGTGCTGGTCTATGCCCATTGACTATGACTGGATAAGAAAAAAGGAAACCCTTTTCTTGTCGTAGGCAGTCCAAGAGCATCTCACCAAATGCAGAATGGGAACAGCAACAACTATGTTCCAAAAGAAGAGGGGGGTCAAACACAACCTTCCTACTAAACTTTAGTTTATGCTGTCGAACTTCCAGAAGTAGCACCTGTGGCTGGAGGGCATTTGCAGGAATTATTTGCAGGAATATTGCAGTAAAATCTCACCAATAACTTCGGAATGCAGCTTTGTAACCACCTGCTTAATTAGGTTAGATGGATTAAGTAAGGATGAGATGTTGAGATGGCTTCATTCCATTTGGCTGAGAGTGGTTTGCTATGATTTTCTGTTGCCATCACACAGAGTGCATCTCCATTCCCTCCACTGGGTCAATGTACCTTTTTTTTAGCCCTATAAAGTTGCAAGAGACCAGATTTCAGGAGACTCCCATCCTTACACTTAGAAAAGCATTTACTGGCATAAGAATGCATCTTACAGGGTGAAAAAATGGGGAAAATTGTCTGATTTATGAGGTTAAAGAAAAAGAAAAATATATATATTTAGTTTCAAGAAAGAGCTGTTTATGCTTCAAGACAGTGGAAGGGATGGAATAAACTAAGTTAGAATAGATTAGGGACTGGGTGGAAAATAGACAGGGTTGTACATAAATATTTTGTCAATCTCAACAGTATAAGACATATGTTATTTGTATAAGACTGCTCTTAGAATTTATATTTCGTTACAAGTTCAGAACATACAAGGGTTTAACATTTATAATTGAGGGTTTTCTCCAGCAAGATTACTGACATTTATGGTTTTCTGAGAATAGTGTCACAACATCAATATGAGATTTACAATGAGCACTTTTACATTATATTGTGAAATATAACACAGTGATTCATGAACAAAAAAAGTTCATTTTCCTTTGAAACTCAGAAACAGATTAATGATAATTTTAGGACAAACACAGAGACTTTCAGAACCAAACTACTGTCTCCATATAGTGCTACAGTGTAAACTCTGCTTAGCTATAACTAGAACATCCCTGTGTTATCAACACTGGGTTCAACATATTCCAAAACGAAGCCCCATACTGGCTACTCCAGAGAAAAACAACTCTACATCAAGCAAAACCAGCACCATGGATGAAGTTTTAGACTGGCACTTTGTTAGAAAATATTTTTCTTGGTATTCACTGAGAGAATATTTATTGTTCTGGACTCCAAGTTTCAACATTAAATTATCCTAAAATTATTGTTGGTTTAAGTGTCAAAAAGCCCAAACATACAAAAAAAACCTTCCAGTGTGAAAATGCATACATCCCTGCTCCAGTGACTAGAATTAGAATGAATGCTTTCCTCAAATCTGACAATAACAAGAAAAACATAAACAGTCATGTCAGATAGTGAAGGTTTTGCTACCAGATCCAGCATGCTTACTCAAATATGAACAAAAGCAAGGGTGAGAACAAAACACGGTTGATTATCTTGCTGCTGGATGTAGGTCACAAAGTTTTTGCAGCATAAAATATATTAAATTCAAATATGTAAAACAATTCATCTCACTTGCAATGGGCTGGATCCTGCATTTCCATCTGGTGCAGACTTCAATAAGAGCATTTTTACTCCTGAAATTAGAAATTGAGATCAGGCTGCCTGCACTCTCCAGTCAGTACTGCCTGCAAACAGAATGAGAACTATTCTGCAAGATTACCCCCTCCTGCCCTACGTAAAACACAGACATAAAGATGATATTACACACCAGGAAGAAAATAGTATTTTGGTATGTGGCTTTGATTAGCATAGTACTACAGAACCACAGAATCATTTAGGCTGGAAAAGATTTTTAAGATTATACAGATCAATCGATAACCCAACACTGCCAAGTCCACCACTAAACCGTGCCCCTAAGTGCCACATCTACACATCTTTAAATTCCTCCAGGTGAGATGACACTGGGCTGTCTGTTCCACTGCTTGACCATCCTTTCCATGAGCAACTTTTTTCTAATGTCCCATCTAAACCTTCCCTGCTGCAACTTGAGGCCATTTCTGCTTGTAAGGTAATCAAGTAATTGCTATTACTTGATACTCCCGAGAAGAGACTGACCCCCACCTTTCTACAGCCTCTTTTCAGGCAGTTGTAGAGAGTGATAAGGTCCCCCCTGAGCCTCCTTTTCTCCTGGCTAAACACCTCCACTCCCTGAGCCGCTCCCCATCAGATTTGTGCTTTAGACCTTTCTCCAGGGTCATGCACACAGACCTTGGCACACTTTTTGCTGTATTTCAGCAAGCACATTTTGTCTGAACCCCGTAGCATCTGGGGGTTCCATCCAGCAAAGTTACACCAAGCACAAAGGGGGATTGTGCTCAGCACAATGCTGATCAGGGCCAGCAAGAATACACCCAGTACAGATTTATTGCCTACAAAGCCTTGTAATAAATAAGTACGCGCAATTTGGTAAAAACAAGTATAAAATTTATTACTGACCGAGAAAAACGAACACCCAAANCGGTCGTTAGCACTTGAGATGATGCCGGGAACTCCCTGGTCTGATCGTTAACGCCTAAATTTCTGCCGGGAAATCTTTAGTCCAATCGTTAGTATTTGAGATATCGATAATTCCTGCCGTTAGCACCTGGATTGGGAGGGGTCTCAGTCAGTCTTGCCAGTAAAATTCCTTTTGGAGATGTAGGCTTCTCAATGCCTCTCCTTTCATTGTGTTTCTGTCTTTAAGTTGTAAATGAATCCCTTGGGCGAGGCCACAGTCTCTCTAGGTGAGATTCCTTATATTAAACTAGTAACATATTTAATACAAACATATTCGAGCACGAATTCCCCATTTTATTTATAACAGCCTCAAAAAAGACACTAAAGGCACTTGGTAACTGTGTCCCAGCTATTCACACAAGTGCTGCAATCACTGCACATGCTGTCTTAACCTGTCACTAGCTTCAAAAAGTGTCTGAGAATGCTGATTACTGAAGAACGAGTTTATATGCAAGCATAAAACCAGATTAATAAAACTTTGCTTCTGGTTGTAACGTAATAAATTTGGATTTTTTAAAAGTGGTTAAGAGGCAGAGGGCCCTGCTCTTTTGTCTTTTATGCTAGATTTGCAACGGTGTAAATAATATATGAAAACATAAATAATAGATCCAGAAACTGAAATAAAAGAGAAAGGCTTGATCATGAATTAATACTTGCTACTGATTAAATGAACTGAGAAGAAGCCTTTGAAGCAAATTAAACTTTGTATTTTTGCCATAGGAATTTTTTTTCTGACATATGGACTACCATGGTCAGTTGAAAGATTCCCAGTACTTGCAGTAGAATCGTAGAATAGAATCACAGAATCTTTTAGGTGGGAAAGGATCTTTAAGGCAAGAGTCCAATCATAAGCCTAACCCTGCCAAGTCCACCAAGGAGCTACAAAGCAAACTTTCTGTAAGATGCCTCGTTCCATCAATACCTGTCACTCCTGGGCTCCTTCACAGAAAGGTCTCGGTCAGATATGACAGGCAACAAATTTAGAATGAGGTGAAGTAAGAATGAAGAAAGATTTACTTTCGTTGTTTGTCATTCAAGTGTTTAAGGTAAAAGACTTGTCAGCTGTAATAGATCTTCAGGAATCTCAATGCAGATAAATTATAAAAATTCCTAAAATGCAATGTTGCTGTGAAGTACAAGCCATGTATTTAAAATGTGACTATGTAAGGAAATAGTTTAATCAGCAAATGTAAAGAATTTGATTGTTTAGGAGAATTTTTTAAAGGTTTAATGGCTTTTTAAAACTTCATGATGAAACTACATTTGCGCTTCTTTTTTCTGCATTTATGGGATGGTGAAGACATACTAAGAAATTTAACTCTGTCAGTTTTATATTTCAAATCAATCACACTTTCTTGTTGAAGGCAGTGGGAACTCATTTGAGGCCTATTACTCATACCCATACTCAGCTGTAAGATGAGGTCACCATTCCTAAACATTCTGCATCTTTATTAAATATCTGGAAAATTAATGAATTTTTAGGCCATAAATAATTAGGTTAACCAAAGACTGGGCAATTACTAAATGACAAATTGCTCATGGATTAAGTCCTGCTTTCGTTTTTTCCCCCCATGCTTCAGGCTGGCATTGGGTTCTTGAGTTTCAGATTCAAAAGAAGGCAAACCTTCAAAACCTGACTTCCAGCCTCACTTAATTTTACAGGAAAACTGTTATTTGATTCTCCCTATTCTCAAAACTGGGCTCCAGCTCAAGTTTGCTTGTAAATCCTGTGAAGCTTGCAGGTTGATCTTGACTTGTCTATCACAGATCTTCCCTGAACCCCACATAGGTAGCCCTTGTCAAGCTCCATTTTCCAGCCCTGGCTGTTCCTCTACACCCCAACCAGCTTTTGTTTGGAGCTAACCTGTGTATTTCTCCTCCACGCTGGAGCCACATATAGACAACTTCTCTTCCATCCCTGAGTTTCAGTGAGCTCCACAGGCACTCAATTACACTGTTCACAGTAGGATTACCTTGCAGAGGGTCTTGTAATATAGTTGTAAATAGCACAGTAGATTGGAAGCTTTGAACATTTCTCTATTAAGTCATAGCAGTATTTCCTCTAGAATCTTTTTTCACTTTTCAGCTATTGTTCTGTGTATTAGTACTGAATCCAGACCTCACAGTACCAGGTGGGGTGTCAACCCACCCATGCACTGCACTGTTCCATTGCTAGCCACGTGTTACTGTTGTTGGAACTATTAGCAGCTGTAATTACTGCCCTAAGAATAAGCATCTGAAATGTAGGCTTATAGAAAGTATACTAATGATGAAAGAAATATTCCTCTGTAACCCTATACTTATCTATTTATTATTCTACATTTTCCCTCTTTGGTCTTCTGGTCTCCTTTACGTTATATTGAAATGGTACATGTGAGTAAGGGTTGTCTTGCTTATTCTCACCTACTGAAACAATCTCCTGTGTGTATTTGCAGAGTTACTTGCACCCTCTCTTTGCCAGACCAACATGTGAGTACTTTTCTGCTTGCCCACTCCAGTGGGTTCTCCACTGGGAAGCACCTCTTTCCCAGCTCAGTGCCCACAGCTTGCTGAACAGGCCCTTGGGGGCAGCACTGCTGGGAATTTAACAGGAACACTTTCCTGCTGGGAAGAAATGGCCATATGCTCCATCCTTCAGGTAGGGAAGGAGCCAGGTGGGGCATTCCCTTTTATTCTGGAGGGGTGTTGCCCATCCATTACTGTGTTGCCCATTGCAAAACTGTAGGGGTTTTGGGGCACAACCAACTGAAGAACATCTGGTTCCTGGTAACTCAGCAGAACTCAGGCATGAACTTGAGCCAAACTTTGGGGTCCTATCAAGGAGCAGAATCAGTATTTTTGTCCAAGATTCTTGTTCATAACTGAATTAATGTTAACTTGATACTGATAATACTACTCTTAGTGTGTGAGCCCAAGAATGAGGAGATGCCTTTAATTACACTCTATGAAGTAAATTTGTCACGGTCTTGTGCAACCTAAACAAGTTCACATCTCCAGCCCCTTTCTTCTGTGCATTTCTCCAAAGCTTTAATCAACTGCCCAATATCTTTCTACCCCGTATCTTCTCAGGATACAACCCATGTGAAGCAGGACTTTTGTGCCACAGGGCCATGACTGTGCTGGTGCCCCTGGCATCCCTGTGGGGAAGAGGAGCTGCTCATGTGAGCAGTTTCAGGCAAGCATCCAAAGCACGGCCCCTTCATGTGGCAAAACTGTAAGGCCTATGGAGACCTACAAAAGCTTGGCTATAGATACTCTTCAGACTGTTCGAGTCTAAAGGCTGCAGAATCATTTTAGAAAATGCTATTTTGGACTTGCATCCAAACCCTGAATCCTACATACCTATAGGTAGGTGGAGAGGTGAAGACAACTGGGAGTTCTTCCCACCAGCTCCCGAGTGCCAGCTCCAATCCAGAAACAATGTGGATGAGTGACTGCATGCTTTACAGATTGCAACTGAAATATCGTGCTGGCTCTAAGCCCGGGCAATGTGAACACTCAATTCTTCATTTGTGCATCTCAGTTTTGATCCCTTTGCCACCTTTAAAATAGAGATGAGCACTTTCCTGTTTTACAGAAACTGTTGTGAGTTAATACATTCAAGATGATGTGATCTTTAAATACAAAAGAACGTGACAACAACATGAATACTGGGTCTGCTTTTCCTTTTCACCTGTTGAACCAAATAAATATATTCAAATGTAAATATGTGTGGCAGGACATCCCCCTGCCCCCGGCTCTGTATTCCACAATAGCTGGTGGATAAAGAGATAACTATGGGTGGAAAGGCCCATCAGGGTTATCTCTGGTGCCAAGGGTGATTCACACCTAGCTAAGAATTAACATCTTAGTCTGGCGAGCCGATGGGGGAGAGATAAGAAATATTTCTGACTTAAGAGGCACCGTTTTACAACTATAAAAGATACACGAGCTCTCACTGAGGCAGAAGCCTCTCATACCCCAAAATTGTTGGAGACTTCTCCCCGAGGCTTGGACGCAGCTTCGCGGTTACTGCCCCGGGGACTGAGTGAAAGGATCTCGATGTGTGTGTGCCCCACCCACCTTCGGATGGTGAGATACATTGAATCCTAGCTTTATACTATTTCTTCGCTAGCTGTAACTGAAAGGTACCAGTATCGTGCACTGTATGTCAATCTACCAGTAGTATCTCTTTTTGTTTTATCCCCGTGTAGTAATAGTCTGTTTTAAGTCTTGTCTGTTNAATCGCAGAAAAAAAAAGAAAAAAAAAAAAAAAAAAACAACCCACAGATCGAAAAGAAAATCAAATTTGTCACTGAACTTTTAAATGCTTTAGCAAATAACCCAAGAAATATTTCCCCGGATTACTTTCTGCATTTTTACTGAGAACGTATAGTTGCCACAGAGACTGGTGTGCGTGAACACGGGTAAACGAAAGCAGGGGAGAGGCAACGCGCCCTCCGAATTTGCAGAGGGATCTGAGATGAGTGTCTGGGTTAGCGATGCGGCGGGGCGGGGGTGACGCCCGAGGAGCCCCGGCCGTGCCCGGGGCCGCTCCCCGGGGGCGCT
>VZRO01007577.1:205223-263860 GCA_013397915.1 Daphoenositta chrysoptera
GGCGCTCCGCGGGTGCGCACGCCCGGGTCCCGCCGGAGGGGCTTTCTCACACTAAAACCACACAGGCGAGGGGCTGTTTCCTTCAGCCTCGGCCTTGCAGATCGCTACTTCTCCGGAACACCTTGGCGAGAGCTGAAGGATGCTCGCGGTGCGCGCAGCTCGGTGCCTTGCCTGGCCCTGAGATAGAAATCTTTAAAGCACTGCAGAATTATTAGCATGAAAGTGTTGCCCAGAGCAGTGCAAAGATCAAATATTAATGATGCAATAAAAGAAAGGCAAAAGGAAGCCAATACATCATATTGAAGATTCGCCTACAGATAGGAAAAAAAAACCCACGACAAAGCACTATGTGATCGTGTTTTCTTCCTTTTTCTTCTCTCTCACCTCATTATTTTTATATTCTTTTTGTTTGGTTGATTTTTTGAAGCACTTACCTTAGTACCGAATCTGGGTTAAAGCTACCAGTAGGTAACTTTTAAGTGGATGACTCACTTTAATGCATTTTACATAAGAAAAACAGTGCTAATGGTAGTCTTTCCTTATTGTTTAACACTGGGTGGAATTTATTGGTGTCGTTCATCCTGGGCAGAAGGATGCGTTGCAGTAATTACCAGCAATGCATTTTCACCAATTAGTACTGCTGGTAGGTTGTTATAATTGGATTCAGTTCTGAGTATCGGTTCCATTATAAAAGACTCAAAGGGATGCTCGCACTGTTAAATGAAAGGAATACAAAAATAAGTGTAGAATAACCACTTAATATCTTCTAAGCTGAACAAACACAGCCTTTCATTGCAGAGGAAATTATCTTTTAAAATATTCTTGTGTTGCAGTTTATAAAGATGTGCCATGTAGAAGCAAGTGTAGCAAAATACAAACCCAGGGCTTTTTAATTCATTGTTTTCTTGTGTTTGAGCTCCCGTATTTACGATTTTTTGAGCTCCTCCGGTATTTACGGTTTCTCACTGAGCTTATAAGGTTATCACACACAACTAATTACAATTTATCTTCTACGTGGATTTTTCTGAGTTTAAAAGAGAAAGAAAAATGGAACCCGGTGAAATTAAAAGAATACTATATAAAAAAAGAATATGTATAATTTCAAATAGAAGTCCAGGTTACTTTTTGACATAAGAATATGTGATATTCTTTTAAAACTGGTTTTGTTTCCCCATCTATTTTTGCTAATTCCCTTCAGAATTTACCTTTATTGACAGTCATGATAATAGAAATTGACAACAGGGAAACATATAACTTTAATTATAACTATACATGTGATAAAGTAATTCAGAATATTACGTTAGTCATCAAAATTTCCATGTTCTACACAATCTACTTGCTGTTGGCTCCCTTTTTTTCTCATTGTTATTCTGTTGAAATATCACAGAAACAATCTATAGCGACTGTCCATCCTTCATAGTACTGTTTCCCCTTTGAAATGGAACCAAAGTGCAAGCAAGGCTTAGTTTGTTTAGAAGGCAGCACACAACAGGTTGATGCAGGGAGAGCTGCTTAGCAAAAAGTAATGATGTAACAGGTGAAGGAGAAAATGTTTCTCTTCTTTTTTAAGACTTGACAGCAGTGTTTCATTTCCTACTAAAAATTACAAATGGGGAAGAACAAAGAGAACTGACGCAAATGCTCTTAATGTAAAAGATATTATATATTAAGAATATTAAAAATAGGAATTAAAAAAAAAAACATGGGAGAGGAGAATAAAGGAAAGAAAGGATATGAATAATTAAAGAACTGGAGGTTTGCTGATATTATGTGCTTAGCTACCTGCTTTCTCCCCACTATTTTCAGCCTCTTGTTTCTCTTAGTTAAAAAGTTGGTCTGAGGAAGCAGGATTTCCCAGCTGTTGTGTGAAAAATGTGTATATTCAGGGCTGTAGAGTATATGATTTCTTCAACAACTCATTATTGTGCAATCACTTTTCTTTCAGTCATCTGTTTCTTCTGCATTAATAAATATTTTAACATGTGCTTTTACTGAAACATTCAGAAGTCCCTAACACTAATACAATAATATACAAGCATGTAGTATTCTTAGCAAGAGATGCTGAAGGTTTTTGCAATGCCTGTTTGATAGAATCTCAGTAATTTAATTAATTTTAATTCTCTGATAAGGCAAAAAGGCCCTGATATATTTACACAGCGAAATACAGAGAATTTCAGGTGGAGGTTTGTTTTGTATGAAATGGTAGCATTAATTTTTCATTGAAAATCTGAGCAGGTGGTATTGCATTCCTTGCTTCCAGTGTTGAAATATTTCACTGCAAATATTGAAGACTTTCCCTTAATAAACTATTTAAGTATAGTAGTAATTCTTTCTGGATCTGAGCTAGAAGGCTTAGCTGCTGATTGATGCATATTGCATTCAATATGCATATTAAATATATTAATTGTGTCATGTATTAAGGATCTGTCTGTTGGTACCATGTTCTTACTTTTAACACAGCAGCTCCAAGTCCTTCAGTTACACATGGAACACAGCAGATATTTTGCACTTAGATGAGGATGTTGCATAGAGTACTCCTGGCACTGTAACCACACTACTGCTGTCACAGTATGCAAAGCACTTCTTTCTTTGTAGCCATCTATATTCACATCTGTACAGACTTCAGGAAAAAACATACTATTAAATATGCAAGGTTTGTATGTTTCGTGATAATGATAGCAGAGGACTCCATTTATTTCTGCTCTTTTCTGTATACTGCATCAAGACAGTCTTGAGTTTAAGTATATCTTGTAATTCCTAAGTATCCTTTTGGCACAGCGTGTGTTGATATTGTTGCTGGTAGTGAGTAACGTACTACATAAAGATACAACGTCTCCTTTCTGAAAGTAAACCTGTTCGTACTGATTAAAATAGAAAAAAAAAACCCAAACTATACATATTTTAATTTTTATAAACCTACAGATGAAGCCTTTCAAAATCAATGGGACTGTTTCTGTAATTACTACATCATTGTGGATGTATCTTAATGTCTGTTCTTTTTATCCCCCTTCTAAGTTTCCTCTGCCACTCCTTTTCTCTCTTTCCTTTATCTTTTAATATTTTTTCCTCCTCAGTCACTTGTTCTGTATGTATGTATTACCTTATATATTATATTCAAAGATCTGCCACTTAGATAAATTGGTGTAAAACACTGGTGGATAAAGATAATATAAAGAAGATAAAAATAGTATACATATGAACATATATCTATATGTATGCAGACAGGACATTTTTAGAAAAGAAGTTGTGTATTCCCATTTTTTACTTGCATGAATCATTACTGTTTTGGTGTCATTAGGACAACTCAGGGAAGTCTATATGAGTCATGTGAATTAGGGCTTTTACAACTGGGACATTCATATTTTTGGCTTCTGCACATGGACCTAACAAGTGTAGGTCCTGCTGAGAGTGTGGCTGGGCTTGGTGCTCAGCATCACTTTCTGTATGGCACCAGTGACCAAAGGCAGATAGATGACATTTATGAGGTTTTCTTTTCATCTGTTTCTGCTGTCAGACTTGGGGATTTTGACACCTCTCATATGCGTAAAATCCCATTTATAGCTTAAAGTCTGTGATAGAAGAATGCCAGTTTTACTGCTGATGTTAATTAGAAAAGACTGCTGTATTAATGGATTATAAAATATCAGGCTCTTTCTCATTTGAAAATTGTTTTTTTCTCAACCTACTTAAAAGTATTCGCTATTAGGAAAAAAAATGAAGTACTGAAGTGTACCTTCATATCACTGAATTGGAAAGAGAGCCAAAAGATGTAATCTACTTAGAATCAGGGAAGTGCAATACCACCTCTTAGTGTTTTCTCAGCAGCACATGTCTAAATGCTGAGCATTATTCAAGATGCTTAAACTCACTGATATTTTTAAGAGTATTGCTCCAATCCATTCTTCTAGTGGAAACATACTTAGAATAAGTGTGAAACAGCTTGTTGATTGGTGGTGTTTATTTTGGTGTTTTGGTGGGATTTTTTTGATTGTGTGGTGGGGGGGTTTGTCTTTTTTTTTTTTCTTATGTCCCTGTACATGTGGTGATGATAAATGCAAATTATTTGGATCCACAAAGCTTTTTTCTGTTTTACATATTTTATGATGTAAATTGTGAATGGGCAATTTTTTTATTTGTTTCCCTCCTAGGTATTTATGCTGAAGCCTCAGAATTAACAAATTCTGGAGGTTTACATTTTATTAAGTATGAAAATCCAGCTGAAAACATCGAAATAGCTATTAATCATACAAGATGAAAATTTCATTGAAATAAATCAGCATTATAGAGGTTCTTGCCATCTTTCATTTTGCAGTGATGCTATTTTCAGAACTGCATTGCTCATACCCTGCAAAATGATTTTATCCAAGAATTCAGCTGCTAGAAAGAGAGCTGGAGCTTGGCAGCACATTAGCCTGAAATGTATTCATTGTTAAATAGAAGGCCTGTTGTACAGATCTTAAAAATATTTATCTAGCAGAGCATTTGAAATTGATGGAAGCATGGTCAGATTCTTATTGCTTTAATGTTTTGAAACAAAGAAAGAACCCAGACTCCAGTTGCACCCTGGTAACTGATCTGACACGTTTGTGCCTTGACCCTTCCTTGCCTTCTGCGAGAATCCCGTATCCCTGCCAGTGTCATCTTCCAGACCAACGTTTGACTTAAACCTCTGTACGAGAGGGATTGCAGTTTAGAAGCATTTTAGTAGAGAAGAATGACTCATTCTCTCTGTTGCTGACCACAGTTGAAGTAGAATTGAGCCCCGGACTGTTTTGTACTTCTTTGCAGCAGTACCTGGGCTTTTGATTCCCTATGCTTGAGCTGCATGTTGTGTTTAGAGTGCTCATAAAGACCTGTGTGACAAAAAGTGATGTTTTTGATGGCCGAAAATGTTGTTTTCTAGTGCCTTGTTAACAAATTTCCTAAAATAGAAGAAAAAATTACTGGACCATAGCTACAATTTGGTAAAGCCAGACGCCATAATTAATTTACGTCTTTTACAAATGCTGAATCAGACTTCTTGATAAAAGAAGTGTTCTGGTAAGAAAAAACACAGCTAGCATCTTGAAAATGCACAGAAAATAAGAAATAAAAAACAATAACTGCATTTGTGTCCCCAGCCCTGGGCAGCATATGTGTTTTCTCAGATCACTCTTAGCCCATTCCTGCATCAGCTTTTTCATTCCCCCTACAGCTGCTGCAAGACAGGTATCAATGAATACTTAAATGATTTGCATTTGAGATTACAGCTCTGATTTATCTCCCTTGCTGAATCTATTAAAGGGCCTGATCCCACTTAACTTTCCTCAAACATGCATAGGGCAATGCTCTGGTCTGTAGGATCAGACCAAGAGCCAAATTTTGCATCAGTTGTGCCACTGCCTACTGTAGCAAATTGGTCATTGCTGTTAGGGGGAGTTATGATTCTTCTTGCCCTCCTGATTTCCAATAGTAAAAGAGAACTGGATTCAATCTTGTTTGCAGAATGTGATTTTTATGTTCCCAGCACCGTGGAATGCACCCAGTGGTGCTGCAGGAGCGGCTCACATTTCAGGTGGAAGGAAATACATAACACTGATAGTGAAATTACTGTCAACTGCACTTCTGCTTCAGTAATGTTCATGGGTTGCCTATTCTCAGTTTAGGGCCAGACTATGCTGTTTGTACCCTGGAATGAAAAAGTCCCATTGCTAATCTCAGAAAAATCTGTGCAAGAGTGAAGATTTTCAAAATACACTTCTATCGCACATCACTTGAGCACTTTTTAGTAGCTAAAGTTAATGGCATGTGCCTGCAGCTATTCAGCTCAAGAGGGATTTTTCTTTTCCTTCTCCACTGCTTTCCAAACTACTTTTTGACCTACTCTGCTTCTAAGCAAACTCAGTGTTTCACATCTTCCTTCCTTTCCTCCTTCCTTCCAGACTTAGTAAGTTTTCAGGGTGAAATGTAAGGTAGACTCTGTCTTTCACGGCCACCCTGTGACAGGAATATGGCTCACCGTTTGGGAATGTTACACTAATTATGGCAGGGAGAGGACCATGGTTTTTGCTTATGTCCCTCCTTACAACACCTTTCTCTGCATGCCAACAGCAAACTGGTGACAAAGAGTGAATTTCTGTTCCTTGTATCATTTTTTCCTATTTATTTACAAAGTTTCTAACAAGTTTATGAAAATGATTGACATTATTTTGCATCAACAAATCAGCAAGCTTTTGCAGATAATTACAGTAATTCAAAATCACTTTTTTTTAATCTGAGGCAGGCCTGAAATAACCATGGAATGTGAATGTGAAGTTGTAATACTGCTGACTATTCTAAAAAGTGATTTATTGGATTTTCACCCTCTTTAAATTACATTCTCACTCCCTCTCATTTGAGTCGGGTAGGGTAAGAACTATAGTCTGGTTTTGTAACAGATATTCTACATAGTGATTTAAGAATTTTTCTTTTTTGAAATTTCCTTTGTTTCTCCAGGACCATGAATATTCAGCCAGAAATGCAGAAATAAAAAGATTTAAAAAATAAAAAGTGTCCTATGGACCATATGAACTAACAATAATTTTTGCACAGCCTTTCTTAGATGTTACAGGGAGGTAGTGTAACATTGGATTAGTGGTCCTTTTTTCAGCATAAAATGCTTCAGTTGAAATCTGTGAGCAAATTCCCTCAAATTTATTCATTATAATAAAATCTGATTCACTTTTGACCTGATTTGAGAAGTAAGAACACTAAAAAGTTGCTGAGTCCACGGTCTAGGTTTTGTAGCAATCAGGTGATAAATTATGTTAGTTTTTATTTAAAAGAGAAAAGCTAGACTTCATTCATCCAAACAGTATTTGAACTGAGGTGCTCCTATTTTCCCTGTGCAGGTTCCCACCACACCGGCCTAGAAGCTTAAAATGTTCCCCAGTGATATCTCTCCCACCCTTATCTTTACTGGGATTTTTATTATATTTTGATAACGTGGAATAAATATTTTTTCAGGTAGGCAGAAAAATAAAGTTACAAAGTTCTGTGGCTAAGAGGGGTGGCACTTCTAAAACCTAAAACAAGTCATGACACTTTTCTCAATTGTCACTATTAATACAGTGCTGCATTTTTCTTTATACACTAAGGTGGGCTCAAACAACCAGTAAAAGGGAAGTTTTGTTCATTCTTAAAATGAGCAGAAATTTGCCATGCTAGGTATATGGTGAGTCTTGATTAGAAGTTCAGACCTTTTCCAGAGGAGAGAACTGAGTCACGGGAGCTGTTCTGTCAAAGATTACTGAGGGCTGAAATGGAAGAATTGTGTTATCCACACTGCAGGAAGGAGAGGAGTCATGAAAAAGAGATGACAGGAAGTATGAATTACAAAGTTCGGGTTCTTACTATTCCTTCCCTGGCTCTTACAGGTCCCTCCTGCACACGTAGATCCAATGTCCCATGAGACCAGTCAAAATGTCGAGGGATAAGGACAACAGTCCACTAAAAGGCAAATTTTAGTTAATAATATTCTGATATGGACTAGAGGTGACACAAATCAGTTATTTTGTAAATGGGTAAATGAAGCCCTACAGTAATAATTTTCCTCCAGTGTGAATTGGGGTAGTTTGGTAGAAGTCTTGTGGATCCTAAATACAACCCTATAGTGGGAAGCAATGCTCTTTGTTTGGGGAATGCTCTGCCCTTAAATATCTGTTTTGTGACTTTAATCCAGAAATGTGGTGGTTTCTCATCCAGATGTTAATGCAGAAGTTCCTTTTTTGCAGTATATGGCAGTTTTCTTTCAACTGATTTAAGTAGAATAAAATATAATACGTAATATACTATTCATTGGTAAGTAGAGTAATTTCTGCAGATATTATTGAACATCCATTTTTTCTGTTAGCTTCACTTGTAATTTTATTATTTTTATGTATAGGTGTAACGAGTCCGTTAGATTTTTTTCGAAGACAGATCAAAGTGAAGAATAATTCATGTAGGGATGGAAATTAAGTGTAGTGAGCAACGAGCCGTCTTGCACCCTCATCATCTGTGGAAAGTATCTTGCATTAGGTTGGTCAGCTGTGTCTGTGTTTCTTAATGCAGGAAGTATTTCACTATTTCTTCATCTGAGACTTTTCTCAGAAATAAATTCAGTGATACCAGTTTTGAAAAAAAATATAAAAAAGAAGAGGCAGTAGACTCTAATTTACTTTTATTTAATCATAAATATTCTTATTTTGTTTTCTATGATGTGCGTCCTGAATTGTGTGTACCATGGCTGAGCTTTATATCATTAAATGCCACTCTTTATTATTATCTGCCTTGCTTTATCTGCCTTGCCTTATTTCTCAAGTTTTGTATCTTAGATTTTTATATTAATTTCTCTCAGTAAAATAGGAAACTTCAGTATCTTACTGTTTAGTCAGGCAAGGGTTCATTGTCAAGATTAATTTGTTAGCTAATGCCGCTAAAGCCTTCTGTAGTTGAAAAGTGTTGTTAAGCTGTTAAGCCTAATTTATTAAGATGTGTGTTTGCTATATTCCCGCTTTATCTCAGAAACTTGCATGACCAAACCTTTCCTGGATGGATGATACCTTTGGTTTACCTGGTTCTCCAAGTGTTTTTTTAACAGAATCTTTGTAGAAAAGTTACCGTCATATCTGCTTCTTTTGGTAACTTGTGATCTGGAGATCTGCAAGAAGTTAATCCCCGCAATCTGTACTCCTTGGATGTACACAGATTGCAAAACATAAGCTTCACAGCATTTTTAGAAACCCGCAGGAGTCAGCAGAAATGTGCAGGCAGCATGGAGAGAAGAAGCCAGCGAGCGACTCGCGCCTGCGCCGCGCTCGCCGCTCCCCGCTGCCCGTCGCGCCAGCTCCTCTCCCTCTGTGGGAAGCACTGGGAGCTGTGGATCCCGGGATCTCCTGGAATTTCTACTGGGAATATTCCGTACCTGAAAAAGAAACAGTAGTCAGATAGAAAACCAGCCAAGGGCTCATGACATGAGTTCGTTAATGTGATCCGTTGCTTCTTTCGCAGCACAGGCTACTGCTGGTTTTATTCCATTTCTGAAATGGGAATGACTCTCAAATTGTCATCCTGCTTGAATCAATGTGTTTAATAACACAAGGTGTCCTGTTTCTATAAGAAACATGGTAAGAAAAGTACATATTTTTTTCTGTTTACAGATTAGTAGCATGCCTAAGACAATCACCAGCAATCATTAATTACCTGGCAATCACCAACACTCTTCAGATTTCAAGCAGGAGTAATATAATTTTCATTGCAATTATTTTTGTTTGCTACAGACAGTTGCCATAAAAGTGTAGTCCTTACCATTTCTTTTTTGTTATTTATCAAGGCGCTTTTTTTGCCTTAGCATCTTCTTGATTAGAATTTTTATCTGTTGTGAACATATTTAAGATTATGTGGTAGTTATATGAGCTAGGAGAGAATCACTAATATGTGCGGGAACATGTCTTGAGGAGATTTCAGTGTAATATGCACACGGGGAAAAGGTTTGTGGTAATTGAAGGCAGAATGTGGTCTCTTTTGACTGATTAGAAATACATGAGGGATTTGTGCATGACTAAGAGTATGTCTAGGATACACTCTAAATGTCTTTGGAAATGGTCGGGTACCCAATTTCATCCTTCTTTGCACCAGTGTAATTTCAGCATAATGAGTATCAGTCCTGTATCATTTAAATCCTGAGTGCAAGGATGAATCCAGATAAAATAATTTCTGATTAAACACATACAGGTTTCATTGCAACAGAATGAGTCATCACTGTCAAGGCCTGATTGTGAAAATTACATAAAATAAAATGTAATACATGATTGTATTAGGCTTTGCAGAGGGGAATAGTGAGATATCCCAAGGAAACCATGTGTGATATCAGATGTGGTCATTTGTCTTCCTTTTAAATTATAAGCTCTGACACCTCTTCGTTGTCTGTGCCCCTCTGAGCAAGTGTCCATGTAAAAAAGAAGTTCTTGATGTGCTGGAAGGCACTGAAAAACGTTCCCCCAGATTAGGAACAAACACGATTTTATTACATAAAAGTGTGGAATTGTAAGGAAGAAATACTTTCCTTTTCAAAGGACTGCAATATCTAGTAGTGTGCAGGTTAACTCTAAGTGGCTTTCACGAATGGACTTTTTTGTAGTTTTAATTTTGGTTTTGTTTTTTTCTTCCTAAGCTATTAGTTCTAGACCTTAATTTGGAATGGTAGAAATGATAGAAGTAATTTAATTTAACCCCTCATTATGCACAACTGAGTAATTAATTCATCTTTGGGTATGAAGTCTTGAGTTTTCTGGTAATTAGAATGAAAATCAGCACGAAATTTACAGACAAACTTTGTTTTCAGTGAAGCTGGATTTACTCTGAAAGGTTACATTGATGCTTTATGGGGACATGAGGTAAAATTCTGATATGGTAGCTGCTTTGCTAATAGAAGCAAAAGCCAGTGTCTTTACTCATATATATGTTCCTTGTATAGATACACTCTGACAGTCTGCAAAATTAGGATTAAAAGCACCCATCACTTCCTTGCACGGATAGTGAGAGTTTCAGTTAACAAATGACCATAAAGAATATTGCAGTGGATGTATGGAACAATAATTTGCTTGCAGGTATTTTGCTGATCGCATTTTTTCCTTTCATAACTCCATTTATTGATAGAATAAAGTACTTTTATGGCCTGCAAGGTAGTCTTGCACAAACATGCTCAGTTATTCTTGTAGGTATCCATGCTTCTACAAACACTTTATGTATTCATTAGTGGTGCTTTCAGCGTTGCAAATACAGGTTAAACATTGGTGATTAAATATTTTGTTCCACACATCTCATTAACTGGGGCTCTATTTCTTTTTAGTGACTAGTATTCTACTCAACAATTGTCCCACTACTCTCTGTGGGAATAAGGTGTTTATAGAATAAAATGATGGTCAATATTTTCGAAAACCCTTTAGAAAAACTTTTAAAAAAAGTTAAAAGTAAGTTATAGTGTTAGAAAACTTAAACACTTGAAAACTAGGAATAGCAAGATAAGAAACCGCCTTAAGCCTTAAATTGCTTTCCTTATAATATCTTCATTGTGATCCTGTCATCAGTTACAAAACCAAAATTTTTTGTGCTGGAAACACCTTTCATTGAGAATATTACTCAAAATGCAACCCCACTCTAGGACTGGTGTATTTTGTAGGTAACTTTGGTAAAGCTGCAAATGAGATACTTTGTCTCTAGCAGTGTAAAACTAATAAGAGTTGCTTCTACATGAAGAGAGTGTAGATGCATCTGCCTTTGGGGATTGAAAGTAATTTCTTAGCCAAAGCTATTCTCTGAACCCAGAAGCAATGATAAAGGTATCCTATTCAAAGAGGTATTTTGAGATGTTTCATTTTTTGTATCGCTAGGACCTCGTTTCACTGCAGAAAGAGAGATCACTGGTTGATGCCACGTTTTTTATGCTGTGGGAGTTCAATAATTGGTACTACAGCTTCTCACTGGGCAGGAATTATTTTCTAGCTGGGATTTTTCCTGAAAATTAACGAACAGGAAATATCAGCAATATACCAGAGAAATACTCGCTGTTCTAGTTTCCTACATGGTTGAAAAAAAATCGAGCTTCTTGTGTGTCTAGGTCTGTATTTAATTGTGTGATGATTTTGTAAGCAACCATACCCAAACTTAACAGATCTCAATGCTTCACATTTTAGATTTCTGCTGTACCAGATCCAAATTTCCTACATGGATACTTAGGGATGTGTATTTGGATAGAAATTATTCAAATTTCTTAATGGCCAAAAAGGTAACCTGCACACCAGGATCCTCTGCAGTATCACTCAAAGACTGCATAAAATAAAGAAGTTCTTCATTACTTACAATGAAACATTCCTACAATGTCTGCAAAGTAGTAAATTAACCATGTTTTACTTAAAAAAACCGAAAAGAAAAACCCAACAAAAAAGCCCACAAAACTTGCAGCATTTTAAATGTGTTTTACTGCAAAGTTCTTAAACAAATATTTGGTAGGCAAATCTAGGCTTCATGAGGTACACAGTTTTGTTTGTTGCTGTGAAATAGAGCTTCTAATTCAACAGTAATTTAGATAGATTCAGTCTGTGGTTTGTTACTATGTGATTTGACACAGACACACACTCTCCATGCAACATTTCTTTCACCTGGGAAAATTGGATAATGAACTAATGAAGGTTTTCTTGGCTGATAATGCTGTCTGTTTTCAGAGCGCAGCAATTACACAATCTTTGTAGCACTCAAAGTCTATCTAAACAAAATCAGAGCAAAAATAAGGGCTATTTACCGTGAAGTGTCGTTATTTTAAATTGTTTGGGTAGTTCTCTGAGAGTCTGAAATGATACTGAAATGATACAGTAAAAAAAAACCTCAGGAGCTTTAAAGCCAGCAGTCTAATGGCCACCTGAATTTCCCGTCAGCTCAAGTAATTCACCACTACTTGTCTGCCTCCATACAAAAGTAATGTTTATCATTGCTGCTTACCTTTTCTTTTTAGAAGAAAATCTCAATTCTATGCATCTCAACCCTAGACTTGATTTGAACTTACACGGTTTCAAAGTTGTAAGTTGGTATTGGATTAAAGCTTCCAAACCATTTATTTACAATAATTCGGGAGTTTTTCGGTCTGTTTTTTTTTCATTCTTACCCAATTTTCTCCTTCATCAGTGGGTTCTTCGAAAGGGCACGGAGAATTGCTTGTACAATTTTTTGTAATATGCTGTGTAAGTGCTGATTTTTGCTACTACATATCAAAGCATAATAAAGGGCTGAATTCTTATTGCTATTAAAATTATGGTAAAGATGAAGGAATATTCAGGCTATCAGCTACTTCACAGACTTAAGCCTGCAAATTAAGGTAAAGAAAATTCAGGTTAAAAACACAGAATGCCTTGATATTACAACTAAGTATCTTGTGGATCCATCCTCTATAAGCTGCCATGGTGCTTCTGAAATGTTAAGCTTCTAAATTTGTACTGAAGAGAAATCTGAAAGAGCAAAAGCTCTTATCTGTATTACTTAGGAGCTGGACAGTACTTTTTCCATTTCCCAACTTTTTTATTTTCAACTGTTATATTTTTAAAAATGGGGAAAAATAACCCAAAAACCTTTTCACTTTTAAGTTCACTTAAAAAGTACAAGTATGGACTGGTGTTATAATATGAGATGAAATAAAATAGTTTTACTGTAGGCTTTCAGATTTTTTGATCAAGTACTGAATTAGCTACTTGATCTGAAGAAATTATTGCAAAATGACTCTGATAAAACATATTCCCTGGAAACATTTCAGGTCCGTTTGGACAGAGCTCTGTGCAACCTGATCTAGTTAAAGATATCCCTGCCCATTGCAGGGAGTTGGACTAGATGACCTTTAAAAATTCCTTCTGACCCAAACTATTCTATGATTCGATCTGTTTTTACATTATTTTTGAATTTTCTTTTAGTAGAAGATTTGTGAATTGTTTTAAAGGCTTCTAGATGTTATCTTTGTTGCCAATCTACTCCAGAGAAGCATGGTGATGTTGGCTAGCTTTCACTTTTGTCTTAGGTAATACCTTTTAATGATATTAAGCTTGACCTTTTCTGTTCTCATACAGTGGAACAAAATAATGCTAAAGCTCCATGGAAATGGTCTGTAACCCCTGTTTTCTGAGTGGTGGTAAAAGAATTTCAAAAATTCATAGAAATTATGGACAGAATATAATCTGTGGCATCACTTTTTATACCTCTGATGCATTTCTGAGCCTATTTTCTAACGTGGCTGAATCTGTTGTGTAGGATTCAGTTTGATGTATGTGAATGGAGGATGTCAGGCCAGGTGACTTGAGTTTTCCTGTGTACACAGCAGCATTGCAGGCATCACGTACCTGGGTCTCTGCTCTTACTGACACAATGCTTGAAATCTCCAAACAAGGAACAGTCCCCATATTCTGTGTGACACAAACTTAGGAGAACGAGGCAGAGATCCTCAGACTGAAGGTTTGTCAGGAAGACAGCAACCCTAGTAATGATAAAGCAATATATTTTATGCCTCCTAAGGGTTTTCCCTAAAAATACCTGTAAGGGGATAAGTAATGGCAGGGGTAATGTTGTGTGTACTAATGTGTGTGCACCTCTAATATGACACAGACAGTCAAATCTTTCTATAATTTTTTTTTCTCCTATGTGTCCATTGCAGTTATCAATATAGGAGAAACATGGCATAGTACCCAGGAGAATGGTGTGACATTAGTGACAGCTAGGACAGAGCAGTAGTTTGTCCAGTATTTACTACAATGCTCTTAGTGGTTTGTAAATGGACATTGTCACCCTTTAGGACTTCATAAAACTTCATAAATCTCTCTCTTAGAATTCTTATCCTACAGTTGTTTTTGCACGTGAATATTTCTGAACAGTCAGGCTGTGTGACATAGGAAAAAAATATTTGTAGGACTGGGCACAGCTAATTTTTGAAAGGAGATTATTTTTAACAGTACATCTAATATGGACCCATTTTGTCCTCAGACTATGATCAGTGGAAGAGACTTAAATTTCTGTATCTCAGCTTCAGTGAATTGTTGACAGCTTTTCAGGCTCAAGTCCTGTGTATGAGTACACTGAGATCCACTGGTTTGGGTGGGAGTAGCATGTGACATGTTGTAATTGTTGATACATGTTTTGCTGTATTTCCCTGTGCTGGCAATGTTACTGAGACTATACAGCAGTGTTACACTTTCCCATTATGAAGTATGGGATAACTAGTAGGATATTCTTAACTGCAAAATTACAAAAGCTTGAATATTAAATATACATGACCTCCAAAGAAAGCACAAAGAAAAGCTTTTTGAAAATATAGACTGTACTTCAAACCTACATTTATAAAGTCCTTTTATTAGCAGCTAGTGACTGTGTGACCTTAGGTGTATGGCATGGTTATCTCTGCCTCTGCTAATTGGTCTGCACCACACGTCATTGCCACTCTGCACCGTGCCAGGCACAACCCCTTGCTCTGAATCTGACTTCCCCCAAGTACTGAATCCTTTAATCCTCTGTCTTTTAAACTAGGGGGAAATGCATGCATGTAGATGGCAAAACTGCTCTTGACACCAGCAAACCCTTAATTTTACCCTATATAGTTTAAAATTATTCCAGTGACAGTAAGGTACATGGAACTACTGTATGTGTGTGTGGATCATACACAGGTTTCCTCTGCAAGACTTTAGCTCTTTATTGAGCTGAATGTGAGTTCATTATCTTACATGTGTTTTTATATCCATTTGCCTCTTGCCTCTATGTAATTAAAGTTAGTATCTACATAAACGTAGTTATGTACACTCAGCAGAAAAGTGTAACTTCTGACTAGTGGTTAAAACTAGCTGGTAGGCAAATAATTAGGTTTACTTTTGAGAAAACTCAGAGGTATTTCTGCAGTTGCTGCCCATGCTGTGTGTCCAAACTGAAACATCCACATTTATAACTATTTAACATCTTTCCTGAGGACCGAGCATTTTCTCTCACTCATACACCCACATCATTAATTTTTAACAAATAAATATGGATTTCATCTGCTATTGATGGGAAAAAAAGGCTTTTCAGTTTGTTTTCTGAGAAAATAATAGTTCCTGAAGCATAAATTAGGCTTGGCCAGAAATAGATATAGTTTGTTGAACACTGGGGAATACTTGAAGGCCATTTGGTTTCCTTTTCCCGAAAATAAAATGCAGGCTGAATCAGATATTGTTTAACAGGTTACCTGAATTGTTATGAGTCAGAGAAGGTGGAGTGACGTTTGGTTTCTTTGTTTAGGAATTGCCATGTAGGATTTAGAAAGGGATATATGTGTAAAAATAGCATGATTTTCCCTACTTCCCAGCAGTGCTATTTCTTTATCCCTAACCTGTATAAACCCAAATATTTCTGTTTACTGGGAGATCAAAAATTTGAAAGGAGTGGTGCATCTCAGGTGGGAGGAAGGTAGCATCCATCTGTTGAAAGCAAATTCCTGCTACAGCTGGAAGGATGCCCTTCCATTTGAAATTCAGTGCTGTTACTCTTAAAACAAAGAAAGGGATCTGAAGCCTTTGCAATAGGATTGTTTCATTAATTGGTCACACAGTGTTATTTAAAGAAACCTACTTGATTTTCCTTCTGTTATGTTCACCTCTGTACCTATGATTCATCAGTTTAAAAGAAGTGCTGTCAGATCAGCGAGGAAGAGCATCCTGGATTCAGACAGCTGCCAGTCAAAGCTGGAAAGCAAATTTCCCTGACAGTGTCAAGCACAGGGATGGACACTCACAGGAGTTCACTTTGGAATGTAAATGTGGCTGCAGAGGCCTCAGGCTTTTGGCTAAGGAGCAGCAGGGAAAGGGATCCACCTGAGGAGCTCAGGTCTGACACAGTTGGAGCGCATCCAGCTCGGAGGATCGCTGAGCCTTCCTGCAGGAGCTGGAGCTGCTGATAACTAATGAGGTCTGTGCCCTGCTCAGAGTGCTTGCTGACAGCACGTCACAGAGCAAGGTGTAATATAAATAATACCATTTTGCTCTGTTTTCTTCATTGCTCTTTGTTGCTTGTATTTTTAGCTGCTTGGTGCAAGAGATGGGTCTCTGGGCTGCTTGCTCTGGTGCACACATTTTCTTTTTCGCTGGCTGTCTCTCTCTGTCTCTTGACAGGTGTAAGGAGGATCCTAAATATAGAAGCCACCCGTCAGTTGGCTTCAGCAATCAGCAAGCACTGATTTAGTATTTCTCTTAACCAGCTAAGCTCCAGAAGGGTGTTGCTTTTAAACCTTTATCAATTTATTCCACTGCAGGCTTTCTTCAAAATTATTAACAAACCAGGTTATCCTACAGCATGAAGAATACTATTAGCAGGCGTGTTTCAGAAATCATGGTTGTCAAGGATGGCATTTGCAATGGAAAGGAGAAAAAACTGCTTTTTAAAGAACTCTCTTGTTTTAGCAGTTCAGTTAATGATGCAGTATCTCATTGGGGGAAACTGAGACTAGGTGTAAGTACAGCCTCCAGTTTTTAGATGAACACACTTTCAGACATAAGTAGTTGCACACTTCCCTAAGAATTTTTCCTTATGAGAACAAAATTTAATGCAAATTGACTGTTTAGCTGGGATTTACTTTGCTATACACAGAAATTTGGCATGTGGTGAGAAATGGACGTGTCCTGGTACTGCATATTTATAGTGCTCAATAGAAGTATTTTTAACACAGAGTAATATTTTTCTTTATGTTCATTTCTTAATTCTGCAGTTAAGGTCACCACAAAAATACTAATTCTTAAAAATTAATTTGCCATATTTAATAGATTACCACTGACAAAAAGTTCTAATTAGAAAATTTGGGGGAAAAAAGAGCTGCAATACTACTTTAAAGACAACTTAAACGTTTTTTGTTGGTTTGTAGGCAGGCATCTCAAATTCTTTCTCTTCCTTGTGACCAGTTGCCATTAATATTCATAGAAATTTTTCACAGCCTACAGAGGAGATCCTAAAATTCAGTATCTAATTTTGACAAGTGAGTTGCATGTGATGAAAACCCTTTTTGACACTGATGTGCTTTGATTTTTTATGTTTTATGACTGTGGTGCACTTCTATTATTCTAACACAATTTAATATTCTAGTGTATTAAACACTGTGTTAAACATGGACACAAGAGAAGCCAGTGCCTTTATGTAGCTCAGAAAGGCAGTAGTACTTTTTTTGTGGTCGTTGTAGTGGTTACATGTGGTCTGTCTGGTTGTGAAAAATTCTGTAGCAAAATATAGCATGTGTTTGTTAAGCTTATGTAAGGTTTTATTTTTGGCAGCCAGTGCTCCCTATACCCAGCCATGAGAAACAACCTGTTTCTCTATTTTTTTTTTTTTTTACTGTTCCATAAATTTGTATAATTTATTGGTAGCTTCTGCCATGTCTGGGGCATCTGCTTCGGTGGTTGGTGGAGTGTGATTCAAACCCCAGGAAGAAGTAAGAGGGCTGCTAGGTGAAACAGCAGGACTAGCCCTGAGAAAAGGAAAAATGATTTAAGATAGAAGATGTTTCCAATAAAAGGATGCTTTTTCAGATTTGGCACAAGACATTCTGGGATAAACCTAACTGTCTTAATAGAGTCCCAAGATTTATACCTGAAAATCCAGCCTGCATCTCATGCACCCTCTGAGTGGAAGCTCTTTTACATTTCACGGATCAGAATCTGAACCCACTGAAGCCTAGCAGTTTTGCTTATGAGCTTGAGTTTTTGCATTCAAGAAAAACTGATTATTCTTCAGTGTGAACTCGTGTAATCTGACTGTGACTTCTCAAAGGAGTAACCAGTTGCCATAAGCTGATAATGCAGCTACCAGAGCTGTCACAGTTTTAGCTGTAACCAGCAGTTACACGTGTAGGCAAACAAATCTTTGCTGTGGTATGAGCCACCAGGTTGGAAGCAGAACAGCTTCTTTAAAAATCCTTGTGCATCTAATACCTAGAAATTTATTCTCTCCTCCGTCTTCCAAATTTATTTTTCACTGTAGGACAGTTTTTCTTTAGCTTCCCAGAGACCTGGCTGGATTCTTTCTGCCTTTGGCACATCATTTAGTGAATACAGTGAGAAGAACTTCTCTGCTGAATTTTATTTTACCAGCCTGGTGTTTACTAGACAGAAGAGGTGGTAGTCTTCTCTCATGAGCATTGTCACAACATACAGGAGTGCTGTTGGGGCTGTATGTCTGCATGGTTCTTCTTTGCCCTTTATCCAGGGTAGAATCCACATACTCTACTTTCACCTTTGTGTTTACATACTCTAGATACATTTTCTAAATAGAATAAAAATTGAGTTGAACGATTTTTGTATCAACCCCAAGAACATGAAATCAGCTCCATATTAGAACTACATGAAAATATTTCCTTTTTGTATCGTATATCACAAAAAGCAAAAAATAATGCTTGTTCAGCAGAACTCACACTAGCAAAAGATAAGGGAAAAAAACCCATTTATTTTGTACAAGAGTTATTTAACTAGCTTTCAAATAAAAACACTATTTTATCTACCTGTCTGTCTATCCATCTATCTATCATTCTATCTGTCATTCTATCTATCATTCTATCTATCTGTCTATCCATTTATTTATTTACTGGGATGAAGCTGGGGATACCAAACAGCGCCCATAACTGGATTAAGGATCTAAGAGGGTTACAAAGAGGATGTAAGGGTACTTTGTGAGCAGAATGACTAAGATTGTTGATAAAAATAGAACAACTGCTCATGTTACATGCTTGGTAATACTGTGCTTGAAGTGCAAATATATGGAACAAAAAGAATCAGAGGCACTGTGTCATTAGGTAGGGGTGGTTTGCTGTGCTGATAGTGACACAAATATATGTTTGTCCAAATAATGAGAGGAGGAACTCTAGAAGCAGAGTGGATAATCTGTTATGCTGAGCTAATTTCTGAAGTGACACCCACTTTTGTATATAGACATTTTGGGTACAAGGAAGGTTTTCTCCCCTATTCTATGCTGGTCATTAGAACCTGGCCAGAGCAGTTGGGGGGGATTATGCACAAGCCTCAGGCTTGTTCAGACAGCAGAGTTACAGATTAGAAGTATAAATCTTGACAAAAGCACAGTCAGTTATGATTTTCCCACAGAGAGAAGGAGCCCTTCACTGTTTTCAAAACAGACCTGTGACTAACAGCGAGCTGTATAAATAATGGAGATCTTGTATCTTACGTGATACATAAGAATTATCCTCCCAAGCTGCATGGCAGTTCCTTAAGCAAACAAAGTGTTTTGCTTTTCAAAGGGCTGGGTAGTTTTAAAAAGGTTTTCTCTATTCACATTTAGTAGTACTTCTATGACCAGAATTTACATTTAAGCAATTTTACACTTTCCAACTGGGGGACCATCAAGTATTTTATTTGTTAGCACGAAAGTAATGTAAGTCCTCATTGCTGAATTCTAGTCACTGCTTTTAAAGGTAGTGGTGAACAAAATCATCCTCTTGTGAGGCTCCATACTTCTAGTGCAGCAGTATTTTGGGTTTGCATCCCATAAAATAGAATTCTTCATGGCAAGAGTTCCATGGAAGAGGCCAAATCCAGTGCTGCCAAAGTAAAAGGTTCAGAAAACAGATGGGCAGGATGGTGGTTTTAAGAAGCAAGGAAGAGCTGTGATCCTCATGTCTGAGTGCAAACCTACGCTGTGGCAATTACATACTATAGTTTTTTCTGTAATTTCTGGCTTAGGATTTACAGGCTCTCAGAACCTGTAGGTCAGACATATGCCTTCCATTTTCCTTTCCTTCAAGAAAAAAAGAATTTTTTAAAAGTCATGTTTCCAAATGTTTTTCTTTGTGTTGAGGATTGAGACTAGTTTAGCTGTTAGGAACTTTACTCTTTGATGAAAAACCCTACCCTAGGTCTCCTTTGACACCTCCTTTTGTTCTTTTTTGGTCATACACAAAACTTTTTCCATTCCAGGCTAAAACTCAGATACTTCTCCTAGGAAATGAAAGAGTTGATACTTCAAGAAAACAGGTCTTACAAATTGAAATTATAATCTCTATTAAGAGAAAGCAGCAAACAACTGTGTGCACATAATGCAATTGTGTGCTTTATAAAAGCAATTTATAGATCCAGAGCCTTGAGTATTTAACTGCAAATTTATTTATAACATTTAGCTCAATCCTATGATGATGTTGCACACGTGCACAGCATTTTTCACCAGATGATGGTCAGAGGGCAGGATCTACTCAAGTGTCCCTGACTGTGACAAAGAGTGGCTCTGCCACCCAGCTCTCAGGTGCTGGATCCAAGAGCTGTACCAGTGTGTCAGGGGTATGGAAGGAACAGGTTGCAAAAACCAGAACAAGTCTGGGATAGGTTCCTAGCTTTCTCCTGTGACTCTACATTCATATAGGCCAGGAGATCTCAAATGCAGTGGAAACTATGCTCTCCCCAGCAAAACATTCCAGGAAGAATTACCCTGTCTGTATTTTCAGGGAAGACTTAACTAGAAATGCAGGCATCAGTTGTAATTGGCACCTGTGTGCCTCTGTCCTGGAGAAACTACTCAAGGCAGTGTGTGATGTTAAACTGAAGTGTCAACATCAGCACAACTGAAAAGCCATCAGCTATAGACACAAATGCAGAACCACTGAGATATATGTGTAAAAACCTTCTGGGCCCTGCTTCCATCAGGGAAAGGAAATCGAGAACCACAGAGAAAGTACTTTTTGTCCTTAATAGCCACACCCCTTAAACCATTGATAGCCTTTATACTTGTTGCCTTGTTTGCAAACTTCTCTGACCACAATCATCCCATTTCCAGTTCAAGAATTAATCCCTCGGTGGCTGAAGCACTGGAGTGGCAAATCCTCAAGTAGCATGATCCTCTTAAGGGAAAAGTGCCAGAGTTGTGTCTCTGCAGAGTGCTTGGTGGGGCACTTCCAGAGACTCCCACCTGTGGCTTGTCTGAACGAGTTTTTTACATGCCTTGTAACTGTAGGGATAGGATGGGGATGATTAAAGGGACACTTCCTAGGAGAGTTGTCACCTGGCAGTGTAACAGCTTAAGCATCCCAAGTTTGCAATTAGTCTTTGTGAGGAGAGGTTTGTAAGATCTTATAAATCAATTGTGCTCAGACTAATCTTGAATTGTTTGATTAAGGAATTTAGTCTACATTTCTGAAATTGCTAAAAACCTAACGATAAAAATATAACTAACGTCTGTCATTCAACTATTTATATGCTTTTTTCACATTAAGAAGTCAGATTCTTAAAACTAATCACACAGCAGCACAAATGCTTCTGATATATGTCCTTTGTGGAAGATTTGTTTGTCCATACATCCTGATGTCACAGCAGGCAACAGACAGTAAATGTATTTCTCCCAGGCTTACAGGCCATGCAAGGACTCCCTGGAACTGTAGCCCTGGCACTCCAGAACTGTGTAGCTCTCAGGACAGCTGAAAAAGGGTGGCAAGACAGCACAGCTTTGTGTTCACTGCACTTTATGTGTTAGCTTTTGGTGTTGCACATTCAACTTTTCAAAGAGGTGTCAAAGATTTTTCTATTCCTAGTTCCAGCAAGAGCCCCAAAGAGGATCTCTCCTGAAGCTGTTGATACAGTGTGGCTTAGGGTGACGTGCCAAATCATAGCACTTCATAAACAGTCACCACATTTTTAATGGTTTTCATCAGGAGACATTTGCTGCTTGTCGAAGTGTCAGTCTGATGAATAGAAGGACTGAAATGCACACTGAGAGCAGCAGCATGGGCTGGGCTTGCTCAGCTGTTTCCATCCATGCTTTCTAGCATCGACAAAAGTATTAATTTTACTGGCCCCCAGTCCCAGTAATACGTAATTATTGAATAATGTAATTCTGAAACCTTCCAAGAGCAGAGTGTCAGTTCTGGACACGGTGCAGGTGTTGTTGATGTTGCCGGAGAGCGCTCCCAGGGCAGCTGTGAGAGTCAGCTGCAGTGTCTGACGTGCACGTGGCCACCTCTGAAGGATGGCTGGAGGCATCCCAAAATACTTGCTGGAAGGTGTCACTAGCTGTCTGTCTCTTTCTTTCCCCTTCTTTTTAATGTGCTTTGCCACCTGCTGTAGATGTGAGCTGACTCCAGCCAGCCAGAGTGTGACTGTGCTGTTCCTCTCAGCACTGCTCCCTTCTCCCGCACAAGGAGTGTAAACCAGTGCAGGAGTGAGAGGGGATGAGCCTTGGCTGTGTCCTCGGTGCATTTGTTATGCAGCTTAGGCAGCAAAGGAAGCTGGCAGATGTGGCTCCTTCCTGAGCTGGCGTGTGACGTACAAAGTCGGATCTCGCAGCAACTGCTCTCGCCCAGCTCTGACACGGAGCATCGTGACAGAAAAAGTCATGCACTTCTTTTGTGCTGTAAGGACAAATTTGTTCTGTCTCTGCAAGGGAGGGGTAACGACAACTGCCTGAATCTGCAGAGATCCAAGAACCAATCTCTGGAACCTTAGACTGGAACTTGCTTTCCTTGAGTCTCTCTTCTGAAATGCAAAGAGTAAAAATACAGGGATGTTAAATTATTTCAGATTGTAATGCACAAAGATTTCAAAGTAGTAGGCACTATTTAAATGTTTCCTAGAATACTGCCTTTGTCTTCTTCAATTCCATTGTAACCAACATTAAAAAGCTACAACACAAAATACATTTATATGACACAAGTTTTCCTTAGCACTGGGGAAAATTACTCTCAGTGTGATTCAGGTGTTACTAAACATAGAGATTCCCATACAAAGTGCCATTTTTTCTCTGAAACCTCTACTTGTCTTTCAGCAGCTGGAAGGATTAAGCACCTTTTCTCCACAGATAAATAAAAGCGAGAAGAAGCACTCTGTTCCATTTACACTGGAAGGCAGTTGATCATAAAACTAGTGTTCTGGTACCTAGTTCTGGATTTATTCACTCTCAGCTTGTCATCTTCCTCAGACATCCAGTGGTCCTGGCAATTCTTCTTGGGCTGTGCTGTTGCTGCTAAATTCGTGACAGTTCCTCATGGATCAAGAGTGATAGGTGGCTGTGGACTCCAGTCAAGAGAATGAGGCCATTTTTTAACAAAATATTGGAAATATAATGAGGTTAGTGGTAAACTATTAAGGAAGCAACTCATCTGATATGCTTGCAATTTGAGCCTCGATCTAGCAATCAATTTACATATAAAAAGATTTCTTTTCTAAGTAAAATCTGATTCAAAAAATGTGCCAGGAGCTTTGTCAGACTAAAATCCTACCTCAGTGTGAGCAGCTCAATAGACTAATTGAATTAGACTTCTTCATAACACAGAAGCGTTCAGATTTTTTATAGTACAGAATTCAAGAAGGTTTTTTATATGAATGTTCTACCATGGTAAAGACTGTAAAAATAATATTTTTTTGTATGACTGAACCATAGATGCAACTCAGGTTTTTATTTGTTTAATATGCATTTTCTTTTTCGGAATTTATAAACTTACCCCAAGGGGCACATTTATCACACAGATTTTAGTAATCAGTAAGACTTTAAAAACAGTAGAGATTATAGCTGCACATAAGAGACAGTTGTGTCTCAAAAGAAAAATTTACAATAAGGGGGGCAAAGAGAGAAAGCAAAGGCAGGAGATGGCACATTATCACAGCAGTCGAGGCATACAAAAGGATTCAGATTCTGTACTTAGAAAATGTAAGATAGGATTAAAAAAACCCCTGAAGAGTATACAAGAAGAACCTTGAAGAGGGCCTACAGCAGCAAAACTTAAAAAAGACTTTGTCAAACAGCATCTTGAAAAACTAAATGCAGATTGCAATTCTTTTGATTTTAATGTGTATCTTTAAGACCATGGCTTAAAGCAAAACAAGGAATTAATTCCCCACTTCCCACGGTCAGGCAGGTGTTCAGCCATCCCCAGGAAAGCAGGGCTCCATCATGTTCAGTGGTCACTGGGCAAACCAAATGTCCTGACTTCAAATCTCTCCTCCTTGTCACTTCTTCCCCCCTCTTTTTATGCAGAGCATGACACCTCATGGTCTGGGATACCCTGTGGCTCCGTGGCAGTCGCCTGTCCCAGCCCTGTCCCCTCCCAAATACCTGTGCACCCCCAGCATCCTCTGGTGGGTGGGTGAGAAGCTGAAAGGGCCTTGATGCTGTGATATGATGAAATATGAAATGACAACAAAACTTACAGAATCAGCTGGCAGGTGACTGCTTTCCCCTTGGGCCACGTCTTCCATGTGAGTTCAACAGGGTGAGAGCCAATTGTAGGTGGAGATTTGTGTTGCATGTATTTCACACCAGAGGCGGTGCTGCCATCACAGTGACCCTGTAATAATTTCCTTGGAGGATGGGGCAAAATTCACTCTGATGTATTGATGGTGTGACGGTGAAGTTCATAATCATATGACCTGAATTTTCTCCTTTCCTGGAAAAATTATAAAGAACTTGAAATACTTGTACCAGCAGGCTGTTAAGATTTTCAGCAGGTAGTATGGTGACCTAGAGCACAGATTAGTGTGGCTGCTTTTTTCACTTTTTGGTCAAGTGACACCTTGCACAGGAATTTCTATAGTCAGCACATGACCCCTCCTCCAGCTCTGGGGCTGTTTCATTAGAGAATTTCCTGACCAGCTGAAGGACATAATTCAGTAAGGACTCAGACTCAAAGGATGAAGGGAGCAGTGATTACCCATGTGGAGTAGGCATTTTATTTCCATTCAACCTCTTTATAAATAAGATCAGTTTTTCAAGCCAGTCTTCTGTTGAAGAGGCTGAAAGAGAAGAGGCCAACAATCTGTTCTGATTGTTCTTCTGGCTGTTGGAGCCTGAGCACCACAATGCCCCTATTTATCCCTTTTTTTATTTCTGTCTCTTATTTTATTGGCAGGTTTTCTTTTATTTATCACTGAGCCTTACAGAAGCTGCTTATACATGTCCTTTTCAGAATGATGATACAAGTTTGAAGTGTCCTGGGAATCAGAAAGATCTAACTTGTAAATGTGTCTTGACTTTGACCATAGATCTTTATACAAGACAAGGATTACATGTGTAAGACCCAAAGCTTTATGTGTTAGACTCTCTAAGAAGCAAAAGTTTATTCTGGGAATTAGAAATTACTGGGTCTTCACAGTAAAGACCAGAACTTTTCCCGACAGAAAACTGGATCAGTTCCATGTGGTGTTGTGCAATTGTAGACAGAAATAAGCAGAAGCAATGTATCTTTAATTCTCTGAAAAATTATGAAATTGTTATCTTTTGTATCAACTGACACAGGAGTTTAAACTGTTGTGTAATAGTAAGTTGAAAAGAATTACTTTGTTGTCCGAAGAATTTTGGTAAGAATTTCCTTATCTTCAGCTATCTCTTCCAATTCAACTTTCAGCTTTCCTTCCATAGTGAAAAAAAACCCCAGCTAAATGAAAATTGTCAGTCCAAGCTGACACATGAAGGTGAATAGATACTTGTTTGAAAATAATAAATAGGGTAAGATCATTCTTTTATCAAACTTCTCTCTTTAGATTGGTACGTTTTCTTTTACATTGCATATAGTAAACCATAACTGGGACTGACAAAACACCAATGAGGCTGGAAAGGAATAAACAGACATTCTATTTTTCATAATTCTTCATTATCTTTAATGAATAAATATTATTTGTAAATGAAGGACTTAGAATAAATTTCTAAACCTAAGTAACTGTCAGAAATGTCTCTGTGCAAAGGCTTTAATGAAATTAGTGTCCAGATACTGCATGTTTTTTAATAGTGTGCTAATGAATTTTGTGACATTTTTCCAAGCAAAGCTGATTTATCGCGTCTAGAAAAATTGCTGTTTGAAGGCAGAAATGTAAAGAGCAATTGCCTGTATGCAGTAGAGAGCACGTTGCTCTTCTGAATGTGATGAGGATGGAAGATTTGGCTATTGCATATGACCTGGAGGTATATTCTCCCTGGGAACCACAACCTTGTAAATCCTTGTGCTAAATCCCTGCTGGTTCCACCCAGCAGCAGAGGTAACTGGGAGATCTGCATTAACCCCTTCAGTCCCATACCAGAATGGATGCCACCAGACCTGGAGGGCACAGCATGATTCTCTCAATAAATGGACTAAAGGAGTGAACAGCACTGTGATCTGAATGTCCCCCTGCCTCTAGAAATGGTTTCTCAGGCCACAGGTTATGGGATATTGGCAGGGCCAATATTAGAGAGTGGCAGTGTCATGTCTTCACTGATAAAGAAGCTGCTGGTTTCTGAGCTGGTTGACCTTACAGGCCTTTTGGAACTGATGCCAGAAAGACAAAATTAAATGGGTAGAGCTGATGTTCACACTTATTCTCCTGTGACAGGTAAAATATTGGCACAGGTTCTAGAAAGACAGAAAAAAAATCATATTGCTCTTGAAAGTTTTATTCTGCACTCAATAGTATTTCAGTCCTGGGGCTCTGGCTTGCCAAGACACTTGAACACACTGCATAAGTGTGAGTGTACGTGCCAGGCAATTTGCTTGAAGGTCATCTTCCTAAATATGCTATTTAATGAAAGTTTTACACCTCTGCTGCAGCATCAAGATTCTCTAAATCTCTCTGCGGCTGCCTGAAGCCTAAATATCAACAGGTACTGTGCAAGCAACATATGGTGAGGTTCCAGTGGAGTAATTTGTTAGCAGAGTGGTTATCTCGCTTGAGGTGCAGATTTCTGGCAGGATAGTTTCTTTTTTCTTTTTTTTCTTTTTCTCACTTTGAAGTCTATTGTACTCACCAAGAAAAAAAACTTAGCGTTTCTATTTAACATTAAGAGTGCATAACACATCCTCAGTAATCCAGGCATCACTTCTCCAGGTTGATAACGCTTGTAATAATTAACAAAGCTGTGAGCCTGCAGGCCAGACTTGATCTGAGCTAACCCTTTGCAAGCATTACGTTTTGTGTGGTTTTACATTTTTTCCCTAACTGCTTAACCTCTGCGTTGTTAGTGATACCTGTTTGATTCTTTTTGTCTTGATAGATGTCCAAAGCCCTCTGCTGAGAGGGCGAAACGATGTGAGACAGTTTTATTTGCAGAGCTGCTCAGGTGCTGCCCTGTAAGGACACGGTCTGTCAGCAGGGATTCAGTTTGACACATGGCGCTTCTGCTTTGCACCTGAGGTGTGGAAAGCTGACAGGAACACGCTTTGCATCTGACCGAGGTGTTCCTTGGGCTGTGGCGGTGTGTGTGGGCAAGCAGGAGCTGGGTTTGCTGGAGCAGCGATGCCATGGGGGCAGGCAGGCTGGGACAGCCTTCAGCAGGCAGGGCTCACTCAGGTTTTGGGGTGGAAACGGCTCTTCTCCAGCCAGCTGGAAGCAGAATTGCCCATGAAGATTCACGCTTTTACTGATGGCTTGTTGCTAAGGAGGTGATCGTGGTACTCCCTGGTTTTGTTGTCAGGTAGTGTGGTTTATGGCTTCCCACGTGTTATTGCAGGAGAAATAATTTTTTCCAATAAAATCGGTATTCACTGCTGCAGCATGTTGTAGAACTCCAGAAGAATATCTGTCCAAGTCAGCAAGCTGCTTTTTACTACCAGTGTGTGCCAGGTTCCTCCTGTTGCCCCGACTTTTGCCGTCTTTTGATGTTTTCACTTTGTGATAGAGTTTCTCACGCACTTTCTGTAATCACAGTCATGTTTTGTTAACTGTCCCTATTGCTTTCATTCTTTCTCCTGAGGCAGAGAGAGTTTGATGGACTGTTCTGTTGACCAGTGTGGTTGGAAGAGGTGGTAACCCCATCCTCCAATCCATGGTCATTCCTAGAAACATACATATATATGAGAAATAAACGGCCAGGGCTGTTTTCCTGGTTCCAGCTTGGATCTGACTGAACTTCAGTCTAGAGTGCTTTTTTTCACGTCCTAGAGTGACATCCTCCAAGCCTCCTTCTCCTGGCTTGTCTCATTTATTTCTGTGGTTTATCTTCAAATCCTGTGTAATACTTGGGTCCTCATTCATATAAGTAGTCAACCTTCCTGTACCACACCTTATCTGCTTCATTATCTCAATTAGATAATCTTGTTAGATGTCAGTCCTTTTATCAGTACTTTGCTGATATGGAGATTAAGTTCCTCATTCTTTTCAGTTCTCCACATGAAAATCAGCTATGGGTTCTCCTCAGTACTAGATGTGGAAGATAATAATGCTTAAAATCCCTGCATTGATTTAAAGGAGCCTCCTGGCCATGGAATATCCTTGTTCTTTTCAGGAGGCAAATTAAAAGAATCATAATAAATTAAGTTTTTAGGTTCTTCCCTATCTGGCAAAGCTTTATCAGCTGTAATACAAATGCAACCTATTCTGGTTTTTTAGAGCACTGCTCTGATTTCTTAAATAGATACAAATTTTATAATAGTGTGCCTTAGCAATATTTTTATAGCACAGGTAATTTTATGTGTGCTTCAACACTATTTGTAAAGGTAGTTATTTTAAAGCAGTTAGAGCTCTTCCCTTTTCTTCATTAAGCTGGTCAATCACAGCTCAAACTGTGCCTTTAGATGACTCTTTAGCTAATCAGAATAATCTGTATCTGCATAAGAAAATGTTGGCTGAAACAGCAGCAAAAGTCTGTTCACCAGTCTGCATTGCAAGTCTCTAGTCCTTGCCATGTAGCTCTTCTTTGCACTGGATTTCTAATGCCTTGAGTGGAAGTTGTGTATGGGATAGTTAGGAAATTCACAGTGGGATGATGAGTAGATACATCCACTGCAGTGTGGAAATTTGGCCATTTTTATTGGCTAGTGCAGGGAGGATGATGTTGTCACTGTCTCTTCTCTGCTCTATTAGTTGTAGATTTGGTCTGTAGCTCTGTATTTTGTTCCATGTGGGAAGGTGTAAGTTATTTTTTCTCATTACCTTTTGTGCTTTCCATGCAGGTACATGAGACTTCTTGTACAGAACAGTTGACAGGATTAAGGACTAAGTTAAGGACAGGGAAATATTAAAATGGATTTTTAACAGTGTAATACAAAATATTAGATCTTTATTCTCTTGGTAGAGTGACATATTGAAAGGGATGTCTCTCTAAATCTCCCTCCCTCCTCCCCATACAAATTCATGTGGGTTTACTTACAGCAGTAATTTGACACACATTAATAAGTAATAAAGACATGAGTTTGCTAAGTACCTTTTATGAGAATAGAGAAAAACTCTTCTATTGAAAGCAGACAGTGAGAAGTAGTGGAACTATGTCCATTAACAACTCGTATTTATTTCTAAACAACTTCCAGAATAACTGAATTTGAGATGTGTAAATAGTACATTCTACTGTTATTGCTAAAATGTATTGGGAATGAATCCTTTGATGTATTCATGAATCATTGCAAAAGGCTTCTCTGTAAAGTTGTGTTTATATGTAAAGTTGTGTGTGTATATGCAGATATATACACAGACATATGCACCCATTCACCAGGTTTGGAGATTTGTTTAAAGCTATTGTGAAAATACTAACATTTCTTAGGTAGTTTCTTTTTGCTACTGAAAGTGAGAAATATTTTTTTATTTTTCTGCATATAATTGCATCACATTTAAAGAACCTTTGAAAAACATCTGTAAGAACTATTTTATGATTATGTAATGAGCAGTGTCTGCTGAATTCTTATATCCATCCAGTGGCCACTGTCCTACATGAACACTTGAGTGCAAATATCCATCACTATAATTTATCTTAAAGCACACAGTACTGAAACAGGAGCTCATCAAATTCCCCAAAAGAATTTCAACAGAAGCTGCAATTACTGTAGTTTGGCTGTTTCTAGCATGTCCAGCTCCATATTATGGATGCCTTTACTTTGTGCACTATGGTGTTCATTCTGTTGCAAGGAATTCTGGTTGTTTAGTGCTAACACCCAAAGATTGTTGAGTATTTTGGGTATGTGCTGTGATTTTCCTTGTGCTGCTTCCTTATTTAGTGATGCAATTTTAATGTGCATCATTAGTTAGAGTGCCTCTTTACTTAAAGTAATGGATTATATAGAGTTATGAAAGTAATCATGATTGTGAAGACAGTAGATAACCAATAAAAGTGGACAGTCATTTAAAGTATTTTATAGCTTTCCATCTTTTGGAAACAGAGGTATATGAAAAAAGTACAGAAACCAGAGAAATTATGTTTGCTTTCAACATCTTTTTGTTTCTCTACTACCAGGTTTGTTGTTTAGTTTTGGGTTTTTTTTTTTTTTTGGTAATCTTCCTCCCTTCACTTTGTTTAAAACATTTTTAGGGAGAATGAAAATGGTTAGGTATTGCCTGGAGCATGTGTAGATTTGCTTTAAACTTTTCAAAATTATTTTTTATAAAATAAAAATAACATACTGAAATATCTACTGGTAACTCCTTTTTTCCCCTCTTTAGATAGGCTTGAATGAGTGCAGTGGAAGAATCCTATTATTTAAGCCCTTAAACAGTGAAATTATTTGCAGTAAGAGTTTTACTGGATTAATAGAATTTGGCTGAAAGGAATCTGTCATAGCATCCACTTTTTCTTTGCTTAAGGCTAAAGCAGTGGTGCGTGAGTCTTAAAAAATACAAAGTCTACCATGTGTGTGTCTTGCAAGTATTGGGAACTTGGGTATGTGGCTGATTAAGCAATTAAACTATTGAGTAGACTGTGCATAGTCACAGAATTGACCATCAAAGGATGAACAGAAGTCTACAAAACCCACCTGTGACACAAACCACCCTTAGCAGATGTGCAGACCAAGAAACATCTCAATAGGAATGTGAAAGCACACAGCACAAATGAAACTCCTGCTGTTTGCTAGTAACAGTTTGGGGCTTGGGAATGTGTTTAGCATATGGCTAAATCAATGAACCAAGTGGTATCTATATGATAGAGGCTGAGGGCATGAGCCAATGCATGAGGAACTTCATAATTTTGTGTTAAGGAGAGTTTGGATTCTTTGTATTCAGGCTACAAGACAGGCAACCTCAGCACTTCTCCAATTGTTAGGCTTTCTGGCATGGTGCCATGGATTAAAAAAAGCCCTATATGAGAAATCCAGTGTTAAATTTTCTGACTGTGTAAGGTGAGAGGTATTTCCCTAGAGGAGGTATGAGTAGACACAGCTCTGGAAAAATTATCTGTGACCACACCATGAGATCCTGTGGCCTGAAGTGCCTGAAGGTGACATGGGGAAATGAGAGAACTGTTGGTCTCTGAGTTATCCTGGGCTTGTGAGAGAGGCAAGCTTGGAAAGGAGCAGGGAGCATCTTGTTTTATCCATTATCAGATAGCTTTAGGAAGAAATAATGACTTATCATTTAAATATATCCACATGCAAAGCTATTTGTTCTGAAATTTTGAATGGTTTGTTGGTTAATGTCAGTTTTTCACAATGGAGTAGCAGGACTTGGCTTTTGGCATTGCCATGTCACTCTTGCTGTGGAAGCTGCTAAACCAAATCAACTTCTACCAGCATAAAGGCACTGCAAAATAATGTAGCATGAGATACCTCTTTTGCTGCATCAACTGAGTGCTGACTTGAGTGGGTGTGGAGAGATGCAACTGCTCTGAATGGCTTTGCTGGCTGCTTTGCTCTGAGCATCAGGGCGTTGGAGAGGTTTGCAGGACTAAGATACTCTGCTCCCACTTTCTTGCCCAACAGGCTAGTGAACCCATGACCAGGATGGTGATTCTTTCCATGGTTCGGCCATGGTTTCCTTTATGGTTGGGCAGGTCAGTTGTAATTTGTTTAGCCTTTCAGGAAATACCCATTTGGAGCTTGTAGTGTTGACAAAAGGCCGATAAGCATCACAAAGAGGGTGGTGCCTTTCACTTGTCCAGATGACTGATAACAAATAAAAGGTCAACTTTGCATTTCATAGGTCACTTACTTTTTTCTTGTGGGAACAAAGTCAATCAGCCCACTTTCCCTCCTCGAGACCACTGCCAATGGACTGTGTGAATGATGATGTGACTCTCCTTGTGCTTTTACAAGCTTTTTGGGTTGGCATTTAAAAGGATGTGACAAACGGCAACAGTCAAAGGCATAAATGTGCGTTTGCTAAAAGTTACATCATTTTAGGTGGCGCAAGAGGCAATTACGGGGTATCCCTTTAGAAGCAGAGCAGAGAGAATACTGCAATCTCATCAGAAGAGTGAATAGTGACAGATTTTTGAGTTTGTTAGCCCAGAACATGCTACTTGATCATTTTGTACGTAGCATTGTCAAGAGTATGGTAACTGAGCTGCCAATACCTTGCTTGCACAGGAAAGCCGATAGCCATCAGATACTTCTAGAGCACATTTTCAATATCTCATTGTTGTATACTATAAAAAGAGAGTGTGTATGGAGAAAACCCTTGTGTTGAGATATTAAAGTGTGTATACGTGGACCTTTCTTCTCAGCTAACAGTACTTGAGGTGCAGATACCCAAATCTGACACCATTGTTAAGAATTTCATTACTTTTGTGCTTAAATCTAATTCTGTTTTTCTTTGACCTTTTCATGTTTTGCCTCCATTTATTTTATCAAGAATTGCTATTAACTGTCTAAATAAAGGATTTCTACAGAGTTGGAGAACATGATAATAGACCTATATTATGTGTACAGTAATGCTTTTCTCGATGTCTGATACTAGTGCTGTTCCTGTACTGGAAATGATGAGAAGCTAGTGTTTTATGATGAGTTTTTATCATAAACCACGGTTTACAAACGTCTGATTTTGTTGTTTCAATGTGAAAATAATTTATTCGGAGGAACAGAGAAACTATAAAAGGTTCATACACAATTAGGAGTGTAACTTGACTAGAAATGTCAACATTTTTCTCCCCAAATGCTCTTCTGTGAAAGTACTCTCCTCTTTCTCTTTGAGGACATACAGTAGCCTACATAAATCAAAGTATTAAGTTGATGAAATATTAAACACAAATTCTAAACTTTCATTAAAGTGGTCTGTTACCTTTGTAAGACTGAAAGCTATCTCATCCCTCTTATCTAAAGTATCATCAGTTGTACTGCAGGCAACAGATCTCACATAGCCCTGCACTCTGTTCTAAATGAAAAGGGGTTATGTTTCAGGGACATGCTTAGGGAGGGGAACAAATGGATACAATTTTGATTGTGCCACTTTGTTGTGTGCTAAGGGCCTTTTAAACATCAGTTGATCTCAGAATGCTTTCAGGATAGCCTTCTGCAATCACGATTGCTTGTACACAAAAAGGACACGCTAATTCTGCAAATGGAGGCCGATCAGATGTCTCTGTTTCTCTCTTCTGTACCCACACAGAGCGGGTGGTTGTGGATGTGGTACACCGGCCCGTTCTCAAACTCTCACTTGAATTAGAGAGGGGGATTTTCTTAAGAGGCAGGTTGACAATTTAGTTTTGTGCAAAGCAACCATGGGGATTTAGACACTTGTGGAAGCTCCTGTACTGTGTACCCCATGAAACAATCCTTAAGCACAGCTCAGAAAGCCCAGTTCAGGCACTCGACTTACCCACACAATGGCAGAAACTTCTAAATAGGAAATTTAGAAAACCTGCAGCAAGAATCTAAAGTAGATCACACAAATGTCCCTTCAATTGTCTTTAATGCAATGGAGGTTGGGTACACAGATTCCTCAGACACTGAAAAACATCTCAGCTTTGTGCTAGGAAAACATTCAGAGATGTCATCTGTGCTCTGTAGCACTAAGCATTGGGTAAAGTTACAGTACAGAGACAGCCTCTATCTAGAGTTAATCATGTAACAGAACACTAAAGGTGTGCCAGTCAAACAAACCACTCTTAGTTCTTGCCAGATTAACACACCTTGTCTGCACACAAAGCACCTGCCTGTCACTGCTGCTTATCTTTCAGACAATAAAATCAGTGAGGGGCTTGGTTGCCTTTAGTGCCTCCTGAAGCTGGGCCAATACTTAAAGGCCCGTTCTCAGTTCTCTCAAACAACCCAGTTAAAGTCAAGGTAAAAAAAAATGTTCTGAATACTGCATGTAAGCATAAATACATTTTAAACTCCTTGAATCCGAGGCCTGATTGATGATTTCTGTGCAATCTAATGAGAATCTCTGACAAAATTCAGCTAACTGGGTTAGTGCTTGGTTGCAGGTAGTTTTATTTGAGTTACACATTTTGTGTAAGGTGTTTAGGTACTATGGATTCATAAAAAATACCTCTGTGTGAGAGAGTATTTTGAAATTAGCAAATAGCACACACCTAACCCTGCTGTGAATTTTATTTTAACGTGCATGTAATGGAAGAGGTAAGAAAGAACTTTGATATGGAAACTGCTAGGCTAACACCTCAGATGCAGAGAAAAGTAAAAAGAAAATTATGAAAAATATGCTTATGGAGAAGATAACTGTACAGATTGTGACACTGTGAATGAGTGGCTGGCAAAGGTATGGATGGCTCTGCTGTTTCAGAGCTATCTTCGTGGTGAACACAGTTGTGCAAAAGTTTTGCCTTCCCTCCCATCTGGAGAATGTTACATATTCAGAGCTCTCGAGGCATTCAGTGTACCCTTGGAATCTGGTATGTTGTCACAGCAAAATTGTATTAGTCCTGACAACGAAGAGAAATACAGAAACTGCACCTAGCTTAAAAGACTCCTTCATCTTCCTCTAATGATATTGACAGCTTTTTCACTAAGCAATTTGGAAACTGCCTAGAGTAGCATTTTATAAATAAAATTTAGAAAGAAGTTGAAATGCACTCATTCACAGAGATCTATCTAAATTAAGCAATTCAATCTTTTAGTTTGTGCTTTTGTAATGTAGGAGCTGTCCCTTCATTCCCATTTTCTGTCTCTGCCATCTATTATTCCCTTCTACTTACTGACACCCAGCCAGGCCTAAATAAATGCAGCATGACCTCCCAGAGTTGACATTTTCCCTGCTTGTCAAGCTCTTTCTTATTTTCTTCTTTCCTGTTGCCTGAATACTTCTTATCTGTGTCTTTTAAATATTCTGTAGCTACTTCTGATAACCCAGGTTGGAACCAAGCCATCTCTTTACTTGTCACAGTGCAGATTGCAGCATGGGAGAGGCAGCCTGCGGTGGGGAGTGGCTTGTGTTCTTTGCAGGATCAAATTCAAATTATTGTTGTTGTTTCTGTTTGTAAATCCTTGTATCTTTTTTCCTTCCTACCCTCCTTCCTTCCTTCCTTCCTTCCTTCCTTCCTTCCTTCCTTCCTTCCTTCCTGCTGTCCTTTTTAAAAAATGAATTCAGTACTTTCCTAGATCCGTATCAGTGAATCTGTAATTGTTTACTAAATGGTTGGTGGTGCACTTCCTTCAGAACAGCTAACACCGCTGTTCTAGATTAACACTTTCCTTGATCAAATACTATTTATAACTCTGTAACTTAATACCCCAGTGCTTTTTACTGGAAATTGGAAACGGAGAACAAGGTGCTGGAAAAGAAAAAGGAATGCACCTTCCTGGCATATCTGCTTTGCAAAACACAAAAGGGCATTACTTTAGCAATTGACTTTTTTTTGCTTTACTCTCTGTAATGACTGCTAGAGATACTGATTTAATCAACCAACCATGCAAGTGCAATGATTGTGAACCAGATCGTTGTGAAGCAAACAAATGTTTCACAGTAAATTGCCAAGGGATACCAGCTACTCTGCTCTGTTTTTGCTCAAATAGATTGTCTTTTAAGCAGCTGCCTCATGAAAAGCCTTTGTTATGTATGGACCTTTAATCAAAATGTCACTAAATCCTGCATTCTAGGATGCTTCATTTGAAACACATCCAATGCTCTTATTTATTAAATTGTCCAGTGTCGAATCCAGCCACCATTATCCCTAGTAAGCAAAGATGGATGAGGGAGTGACAAAAAGCTTGTGTCACAGCTGAGATCCGTTGTGTGTGTGTGTGATGTCTTGATATGTTTGTACAACCCTCGTGGGGACCATCGGGCAATTAAGTTCACCCATTTCAAACATGGCCTTTTCTGTACACTCTGATTTGATAGGAGAATGGGCAATTCCCAGTAATGACTACTACATCAATTATATTGCTTTGTATTGATGCTTAATTAGAGAATGTGTTGAAGCTGGGGAAGGGGACAACTGGAAGAGGGGAGGGTTGGCTCCCAAGTAAATGTCAGAGACCTTTCCTTAATAGCCTGTCTTTTTAATGTGCATTGAATGCACTGACAAGCACCGTGGCCTCCTGACCTTCAAGCATTTACCCCAGCCTGAGAAAGGAGAGCGAAGCCTCTTTGAGAAGGAATTGTTTTAGAGCTGAATTACATTTAGTGTCATTCTCGTTCAGCTTTACTGTGAAGTGACCCTTACAGCCCTTTAGCCCCGCGTGCACAGTTGGAAACCATTTCTGTGCCTGAGCTTTCTGAATCAAACACTTGCAGCCTGTTCAAACAGCCTTTCAAAAGTGAAACCCAAACATCATGAACATGAACTCTTATTTTTCTAAGGTTTATGTTAGTAATCTGAGAGCTATCTACAAGAGTTCTTTAAAAGAAAAAGAATTAAGCTAAGGCTTTCGTATCGCTCAAATAATGACATTAAACACTATCCTTCAATCTCCAGTTTCTTTAGATTTAAGAAGGGTACTATAAATCACAAATGGAGGATTACAACAGTAATACAAGAACTGCACAGTTGTTTATGACTGAACTGGCCTGCAACACCTGACACCAGCCATTTCTAAAGGTTAATTTTCTAAAGTGGAAGATTGCAATATGGCTTTGGTTGCTGCTGGTTCTTTACAGGGTAATTGCATTGAATTTTTCTGGTAGTTTACAGTATGCTAGCACTTCTGATACACAGCTGCTCTGTCCAACACCCTGGAGAAACAGCCACGGGTTTAATTCATCCAAGGTTCTCCTGCACCAGCCTGTGCAGGCATTGTCCTGATCCTGCCGTCAGGGGTCCTGGCCTCCTGTTTTCAAGACAGCAAACTGCAGTGTGTGGGGGGGAGCACACTGACAACCTCTTGAACAGGAGGAAGAGAATGCATTGATTATTTCTCATATGCTGTTATCCTTTTCACACAGCCATTAATATGCATCTGCATCCCAGGAACTGCAACGCGCCAGCTGCGCCTTTAGCAAAAACTCTCGTAATTCAGCGCGACTTTGTGAAATGGAAGGAATTTAAAGACAGTGTGGCTATGCTAATTTTGATGTTAATTTCTGTAGGAACTTAATATTCTGTGCCATTCTTTTGCCTGTGCAATAATCTCTGCTTTGCAACTTCTGTCGTGATATTTTACTTTTTGTTTTAAATGGCAGCACTGAATGCAGATTGTGCCTATCTTTCAGAATACGGAGTCAATTTAGGTCTTTCAAAAAAAAAAAAGTCTCTTCATTACTCTAAATGCTATTACTGCACATGCCACAGCAGTGGCACATTAGGGTGGTGACAGCTTTGCACATTGGAAGTCAGGCTTTGGAAGAAAGAATATATTTGCAAAGGAAACAGCTGATTAATTTGGATGTGCAGATTTCAAGTAATATGCTTGGAAGTACACTGTACAACAAAAATTTTTTGAAAATATTTAATAATTTATAAGAATATAATAAATTAGAAGAAGAGGAGCTTTACATTGATGGTGTATATTTGGAGTCAGGTGATTTTTTTCTTAGACTACATAGGTTTGTCAGAAGGTGGCATTCTGATATCTGATATAATAGATGTTTTATTTATGAAGCTTTGACATTATTAAACAAGAGGGATCAAGACCACAGAAAAATGCATTTGAAAGGAGGTTATAAAATTTGAAGCTTGGTAGCAAACAGCTCATAGTTGTGTAAAAAACCCCTACACTTTTTTTATAAACATTTATTCCTTTTTTCCATGCTTAAATGATCATAGAATATTCTCAATATGAATTTCATATTAAATAACCATTATAAATAGTTTTTCTTTTTAATAATTTTAATTATTTCATACAGACTTATAAGGAAGATTCTCTATATACAATCAAGGCCTATCTTCCAGAGCACATAAACACCTGCTTGTCTGTAAGCATTTCTCAATTTTTACATTTAACTTTTGCATTTAGGCAAGTGGCAAACCCAGAAAAGGTAGACTTGCTGTCCAGGATCTGAGTGCAGCCTCCCAGTTGTGCTGTGTGCTTACATTCTGAGATTAGTGTGACTAACCAAACACTTTGATTTGTCAAAGAAGACAATTGGGAGAGAATTACTCCCCTGCTCTTGAACCTGGCTGCAGAAAAGCACGGGCTGGGTACTTCAGTGTTCTGCTGGTGCCAGTGTCAGTCCCGAGTGTTGGACTTCTGCTGCTACAGCCAAGACACTCATCAGACAATCAGATAAAAATAGAGGCGTGAGTAACTCAGCTCCCTGATGATGCTGTCATTGCCTTAGTTGCACTTGCCTAATACATTCTATGAGAGGCAAAGTATTGTCATACTACTTTTTTTTCCCACCAAACGCTCCCCAAAATTTAAAAAACCCAAGCACACTTGATTTTTAATAAATCTGCTGATTTATACCTCAATCCCCTGAAAGTCAGTGAGAAACACTGATTGAGGACTGCATCCATGTGTTGCTAAACTCAAAGGGAAGCTTTTCTGTTCACTTCTTCAGAAGTGTAGGTGAAGACATAATGAGGTGAACATGAACATCATTTCTCTCAAAGCTTATCTTGGCATTCCTGTAAGTATAACTTAAATCAAGACAGCAGATCAGAGTAACTGCATGCTTTAAGGAGATAAATGTGTCTTATTGTGGTGGCCCATACAATTTATTCAGTATGAAGAACTGACAAGTCCCGCCCATATGTGCAGCTTCTGCATTATATATGCATGAAAACAAGATACTGAAGTGGTTAGGGCATAAATTGGGTAGCTTAGATTAAATACTCAGTTGAATCGGTGCACATACATGATTATGAATATGTTCCTGGTTTGTATGAATCTCAGTTTTATCCTTTAATCTCTTCTTTACTGGTATCTAATATTTTAATTTCCTTATTTTTTTTTTTTCTGATGTTAAAAGGTAGTGCTTATTAGTGTGGGGAAGAAGTAATTTCAATATAAATTATGGTTAAAGTATGACTGTGATATGTTAAACACAAGTGATAAAGTAATTGTTTGCCTGAAATGTCTTAGCAAAATGGTGCTGTTAAGCACTTTGTAAAATTCCATTACAACTGAGATTTATTTTTCAATCATTTTTTAAGACATGCTTTTCTATTCTCCAAAGGCATTATGCTATTAACAGATTTGCCATATAATACAGAGCCATCAAAAATAGCAGCGTTTACATCTTAATTTGCATAAGGACCAGCTTCTAATCCAGGTGCCATTGTTACAGTACTGGAATAACTGCAGTGATGTATGTGAGGTTCAGTTTCAGTCTCCTTCTTACCACATTGCATGCATGATTTTAGTGGAATATCGGTGTTTTTACTGGAGCAATTTAACTTAGACCAGATTGCATTAAAGAGTGTCCAGTTACATTGGACACTCTTTAAATACTAGTTAACAGAAGTGAAGCAAAGAGGAGATAAGAGGCAAATTACCTGCTGTTTCAGGGGATCTCTGATGGGTGCAAATACACCCAGGTCCCTCCAGCAGTGCCTGCTCCTCCATGAGATATATATCCTCAGACATATATTAGACTATTCCAATTTAAAACAAAATGATTCCTTTTAATCTGGCACAGATTAGAAACAAATTAGGGATTCTTCATTCTGAATTTATATGTCTCTGTCACAAAAATGGTAACTAGATTTGGAAAGTTTGATTGCTTTTTCTGTGCTAAGCAGTGAATGGTGCTACATGCATATCTTATTGCAAAAGCCTTTAATGAAACATATCTGAGCTCTACTGGCAGTCGTTTGAGCTGAAAATTTGTTATGTCTTCTCTGTTGAAGTGTTTTAGCAGTATAATCTTTGATAATTAAAACATAATCATTTTTAAGGAGTCCTTTATACAGCTTATAGCAATTTTGCAGCTGACTGTGTCAGTTTTACATTAAAGATTGAGCTTAAATTATTAAATTATATTTTGTGCAACAGTAATTTCCATGAGAGGATATTTTTCATGCTATTTGCTAGGAAGCTTTAGACTGCAAAAGAACACTTTTGGCAACATAAAGGGAAATGTTTGTGGAGCAGAAGCTGTAATTAGAAACGTGTATTTAAACACCTCTTAGGCTCTTGGCTCATACTGAACAAGGTTATAAAATAATACGACCATACTCTGATCCTGGCTCTTGAAAGTGGACACCATATATAAGGAATTACTTGATCACTTCTGCTTAACGTCTGGATGCTTTGGAGAATCTGCTACACACTTGTTAAAATGTAAAGTGAAGTTACAGATTGAAATATTGGTTGAAATATGGTTGAAATGGTTGAAGTATGAGGACAGGTTATTTCAGTGGGAGTGAGCAGCAGTCAGTGGGTCCAGCCTCTGGGTCAGAGGGTGCTGTTCCCAGGTCCATCTGTGAAGCCTTCAGATGGAGGTATTTAGGCAAGGTTTTGTTGGAAGGTGAGAGAAAACAGCCATTTTTGTGCTCCAAAAGAGATGTTGGGAGAAGGAGTTAGTTTGGCCTAGAAGTCCTGGGTGAGAATGGAGAAAGCTTTCTGCTTCTCTGGGCACTGGGCAAAGGCTAAGCAGCTCGTGGTGCCGTTCACAGTTGACCATTTCCATCCTGGAATCTGCCCCTGGGACTCAGTATTGAGAAGGAAATGGTGTCTTGGGTCACAGAAAAGACAGATCTGTCCTTCGTGTGCGGTGAACCATTGACTCGCCACTGACTTTTTGTGGTGGAACTTAAATCTCCTGAGCTGTTGGCCCAACAAAGGGCTTTTCCTTCTCCTTCTGTCTGTACCAGTGCTGCATCTCTGGATTCCTTGTTCCCAATTTATCTGTGGTACAGGGGGTGTCCTTGGAAGAGCCTTTGGTAGAGCAGTCGTTCTGTGGTGACTCTGATGGAGATGAACCATGTTCATAAGGAGAGGGAGCGTTTGGGGGGAAAAATGGAAAATTGTTATACCTTCTGTGACTATGGCCTAACCATGTAAATTAAAAGCTTAAACCTCCCAGGTTTGAACATTAAGATGTCTGTTACTAAGATTCAAGTGTATCCTGAAGAGATTTATGTCTACATTGATATTTTCTGTCTACAGAATGACAGATGTGACAGAGAAATTATGTCTTGCTTTCCAAATGTTTCCATTTGAGAAATGTAAAATAACGATTCCAGGCAAGGGTTTTACAGTTTAAAAACAGGAAAGAGCAAGAGGGGCCATCTGGCCTTGACCATTGGGGCTATCTTATCTTTGAAAGGTCCTTGCAGACTCCATGGCCAGCAGCTTGTCACATTTGGGAAGATAAGACGGTCAAAGAGGGCAAAGAAACAAAGTCCTATTTCTTCTTTCCAACAGAGGAAATATCTTTGCCTGGGGAGCAGAAGATGCAGAAGATTTTATGAATCAATTTTTATGCACAGATATCACATATTTTCCCTGTTTTCCTCACTCAGTGCAGCCAAATGTCATGAATTAATCTTTGCTTTGCTTTTATTACGCAAATATTCTTCCAAACATGATTACAGAATTGTGTGATACATTTTAAACAGATAGTTAGCACGTGATATACATTCGTGTATCATTATTGCACTGGAATAAAAGGGGCTCTCTAACACTTGCAGAACATACCCCTTTTCACTTAAATTTATGAATCCTTACTTACCTTTCAAACTGTTATTTACTATGCACAGTACTTATAAGTATGTTCACATAGCACAGTAGCAGATTTTCAAACAACAGGAAAAGGAGTATTGGAGGACTGTACATCACCCTGAGGTGTTCATAACCATAAAGTCATAGAATGAGGTGAGCCTGCCTTTGGCTGATGAAATTAAATCCCCTCTGTGGAATCTAATTGGACTTTTACAGATACTATAGTAAGATCTGGAAAATTCACAAAAGCTTAGATGGACTACTTTGCTTTCATTTGTTTTTATGTCACATCTAAATTATATAGCCCTCTTTTATTCATTTTCTGGCTACAATGGACATTTGAGAACTTGATCTGATAACAATGGGATTTTAGTGATCTTTGCATCAGTTTCCCCATATCCAGACCCTTTCCTTCTGTTTTAGAAACAGTGGAATTTTTGCTGCACTGTGAAATTTTCTTCAGTATTTCACAAAACCTGCCTTTATTTCTCCTTCAAAAGTCTGGTTGTCTATAAATCTATCTGTCCCCATACCTGAAAGATGGGTACTGTCAGCTTATAGGTCATGAAAAAAAATATAATGATTTTTAAAATCACCAGTTGTGCAGTGAGAAGTGTAAACGCAGCAACACGGGTAATTTCAATGTAAAATGTTAGGAATTCTATTGTAACTTCCATTCACATCCCTTCTATAATTACTATAAGAATTTCTGTTTGCCCTTTAGTGTGGCCTAAGAGTGACAAAGAATGGTTGTGAATCCTGCTGCCCTGACAATTTTATAGCCTTTCCTCCCTCCTTCACTAACAGCAAATCTTCTAAAAAAACATCTAAACCTGAAAGTGAAGGTTTTTTCTGAGCAAGAAAATAAAGTGGGGTTAGCCTGAAAAAATATAGCAGCGCTTACTCTCTCAGTTTCTGAAACCAATCTCATTTATCTTCATTTCCTAAACACCACTTTTCAATTGAATCAGGAGCAGTGTGTTATGTTTTTTTTTCCTTTTTGATAATCAGAGAAATATTGACCTATTTTGAAAACACTTCTTCCTCTCACTACTGACATCTTTCATTACTTCTATTGTTGCTATATTTATATACAAGAACTATAAAGAAACTTGAGCTGAATGTAATCTTAGCTGTAGAGAACTGGATGTGGATCTCCAACAGAGTTGAGGTTCATCCTTGCCTCTTTACATTATAAGACATTATCCAAGCAGAAGTCAGCTAATGGACCTTAAATTAGTGTGAGTGGTCTACAAAGATATGGCATATCACTGCATGAATCTACTTTCCTTGAAGTCAGCAGAAAAATACTGCTTCAGTTTCAGCAGGGGAAAAAAGGTTATAGCCAGGTTACTCTGCCTCGAGACGCCTTGGTTTCTGTTACCATTGTAATTAAGCAGTGGTCTGCTCTGCAAGTACAGGTTTAGCATAAAAATGGGTTTTAATGAAATTAAAAGAAAGATTTCTTAGTCTAGCACCTGCTATATTTAATTCTACTTAAAGTGTGGCTAGGGGTGTACCTGTGAAAATCCTCTGACTTTAGGAAATGTAATTGTCCTGCTTTAAAAAAATGAGAAAAAAAAAAAAACAATAAGAAAAGGAAGAAAAAAAAAATCTTCCTGTGCTGTCAAAATAACTGTTGTGCTAGGTTGGCTGATAACATAATGTGGATGGATGGCTCTGTAGTGTTTTGGCTATTTCTTCATCAATCTGATCACAGCCCAGGTGACAGGAGCAGGGTTGTACCTTCTGATCCCCCAGTAAATGACCCGTGTCTGTCTATCTTTAGTCAGACAGCTCCCTCCATCACTCAGATCTCTGGAAGTTGCTGTGGGAAGGCATGTGCACACTCCTTTTGTCTCGTCACTCCTTCATACAGGGACAACCTGTGGGTGGGAGACGGGGATAAAATCAATTTTCCTGCAGAACATAATCACCTTTCAGGAGAACATCCATTGCAATGTGTGTGCCAAGCTAATAGAGATAGGAGCAAACCAGCCTTTTGTACAGGCTTTCTGTTGGTGCCCTTTGCAGAAAAAAAAATGACTGCTGCTTCTTTAAGTCATGGGAGCTCCCTTTTGCTGTGACAGCTTTCCAATTGTTAAATAAACTCTGACCATGAGCAGCTGTCAGACAGATATTGCACTGCAGGCTTCAGTTAAAAGGAGCACCAAACAAGCATTTCAGTGCCTACAGGCCCTTATTTAATTTTTTTTTAAAGACACACTGAAAAAAGGCTCAAAACACAATGTGAGTCCTTAACTAAAAAAAAAAAAAAAGTTTTATTTTATATACTCTATGCAATTTCCCTGTGAACGTTATAGAATGTGGGTATGTCCATTTCTGAAAAAAAGCCTATTTGGAGCATGAATTGTCTCAAATGTACACTTCTGTCTGGTAGAAAGGTAGGAAATTGAGAGGCAGAAATGCTGACATTAGACTTTATAAATAATACTAATCATATTCAAATTCTTGTGGGAAGGCAAGAGGAATTATACTGAGCTTCCTCAAAGTCACAGAATGTCATTTTATCATTTGTACTTTTGATAGTAATCTAGCACAACACTTCTGATGTTATTGCTTTTTACCATCTGAGCAACTTGAGCTGGTTGAAGATGTCCTTGCTCATTGCAGGGGGGATTGGAGTTGATAACCTTTAAAGGTCCCTTCCAACCCAAACTATTCTATGATTCCATAATTCCATGATGATGTTGCACCCTGGTGTACAGGAAAGCAAAAAAAAGACAGTTTTCACTACAGAAGGTTTAACAGGCTAACACCGATATGCAAGAAAGTAATCTTTTAAGGTAAATGTAATGAGTATACTGGAAGAAGCTTTATTATTTACATTATGATTACAGCTGGGGAGGGAAATTGCCATTAGGTAAGGAAGAAGGTGGATTTCCTCCTATTCTAGTTTAGAAACTGATACTCCTTACCCTTACCTGACTGAAAGTCAAGCTGAGGAACTTGGACTAGGAATCAAAGCTGTCCAGAGCTCCACTAGAAGATATGGAGAATATTGATTCAGCTCACCTGGCTGAGGAGAGAGTGGATCAGCTCTGGACATGCCTTTTCCCACTGACTGAAGCAGAAGCTTATCTCAAACACAAATTAAAACAAAACCAAACCAAACCCAAGCTAAAACAAAAACTGGTCATGGCAACTAATTCCAGAAGTCAAGGTGTGGGCTAATTGTGTGGAGGCAGGAGTTCTAGACAATATATAAGAAGTATTTATTGAAAAATCAGTGTTTTTTTATGTTAAAGAGAAGAAATTATTCATATTTCATTTACAAGTAATAGCATTAATCAGTAATTATTGGTTGTAAGTGTAACTTCTTCCGAAACACAATTTTAGCTAACTAGCTAACTAACCGACTAATTAGCTAATATATGTTTTCACCATTCCAGTTTTCTTTAAGGACAGAGAGGAATATATCCAGTAAAAATATAAAGCAGTAGGAAATGGAAAAAGTCAATTTAAAAATCAATCCTCCCTGATTTTTTCTATCGACTCTGGTTAGAAATAACACCCACAATTTTTATAACTGAAATGGATCATAAAAAAAGTCTCAGGGTGTTCAATTATTTATTTTATGCTTTTGAAAACACTTTTGGGTAATGGGTTTCACTTTTTCACCTTTCCTATACCTCATTCTTTTACACAGGAAAACAGAAACCATTCAAAAATGGAAAGTGATAGCATTTTCTTGTTTGTGCTTGTACTTGTGCTTATAAGTCAATACTCTTCTCTCAGATACAAATGATGGTCTTAAATCCATGGTAATCATAATGCACCATGGTTTTAAACAAAATGATTTCTATACAGAATTAAATGTTTAGATAATACAGGGCTTTGTGGAGACTTGAACCAGGAAATTAGTTTATTTTATCTCAGGTTTTGGGAATCAAACTATAGAAGGGAAGGTTGTGGAGCACTACACCAAAAATGGACTCAGATACTATAGTCAACGCAAATGTGATTTTCATGTGTGAAGGAAGCTTGAGGAAGGGTCCTTTCATAAAAATAGTCAACTTGCAACTCCATAATAGAAGAGGGTATTCTTTGGAGATACTGGTTGTAGATTAACAGAAAATGTAGTTATTAATGGCCATGGAAAGAAATAGCAAAATCAGTCTTCCATCTTCTTTCCTAGTCTTCCAAATTTTCCATATGAAGCAAAAATGGAATCTCCCTTTTCCCTGTCTTAATTAATGAATTAATCTAAGCAGTTATCCCTTGGGTATCAGAGTAAGGCTGGGAAATGGCTGAGATAGATGTGTTTGTGTGTTCCAGGTTTCAGAGCAGAAAGCTGGCATAATGGCAGGGATAATGTGAGAGATGAGCTGGAGATGAAACTTCTGGCTAGGCAAGGAACACAACCTTCCTCTAACATGGGCCTTACTGGGATAAACTTTCACCATGGCTCCTTTCCTGCTGCAGAATGTGACGTGGCACTGAAACTGTGTTGGATCCAGTGCTTTTCCAGAGGGTCAGGTTTACTGGGCACAGGCAGCAGAGCGAGCACAGCAGCCAATCCATGTTCCCTGGTGACAGCAGCCAGGAGCAAACGTGTTTTTCCAAAACAGCTCCTGGCCACTGCTGCCTGTTCTGCTGTTGATTCCTTGAAGGGAGGCTAAAGACCAGGAAATTTAGGGTGGTTTGTAAACCTGCTTCCAGGTGTTGTTTTTCTCTGCCTGTACTATCTCTGGGGAGAAGGACCTTGGGGTGCCTGGGAGGGGCGTTTCTGGGAGAGAGGGGCAGGGCAGGCAGGCTGTCCTGGCTGGCAGGGTACCTGCTCTGTTTTGGGGTCTCTGCTGCAGCTCAGCTACACAGACACGATGGCACTCTGGGGTTTACAGCAGGCACAGCTTGGTGGCCACCAGACAACTGTGAGCAGATTCTGGTCAACTTGACTGGGTAGAGGTTCTATTGAAGAAAAACCTCAAAGACAAGTCTTGAATGTTTTGTATTCAACTTCATCCCTTTTATTTTTCCCTTTTCTGTGCTATATGCTTGTATGCCTTTTCCAGTTGTCAGTGATCTGATTGGATGGCTCTGTTTTCTTTTTGTTTTCTGCAGGATAAAAGCATGGGTGGATAAGATGCAAGAAGATCTCGTGACGCTCGCACGAACTGCAAGTGGAGTGGACTGGCTTGCTCAAGTAAGATGATGTGTCCCAGACTGCTGTAACTAGAAATTTAAGTGAAGGGCTTGCATCTTCTAGGCTTTAAAATAATTTCATCCCAACATACGAAAATGATTTTTCATTTTTCAGTAAGCAGTGCTTACTGACAGAGAAATGAATAACCGACACACATCAATTCACTCTCAGTGTTGCAGCAGTTCCTCGTTGAAAATATTTAATTTGCAGTATCAGACATAAGGCTTGCCATTGTTGTACCACTTCCACCTGAAGCAAGCACTTTTATGTTCTGTGTTTGTCAAATATGGTATCCAGGAAGTAACCTTCACAGTGGTGGAGAATTCTGCCATCTATTAAAAAGGGAACGTATCTTTCTGATACATATTTCCTGAAATGAGGCAGCTTTTGCTTAGCACAAATGTAGGTGAGAATGAAAACTACTTTTATTCAGCTGTTTAAATTTAACACAAAGTTTGTTTTAGAGAAGAATTTACAAATCATTCATCGAGATTTTTTTTGTGTTATTGTTGATTCATAGATGGTGACAACACATCTGACATTGCAGAAAAATGAAGGCACAATTCAGAAAATGTCAGGATTACACTGCCTGTACAATTTTGTGTGTATACATCACAATCCAGTATGCGACCATATGAAATCACATTTCCCTCTCCCTATCCCTGCACAAGTGCCATGGCTCTTTCTGTGAACTGATGGATGTCTGAGTTGATGGGAGGGAAATTTTGCTGCTACATCAGGAAACTAAGTTATTGTTAGCCAACAAAAGCCCCTGGTGCTGGGGAACTGAACGTGAAGCCTTGAGATTTGGTTTTCAGAAATCATAATCTCCCCAAAAGATCCATGAAATGGATAGCAGAGGTTTTGAAGCCATTAGGAGACACACAGAAAAAATCATGGGTGAAATTCTCAGATTTAGCATTGTGTATTAATGAATGTATTCCTTTGACCTGAATGACCCTTTGCCTAGACATTCAGGTCTTGTGTGTGTCCTGTCCCAGAAGGACATTTTGTCTTTACTGACTATAAAAGGAGGTTAGATGATTAGCTCAGATGTCCATTAGCTCAGATGAGATCACCACTGTCCTATAAAAGGAAGGACTGTGTCACTGCATGCACATGATGAACATAAATGAAGATTTTAGTTCTTATTTTAGAACTGTATTTATTTTAGTTCTGGACTTTCCTAATATTTGACCGCTTCATATTGCAACACAATTTAAGGCAGATGCTTTAGATGCCCATTTTAATCTTTGAAAACCCTAAACAAACTGAAAACAAAATCTTGAAATCTTAACACAGATCGTCAGATTTGTAGAAGCAGGGTTTCCAACACAGAAATGTCTAGCACTTGAGCTTCCTGAGGAAATATAAGGTTTGGAAGCATGGAACACTGGAGTTTTTGTAGGTGGATTTCACACGTATCTGCTGACAGAGAACAACAAGACTTGCAGATCATCAGTCTCCAGGTTCTGGTGGGGAGTTGCTGCTACGAGTCCTTTCTGCTTATCTAATTTAGGTGTGATCTGATCAATTCTGCACTTGCTGTGTTTCTTTTTCCCTTCCATTCAGCATCTTGCCACTGATTCACCATTCAGCTTTCCGTTCCTTTCCTGCTGTGTTGCTTTGCTAGCTTTCATTTTTCCTCAACCTATGCTATGTTTCTGTCTCAGTTCCTGCCTTTGCTGCTTGGCCAGTCTGCCTTTCTATTTTACACTAGTTTCTTGTTTCTATTTTAGGATTTCTCTGCTCAGCTTTTTCCAGATCAGCACCTCTCTCTGAACTCTTTATTTGTTCTTAGCATTTCCAAAACATTCTGTCCAGGTGTGTGTGGCCAGCCTGTCACAATACTCTTATCTCTTTTCTTCCACAGGAATTTCTCTTCCTCTGTCTCACATTTCCCTCCATCACTAATTCTCAGTCCCAGACCTGTAGTTTTCTCCTATATGATTTTTTCTATTTCTTCTTCCCTTCCAGTATCTTCTCTCCTTATTCTTTGCTTGCCATTTTCCAGTCTTTTATCTCCTGTTTCCATATCTCAATCTTTTCCCCTTTATTCTTTATTCAGTTTTCCTCTCCTTCTCCCACTGTGCAGACCTGGGAGATCACAGTAAGTCTGATCTTTAACTGCAGAGGAGGTGGGACATTCTCTAGGAGTGATGGTGTCTGGGTTGGAATATACCTGTGTTCTCAGAAATTTAGTAGATGAAATCTCTTCAGTGATCTTCAGGTCCTTTTCAGCCTAATTTTTTTTTTTAACACTAAAGACTTAAATATATCTTTAAATACAAAGTGTTGAGGTTTTAATCTACAATGAATAGGCAATAGGAAAATGAGTTAGAGAAGATGTCTAACTTGAGCAAAACAATGAGTTAATATCTCAACCATTTTGCTACGCCTTCCTATGCAAGGACCACATAATAAAATACATAATAAAAAGCCAAGAGATTGATGTTGTAATTTGTTTTTTTCCCTGAGGAAAAGAATAGTTTTTGTAGTTAATATCTGGCAAATTTACAAGCTGCTAAAACAGTCTTATAATGAAAACTGCTGGGTAAACCTAATAATCTGTAGTGCTACCAGCTTTGCCACAGTGACATTCATGTGGATAAAAACAAAAACGTGCATGTGTAAATACGGTAGGTAAGTTTCTTTTGAAAAGCCAGAATTTATAATAGACTTCAAGCAAATAATGTTATCTCGGAGGATATCCACAAGATGGTCGATAAGTGCTTGTAATCCCAGGATTAAAAGCATGAAAGGGGGATGTTTCCATGTAAAATATCCCACTGTATCAAAGCCATTTGTTTGACCTAAGTTGCACGATGTCTTTCTCTAGACATGAGGTTTTAATTAGCTCTCTTGGCTGCAAGGGAGAATGCAAAACCCTGCAAGGTGTAAGCCATGCAGTCTCCCACTCTCTTCTTGTCTACAGGCTATTGCCACTTTCCCATTTCTGAACGACATCAATTTTTTTCCTTGCTCACTGCCTATTAATATTTAGTCAGATCTCTTCTGAAATGAACCACAATCTTGGGAAAAAAGAGACTACAAGACATTAAAAACAGCATGCCTGCATGCCTGCCACTTTTATTCACAGAACATGCCTTTGTTTGCTCAAGCTCTAAAAGTGCTTAGAGTCAGATTGAATTTTCAGCTTTTTTAATGATTTATTTCTTCTTCCAACTCCAGAATTGTTTGCACCAAACCTGTAGTCTTCATGTAAACTTCAAATAAGAAATAATTTGATTGGGTTTTCTGTCCCTGGTCTCTCTAAAAGCAGAATGATGAATACAAAAAGAAGGAGCAGATTGCTCCTGTTATAAAATAGTAAACATGTCTTTCTGTCAAAAGCTGAAATAATCATATTGGTAGGAGAAATGTCTTCCCTTGTTCTAGGGAAAATTAATTTTAATGTGGCCAAGTGTGAGGTTAAAACTCTTAGCAAGAACATGTAACAGATTATAACCATTTCACAGCCTGGTCAACCTCTCCCTGGACTCAGGGGAAGAATTCCCACTGATTCAGCTGAAGTTACAATCTGTGTCTGCTTTGTGCAATTACGTCTTCTATGAAGATCTCTAAAGTGACCAAGATAGCTCCTGAAGTGGCACAATTAATACATTCTCACCTAGAATGAATTAATTCTTCATAAACCAGGCCTTTTTCAATTAGCTGCTGAGCTGTGCAAGTTTATGGTGCTCCCATACCTTGCTGAAGGTACCTCAGGGCTCATCAGTGCTCTTTGTGCTCGGATGTGCCTTGGATGTCTGGGGGTCTTTGTGCTGCAGGGAATTGCACTACACAATGGTTTCTTCTGGAGAACTAGAAAATATTTTTTTTTCTGACCATGAGGGAGAGGGATAGGAGCACTGCCTTAATTCTCAGTTATTTTGATTTTAGACTGGGAGAGCTTTTGACCTGAGTGAATGTAACACTTAGAGTGTAATGTGTACTTACAAAGGAATAAAAAAATTTAAAATGTAGATGACCATTAAAGTCAAGTGAGATATGTGTTAGGTGCATAGCTGACCTGTTGAGATCAGTACTGTGGTAAAAGTCCAATTTATTCTGCAGTGTGGACATGGATAACCAGGGAAGACATTTTTTGCATTTAAGGTGCTTGCATTCAACATGTACTGAATTTCATGGAAGCATATTTCAGGTGAGGAATCTCCTCAAAAGGGGATTCCTTTTCTTAGTTCATTGACAATTTTCTTACAGTGATTTGGAATCACAATCTTGTCCTAGTGACTAACCACGCTTTCTCTTGCTTTTGCATATATAATACAGCCATTGAAAATCATTGTAACTTTCATCAATCACAACTTTTGAAAATATCTGTATAGCAAGGATACACAATAATATATTAATGAATATTCCATGTAGTGTTTAAAAAGACAAAATATTTGGAAGTTTAATAGTTCATTAGTGATTCTGCCTCTGAAAATATGAAAATGTTTATGCTGATGCACATTTCGTACACCTTTTCTCTTGTTAGCAATGATGACAGCCTGTAGTAAGAAAAACTGTGAAAGAAAGCTTGGATACCATTAAAATTAGGAGTTTTAAGTTGAGGCTGTGCTTATCCATAGCCTTAACCAGGCAAAGCAGCATAACTGGAGTGGAAGAACCACAGAGATGGAGAGGCAGGCGAGAGCTGTTCATTGTGATGGCCAAAGGAACACGGTGGGATTGGGATGTTGTGCCAATTTGAGGAAAATTTGGAGGAGAATATCCTCCGAGGGAAGGCAGGGTACCGCCACCCCTCCCCCAAAACAGGTTCGAGAAAGAAAAGAATTTTTTCCAAAAGAAAGTGAAGGAGAAAAAAAAAAAACCTATTTATTTAACAAACACACAGAAAAAAAGGATAATGATGCTAAATAATAAAATCTCTCGTTGTGGAGAAAAACCTGGGAAGATTTCAGAGTCCTTCTCTGGGTGTGGCTTCCCTCCTCCTCAGAGCTGGGTTGGTGGGACCCTTCCAGGGGCCTCGGAAGAGAGCTCTCCCCCGGTGTGGTTGGGTGTTGTAGAACAGTCCCGAAGAGGAGAAGAAGGAAAAAACCCAAAAATCCCAGGAAAACTCTCTCTGGGGAGAAGGAGCTGAGAGCTGGCTGGAAAGCAAGGTTGCTTCCTCCACACTCCCTGCCCCTGAGAGCCCAGAGAGATCTGTGTGTGTCCTTGAGCAAATGTTTTGAAAAGTTCTCTCAGTTTTTTTCTCTTGCACCCAGTCATAAAGGCACAAAATTCATCTTCTGGGCATAGAGTGGCGATAGGGGACACACATCATAAAGTCACCCCAAGACAGGTGTCCTGCACAGGTCCAGGAGTTGGACTTGATGATCCTTGTGGGTCCCTTCCAAGTCAGCACATTCTCTGGTTCTGTGATACTCTCTGGGAATGGTCTCAAAATAGTCTTCCAAAAATAGTTTTAAAGCACATATTTAAGTCTTGCTTTTTTTGGACATTACTAGGAGTTTAGGTGAGATCTGGGACAACTCCAACTTGGATGTGATACCAATGTAATATCCCCATTACAGTAATGCAAAGATTGCTTCAACAAGGCAGGAAGTCGGGATGCAAGATGCCAAAATACTCAGCTGGTTGGAAATTGGCAGAGCTCCGCTGACTGCAGTAGATTACACTAATTTACATTTGTTAAGAATCATGACTAACAACATTTAATTTACAAGTCAAGCAGGTAAAAACTATCTAAAAAAAACCAACCAAACAGATTTTTACACAAAAAGCAGAGGCTGTATTTTAAACCTTATTGCTGCTGTAGTTGCCCAGCTGATGAATGTACTGTTTAGTCCTTCCCAAGGATTTTTTTTTTCCCTAGAAGTGCAAAGGGAATGTTTATAAGGAAATTTTGTATGTACAACTTGAGTCTTGAAAGCAGGAATACAGGATACACAGGAAAATCTTGTCCAGTGTGCTTATTTAGCAGTCTCTCAAGAAAGCCAAATATAGTATATTTTTTAGTGTTATAAGTATTATGTTTAAAAAAAAAAAAAACGAAGCGACAAAAACAACAGCGACAAATAGTCATGTAATTGTCATTTCAACTTAAGAAGGCTCATGTAACTTTGTCTTACCCGTGAACTCTCTGTGAAGTCAGGCATTACGAAGCTGCTCTGGTGTGAAAGATATGTAGTTTCTACAGAGCAAATAGACTGTTAGAAAAAGAAAAAAAGAAGGGATAGACAGCAACTTAATAGAATTTTAAAATCCATGTAGCAAAATAAATATTGAGGCTGATCTCACTAGCTGCATTTCTCAGTAGGCATTTTGTCTTTGAAAAGACAAAAATACGTACAAAGTTCAAAATCACATTCTGGTCTAAAGCCAGATACCTCAGCATACAGGAAAAAAAAAGAGGTGAAGAGCCTACTGAACTACAGAATTAAGTAAACACGTAGTTCCATTTTGGTGGAAGTATGCACAACTTCCATTTTTACAGAGACCATTCACAGCAGACTCATGACTAAGCTAATTGACAGCTCGTTTAATCTAATAAACTACAGCAAGTATGCTTCTGGATTCCAGCTCCTAAAATACCTCTAGGGACAGGAGAGAGAGAAGGAGGGGAACCCTGCAGTACCCAGAAAGGAAGACCTTGGAGTAGAGAATATGCCTTATAGCAATGCATGAACTTGTCTGTTCCAAACTGATTGAAGAGAATCCTCTTTTACAGTAACACTGCATTAAAAAAATGTGGGTTTGTGTAAAGAGCTGTGATGTGACAAACACACTGGAGCTTCACTATGACTGCTACAGCAAAAAAATGCCATCTTGTGCAGTATAACCTTTTCAGGCAACAGCATAATTGAAAGAAGCAGCAGCTAGAGAGGCAGTTCCAAGGAACTCTACTCTCTGAATCTGTTTCCTTTTTGATACAGCGCTGCAAAAACAATCCATGCATGATGTTCATAAGGCATGCTGTTATTACAGTTCCAGGAGCTGTAGAGTGAACCCATATAGGCTGACTTGGCCTTTAAATGGTATTCCTACTGAGATAAAAATACTGTTTCTTCCTACAAAATAAAAACAGAGCCAGCTAGGTATGGGTATATGATATCTGGTGATGAGTTCCATTCACAAAATGAGTCCACCAGGAATTGTTAGAAGATTTTTGTTTATTTTGACTTTTGCATGCTGTTTTATACTAATTATCTCTTCCTTAGTGAACGGCCCAGCCGAGATTCTGCAGGAGCACATTCCATCCCCTGCTCAGTGTGAGGTCTGTGCCTGATGCACAGATGGTGCCAGTCTGCTCAGGCACTCCCGTTGGCAGCAGCTTCCCAGGCCACGCTTTCAGCTTTCCAGGGCTTGGATCAGTCTCTAGAGTTTAACTGAGCTGAGTGACTTGTGAGAGAGACTGGTCTCTGATTTGAGCTGCCCTGGAGCAGGGATGTTCAGGAAAGCTTCCTTCTGCCTGGAGGAATTATAACCCAGATTACAACTTTCTGTTGGATTCTACAGATTTTAGCTAAAGCAGTATTAGAAGCTCTGTTCTAGAAGCTCTGCAGACACACCAGTGGCTTGCACCTAGAGAGGCTGTCATCTAGTGCTTGCCTTGTTCTCTCCCTTATCTGTGTAGAGGTCTGTGCAAGGGAAGACTACAACAGTTTTTTGAAATTCATGTAAGCCTTGTATCTGGATGATCTTCCTTACTGTCAAAGGAGCCTGCAATTCCTGCTTAAAAAGGTGATTTGGCAGGCAATTTAGCAGTAAACATTTTCGTTCTTACTATTTTTCTCAATGATTGGCATGATATTTATGTGGTTCTTTCTTTACAGTCATAAAGTAAATTGAATGAATTAGCAAAGGTTTTATAGAAATTTGAAACTATATTTTAAAAACACTAAACAGATACATGGAGTTGAAACTTCTATTTATTTTTACCACATTTATTTATTTATTTATTTATTTTTAAATACTGTATGTATCAAGTTGGATTCAGTTTGTATATGCTTTAGCCAAAGGCAAAGAATTTTGTGCTTCATGCCATTCCCTGGTGAACAGAGCAGATGGACCTAGGGGATATATGGACACATTCCAAAATATGCTACATTCACCCTAGTTAAGGTTGAAGTAATGGAGAGTTTTATGATCAAGAAAAATTTCAAGAAGAAATGTAATAACTGGATTTTTTTTTTTAAGATAGTTGATTTTAAGAATAACAACCCAAATGAATACATTTTGTTGACATTTCTCAGGAGGTCTTGGCCATTTTCTTTGTAAGTCTGAATTTCATTTGAATGTTGTGAGTGCCATAGGTTCTGAGGAGTTTGTCACTATTTTGACCCTGGACTTTAAGACACTTCTGACATATAAAATAATAATATATTGGTGTGCAGTCCATCCTTCTTCACCCCTGAAAATGGAAAATGTAACTAATACCACAACACTTGTAGTCACACTTGGTGTAACTGTGAAGCTCTTTCCTGTATGTCCTGGGTGTTCTCTCCAGTGGTCTAAGAAAGGAAGGCAACTGTTTAAATTAGTTAAATTTAGGAAATAAGGAAAGTTTTATATTCATTCAAATTGTGCCACTCAGTGAGGTTTACAATGACTGATCTCAAACATCAGAACTGTATTGTATTCTTTCTTTTCTCCCTTTGTCTCTTTTTGTTGTCCTCAGTGAAACAAAATAGTAAGAAAATTTTTGAAAAACATAAAGTAGAGAAGACTTTTTACCCATATAAAACAAAACTACATTTTTATATTATCTTGAAATGAAAATTTAAATAAGTCAATTATTATGAAGTTGTTGAAGCACTTTTATCCTCATTTGGTCACCAGTTTTATATTTGCTGAAAATTCCCTGAGTTCATGCCATATTTATGGCTGGTTCTGGTAGTCTACAACTGCTGTTTTCCACAAAAGAGCAGGTTTTTTATGTTGTTTTCTATGGAAAAAAAGGAGAAAAAATTGAAAACAAGGGAGCAACTCTATTTTACTTTTTAAATTATCTTAGTAATGTGTAATAAAATAGATATCAGAAAGTTTGGCTGAGTGGGAGTACATGAGGCCAGCCTCTGAAACACTTGCATTCTTTCTAAGCATAAAGAGGCTTTTGCACTATTCACACTTGTCTTTTCCCTCATTCCTAAGGCAAGGACACCAGCCTGTGCATCTGAGAGGGGTGTGGTGAAGGGAAGGGAGGCCAGGATTACTTTTAGAATGCAATTACAAAGGGGTTTGTACAGTGAAACGTGGCCATTTTAGGTATTTATTGAAGAGTCAGAGTACATTTACCAGAATTACAATAATGTATGAGATGGGTTAGCCTGGTTAGGGACTCCCAAAGTTATTAACACCTTTTTAAACAATGCAGCATTTATAAAGTTATGTCCCATTTGGGGTATACCACTGTCACTGCTATGTTCTGTGCACAACCAAATACCAAAGCTGCAGGCACTAAAAATAGAATTCTCCAGACTAAATTCTGTTGAGTTTACACATTGCTGACCAATGTCGAGATGTCAGGAAAATGAAATCACTTTTAAAAATGCAAGCTGGGAAATTTGAATATTTATCTGCAAGTTTTCTTTGTAATCCAAATGGAAATTAAGAGATTGTCAAAACACAGGGAGCCTCATTTACTGTTTGCAGATGCCACTCTCTCTCTCTCTGCTCCCTTAGCAATAATCTGGCATTTTGAAGTGTTCCTTCTTACAGCAAACAAAACCAGCTGTAAGTCACTAAGAATAGGTGGCTGCATTAACAAAGCTTGCTCAAGCTCCAGGGAAGAGATGGCCTAATATTACCACAGCTTTAATTACTGTTTGATGATCTGGATAATCTTTGATCAAAGCACTGTTCTTGATTAATTTATAATGTTCCGTTGGCTCTAAAAATAATAAATTCTGTCCTATTGGTACTTATATTCAGATGGTTTTTGTAGAATCTGAGAAAAAAATTTAACACTTTCCTTAAAATAATTCCCTCACTAAGCCCAACAAAACTTTAAACATTAGAGCTAATCAGTTTCCAAGTCCTGTAGTTAATAAAATGCCAAAAATAACCCGTTTGAGTTCCCTGAGATTTAAAATTACTTTTGGGGAGAGAGTCAGTAGATGATAAATTGCATTAAGAGCAGCTAAGGCAGGCCAAAATTTCCTATGAATAAGTGAGTTTGAGAAATTACATAAGTTCCCATCTCCAAATATACCAGAAGTGCAGAAGAAATAAGAAACACTTTTTTCCTATTGTTCTCTTTCTGTTACAAGAAAGATCCACTTGTACTCATGAAATGGGATTTTTGAGTTCTTACTCAGTCTCAGCTAAAACTGAGTTAAAACTACTGTGAAAACAATAAATTATTTCATCTTGTTCTTTAATACTGTATTTCTATCACTAGGAAGCAAGATTGAATACCTTAAAATACATTTTTCTTAACAAAGGGGGATGTAAAATCTGCTTTTCATGTTTGTAAAGCAGCAGAAGTACAAAGCTGAACTCCTGTTTTATCAAGGTTGAAATACAAAGTGGCAATTACAAAAATTACTTCTTAATTTGAAAGTCCTCTGGACTACTCTGTTAATTATCAACAGTCAAAAGGGGCTGATGATTCCTACAAAGTGTGACTGATTATGTGCTTCCCTTTGAGCAGGCACCTGAGTGAGCTGACTCTGGCACTGCTTTTCCTCTCTCTGGTGTTATCTGAGGCATAAGTGTTCCCAGCGTCTTGCAGAATTCTGTCTGAGTGTTTCAGTTCAGAATGAACTTGCTCTGATTATTTTTTTCCGTAGTGTGCACATCACTGCTCTGATATTTCATGGTTTTCAAGGCATCAGCTGCCCCATCAGTTGTCATCACAGACCTTTAGAGCACTCAGTGATCAGGCAAGTGATTCCAAAAAGCAACAGCTACAGCAAACTATTGGGGTGGTTTCTTCCTTTGTGTTGTTGCCATGAATTTCAAGAATGAAGGCATCTGCAAGTTGCTAGGGAGCAGCTGTAATCTTATTTATACATTATGTGGAGCAGGGAGTAAGACATATAAAATACTCAGAGTGATTTCTTTGAACATACAGAGTGCTTCTTAGAAATGAGCATTTTTCAATGTGTTTCACAATGAATTGCTTCTGCTTCAAAGAAAAGAAGTGTCTTGTGAGAAAGAAAAATTGCCTGGCATGTATTAGAAATAGAAAGTATTAATATAACTTTGGAAATAGGATACATTGGTAAGAAGATAGAATTTTCTTACACTGGGCAGATCATATTGTTTGTGGTTACTAAAATTTCAGTTAAAGGAGAATATCTATGGTAATAAAAAGTTAGCAATAATAGTATAGTAATATAATATAATATAATATAA
>VZRO01007577.1:264595-277595 GCA_013397915.1 Daphoenositta chrysoptera
CTTGAAAGGAGTATTGAAATAATAAAAACATCCATAGATTTACCTTGTAAAGATAAGTGTTACTGGAATTGTTGAGCTATTTTATTTCTCTTTTCCAAAGCAGGAAAAATTAGTGATTTTGGTTAACTTTTGAAATTCTGGGTTTCAACTCCTGAATATTCTGGCTGGTATGATTTCTATGTCCATGGAAGTATTTGGTGATGGAAATGAGACTGGCATGTTCATGTCCTATGTTTGGGCCCTTAGCCAAGCTACCACTGCCTGAAGGAAAGGCTCTGTTGTTTTTTAGACTGGGAGACTGACACATTCAAAGCAAACAAACAAACAAAGAGGCAAAGGAGTTCTGCTGCAGTTGAAAATAATTCTTTTTCTGAGTGTGATACAGCATGAGGGCCATTTAAATAAATTTTCAGTGCTAGGGCCAGCCCCAATGCCTGACACAATATAGCAAGAGCCACGTAATAACATCTTTTATTCTCCCTCAATTTGTGCAGAAGTGTTTGACTTGCCCTGGCGAGCTTTATAGGAAGCAAGGAGAATGTCTCTTTGTGTGAGATTTATAAACATGTCCTTGAAGACTCAGCAGAGAGGGGCACGTTCTGCTGAGGAGCTGGCAGTTCTTCTGATCTTTGTCACATTCAACTATTGTTGTGTTGTTTCACCTTAATCTGACTCTCTCCATCATGTTCTCTCCTCTAAAACCTTGCAGTTCATTATGTGCAATTTTAATACAGTCTTTCCTGAATAAAGAAGTGCATGGCTATTGACTTCAGAAAATAATTAAAGTATTTTTATGCTATGACCTTACAGGTTTTGCTTAGTCATGCAATGAGGCTTTATTCTGTGAGAAGTGACAGGATTTTACTGGCAATTTGGAGAGCTTTTAGCAAAATATTAGTGATTAACGTGCTAAAAGAGATTTTAGATGTAAAAACCTATAGAAACTTGCATTCATTTAGTTAAAGCAATTCAATAAATTGTATTCAAATTAGCTCTTCTTAACAAACCATGGAGCCTGCCAAATTGTATTTTGAAAGACAAATGAGCACACCTTTGCCAATAAGACCCTTTATGACTATTTGAGATGAGCATTTGCTAATTTTGTTAGACTGCTAGGTGGGAGGCTTGGAGAAGGAAAAGTTTGTCTGAATCCTGAAGTGTGCATCATTTCCCTGTGTGGTGTTGTGCTGAACTGCTGCAGTGCTATGGTGAATTAAAGAAAAGGGTAGTAGGCAACAAATAAATTATGTACACACCTCCTAAATAATTAATGAATATTAGACTGTTCCTTGGTAGTTGAGACAGGTCTCACACTTCAGGAAAATAAAGAACTGTGAGTGAAGTTTCAAGTAATTTCCGATGCTGTTTGTTTAGGAGCTCGTGGGATAAATCTTCCACTGGAGGTAGAAGCAGGGGAGATCCGTACTTGGAGCCCTGGCATGGGGTAAAACAAAGAAGGGGGGAAGGAAAGTCACTGACTCAGACCTATCTGGGATCTTGTGTGAATCTCAAAGGGTTGGTTTTTTTGTTTTTTGTTTTTTGGTTTTTTTTTTGGTTTTTTTTTTGGTGGGACTTGTTTTGAATTTCATTTGTTTGAAATCACTGACAAATACGGTTTGTGAAGCCAGCCTCAGAGTCAGTCTTTCTTGGTGGTAGGACCCACAATGCCTGTTATAAAGCTTTTAATAATGCTCCTGTCTTGTGGTGATGATCTCCTTGTTGTGTGATTCAGGCTTTGGAACTTTTCTGACAGCTGGTGCTGGAGAAGATGAAAATGTTTATTTTTTCCTATGAATATCCCACTGTACAACACTTTGATAGTCTGCAGCTTTCAAACCACTCAAACTTGGGAATATGGGAATAACTTCCCTATAGGAGTTGGGTATGTGAAAAATGTGAGTGCTTTCAAAATGGGGTTTATAGGATCATATGTTTGATGGAAGCACAAATTAGATACAGGGATAAGAGTGCAAATTTTCCATTCAGGTTCTCAGTCCCTTCCCAGTATGGCTTACTGTAACTCTGCTCTACATCGAGCACAGCACAAGAAGGACAAAGACCTGTTGGAGCAAGTCCAGCAGGACACAGAGGTGATGAGAGAGATGGAAAGTCTCTCCTATGAGGAAAGACTGAGACAGTCAAGATTGTTCATCCTGAAGGACTTTGGGGAGACCTTATGGTGCAGTACCTAAAAATGGCTACAAGAGAGTTGGAAAGGGACTTTTTTACAAGGGCATGTAGTGACAGGATGAAGGGGAATGGCTTAAAAATGAAAATCAGTAGGTTTAGATTGGGTAATAAGAAGAAATTTTTTACTATGAGGTGGTGAGGCACTAACAAAGGGTGCTCAGGGAGACTGTGGATGCTTCATTTCTGGAAGTATTCAAGAAAAGCTTGGATGGGGCTCTGAGCAACCTGGTCCGGTGAAAGGTGTCCTTGCCCATGGCTGTGAGGTTGGTACCAGATGATCATTAAGGTCCTTTCCAACTCGGGTCACTCTGTGATTCTGTGATTAAGTCAAGTAAACTATTCCTATGATCTTTCTAGCTGGTGGGGTGCAAAGCCATGGTTGTGTGAATGCAGCACATCATAACCCTCTACTGAGGCTGTTCCATCACAGCCTGCTAGAAACCAAATTTCACTCAGTGCTTAAAAATATCAGGGAATCAGCACTACAGCACTCACCCTTATATATCTGGTCAGTGCAGTCTCCAAGTCATCCCTGTCTCCATCTGCTTCAAACCTGCATTACTTGAGTACATATTTCACTGTGCCTCTATGTGAATTTTCTTTTCTTGTGGCCCTCTTAGTGTTTGTTTATAATGTTGAGTGAAAAAGATTAATTACTATGAAATGGCATTTTTGCAATGAATTACTGCTTTCTCCAAATTTTAGATTTTTTTGCCTACTTGAAACTCTAAATGAAAAGGGCTTATACTGAATTTTTCTTATTGCTTTCACCACTGAGTAGCAAATGAAGAGCAATTGTGTAAAAAAATCTAGAAAAAAAGAGACTAGAAATAATTAAACAAAGAAAACCAAAAATTCAAACATTGTCACAACTAAAATATATGAATGCTTTAAAATTATTTTTAAAATTACTAAAGTTTCTGTGAAAGTGATTTTACATTTTTTAGCCCATTTGCAAAATATTGTTTCCATTCTTTCATAAATTTAGTAACTTTTGATTAAGGTGTACTTCATGCAGTCAAAAATGAAGTTTAAAGAATTTGCCATTACATTTCTTTTCAAAGACAAAGACATCAACACCTGGTATATTGCAGTGTCTGTTCTTTGTGTGAACAGGGTAAATATTTGCTGACAATGCAAAAACATGAAAGTTTTACAAGATTTGATGGTCATTCTAATTGAGATGTTCCTCTGAAATTTCCAGTCTTGATTCAAACCATCTGGACCTATAAAACTGATTCCTGCTCTTGCCTTGTCTGTAGGACTGGTCACTACAGTCAATTTCTCTCCAAATAGTTTGCTGACTGCAAATTTAATGTGTTTCAGAGAAAAATTAAAGAAATTCTGAAGTGATCAATTGTATCATAAAATGTCTTTATTTCCAAATTTGTTTGATTAAAAATTGGCTTATAGGCCAGTTCTGCTATTAAGACATGTCCTAAAAAATCCCCCACCAAAGCCCCCCCCCCACTAAAAATAAACCCAAAAGCCCCACAAACCCCTCAAAAAGAGATTTTTGGGTTTAACCAGAAATAAACTTTTTGTGTGGCTATTTGGAAAATCAAGCACCTCAAAATACCCAAACTACAGTCTGAGTTGATTAGAATCTGTCATCTTTTCTAGCAGTTTTCTGCTCATGGTGCACTGATTTTTTAAAAAATAATCAATACTAAATGAGGAAAAAAGCTTATTCCAATGGCTCAGTTACTGGTGGAAAGGAACGACTGTACTTCTGAAGGAAAATAAACAACAAACCAAGACCCAACATAAGTTTTGTAAAATTCACAAGCAATGAAAAGCTCCGTCAGCTTACGGGACATGCCTGATAAAAATTTACAGCTATACCTGTAGCTGTCAGGGAAGTTTCTGTGGTACCCATCAGCCACAAGCACCAGAGGCACATTTTGGGAGTTTCTCTAAGTCCCCACAGGTTTATCCCGAGCAGCCTGGCGGGGCTGGCGGGCTCAGTCTGCTCGGCAGAGCTTTTTTGGCTCTCCTGCTGGATGGCAGCCGGTGCATTGGAGCTGGACCCGTTCTGCCCGTGCTGGAATGGCTCCCCTGGAGACAGCACAGCCCCACCAGGCAGTGCTGCAGAGGCAAAGTGTTGAGTAAACTCAGGCCATCTGTTGCCTGCATAAATTAGTTTTCCCCATTTGCCCATTTCACTACAAGGTATCCACCTTTTTTTTTTTCCTTTTTTTTTTCTTTTTTTCCCCTCCAAATAATGTATTTTTTCTTTTTTCAGTTCTAGTAGGACAGAGATAGGCAAATGCATTTTTTGCATCTTTTTTGTTCCTTCCTTCTATGGTTACATGCATTTCACTAAAGTGTCTTTGATTAACAAATTAAATTATTTCCTTCATATACATGTTCTTCTTTGGAAATAGTTAATGGCTCCTCAGAGATAACATTTATTCATGAAACACATTTGTATTTCCCCCCTTCCCCCTCATCTTTTTTCCTCATTTCCCCTTTTGTATTTTTGCTTTTCCCTTTTTTCCTCTCATTTGTTCCTCCTTCTCTTTCCTTGTGAATACTAATACTATCATATGAATAAATTGATAAGGGACTAAACTGATTAAATTAGCATAACTTAAAGGAATTAATTCAATTGGTAAGTTTGTATTTCAGCTTTCAAAGAAGAATTCAATTCTGCAATAACCATTTTTTTTTTGAAATTCAGGGATTTTAAAGAATCTCTATTTTACTGCTTTTGTGGCACTCTATGGGAATCAGATTCCTTGAGCATTTTGCACTTGGTTAGTTTATCAATAAAACTGGTCAATTTGGAAGATTTATTAAATGATTTTTAGTGTCAGCTTCTATGCCTCAGACAAAAAGGTGAAGTATTTCTTTCACAAGGCCCATTTGGATTTTCCTAGCAGTAGTCTTTCTGAAGTTCCAGTAAAAACAGAGGACATCTTGATGCCTCTTCTGTCAAGTCACTTGGCTTCTTTTGAATGTCTGTCATTTTGATTTATTTCCATTTTTTTCTTTTGCAGACTTACATGAAAAACACAGCATTGTATACTGTAGAAGCAAACAACCCTCGTCAGCTAGTGGAAATTGCAGCCAGAGATATTGAAAAACTTCTAAGTAACAGGTCCAAAGCCCTGGTGGTGAGTACTCACGGGTTAAGCTTTCTATTTAAAAGCTCTTTATTTACTATTGAAACATGCTTTCATTGTTATTTTTACTGCCTACACACTTAGAGGCAGTGTCAGCGTGATGTGTATAAGACATGACATGCAGAGAGATGGCTCCTGACTTCATGGTAAAAATGAACTCGTTTGTTGGCATTGGGCAGATGTTTATAATATTGACCGACAGATAGGAGCCACGGCCAAGCAAGAAATCAAGTTATAAATAGATTGGAAAATATTCCTCTAGGTGATGCACACGAATGTTTATGACTTGAAGATCACTGTACTCTACAGTCAGTAATGAGCTTGTGGAAACAAGAAGCAGGGTTTTTTTCTGATTTTCTAATTTAACCTGTATTTCAATCGTATTTTGTGTGAAGGCCACGCTTCATTTTGACCTTACAATTCTTTATCCTTTAAATCAGAAGTATCTGTTTTCTTTAAAGTGCTTTTGCCAGCAGTCTTTTTCTCTATCCTGTAAGACACCAGACCTGGGTTTTTCCTTTGTATGGTTCCCACTCATAGCACTAGTGTAAGAGTTTAATGTGCTTTTCAGAAGCTATTGACCAAATATGCATGGAGGGATCTGGATAAATTAATATACATATTTGGTTCACAGTAGAGCTATTAGAAATAGTTTTAAAGGATGGAAAAGCAGACTGGATTTCCTGGAGTAATTACATATCCACACAGGCTTGCAGATGAGTTTGGATGTGTCACTCAAAGTGAAAGAGAGAAGAAAGAGGGATTAATTCACCTAACTGTAGAGATCTACTCAGCTGGTTGCCCTAAGCTCCTTTTTTGTTGTTCAGTGGAATGAAACAGGCACTTCTCTGTCAGGACTGACCTGATATTTTCTGAGTAAGACTTTAAGATGGGATGAAGTGTAACAAAGAAGAACTTACTTCTCTCTTTCTCAGTTGAATAAGCCTCAAATGCAAATGTCTATATTGTAAGTGTGTAAAGCTGGGGGAGATGAATCCCACCCAAAGAGTCCTTTGAGCAAAGTTTCAAGCAGCTGAAGAATCAGTGCTGTTGTCAGGAGGACTCGGCTTCTTGCAGGCAGTGAAATTTTGCAGAGCCTGTTGTCTGTGTGGAGGTACCACGAGAGGTACCCATTGTCCTGCCTTTGGTTCTTAGCAGGAGTTCGTTCTTCCAGTTCCCATTGCTCACCTGATATGCAAAGTACATCAGTGTTACCTGGGCCAAAGCTCCTCTGATTCATTCAAATGACTGGAAAATAGATTAGATTTTTTTCTTGTTTTCCTGTTTTACCTCGGTGGGTATATGTTTATGTGGCATTCTGTGGAATTTGTATTACTGTTGCCAAATACTGTAAGTGATTTGCAGACCTTTGTGAATACACAATTTCCCCCACCATTTCCCCTTCAACCCATATAAGTTTGATGTTTTTAAGTTATTACAGCCAAATCTTATATTTTCTCAAGTCTCAAGAATAATGTAGGGGGTTTTATATATGTCTGTGGTAGTTTCATCTTAAAATTTTAAGAAAATTAAGTAAGTATCTCATGCTTACTTTAAGACATATTCCAGAACAGTTTTTTGTGAATGTGGAAGAAAGGTGCTACCTCACTTTAGGCAAGCACATGGTCACATTTTGAAAAGAGCAATATGATTGAGTTTCCCAAGGTAAAAGAAGTTAAAGTAGGAGAAGGATGGTCCTTTGGCCCAGTAGGTCCCAACAGCTCAGATATTTATACTGACTTTTCTATTTGCAGTTATCCCAGATGTATACCAGAACTTTCAATGACTTTTGATTTAAAGCCTTCCTGCATTTTTTTGTTTTTAATTCACAGGAGACACTCATTATCTCCTGCACCTGATCTATTGATTTCTACAAAGAGGATTTCTTCATCTTTAACACATTTCTTTTTCTGTTTTTTTTAAGGACTACCTTTATGCTGTCAGTTTATAAACTTTATGTAATGAGGCTGAATTACTTATCTGGAATTTCAGTCTTCTTAAGTCTGATGGGTCACATTTGCTCTGAAATCAGGAGTGGAGTTGAACAGAACTGTGACTAATAACTGCACAGAGGATTTTACCATTGGAGCTAATATGACTCAAAGTGCTAATTAAGACCTGAATTCTGAAAAGAGTATGATGCAACAGCACCAGACATCCTCCAGTGATTCCATGAGGAAGGTGCCAGTGAGTTACATCAGCACTGTTGTTGTTCAGGGACTAGCATACCTCAAGGATGCCATGATTTCCTCCAAGCATGAGACACAAACAATCTTTGGGCAAGTTTATAATAAGCAAATATTAGTGATGACTTTTCTAACAATAAGTTGCCTTCCCTTGAGCCATAAGAGCACCTTTAAATGAGAAATATCTCTTGCATTCCAAATTATTTGTGTTTTCATGTAACTTTGTCCTAGAAAACTCTCTAGCTCTGAGAGTTAAATTACCAGGTAAATGGGTGTGAGTTTCTGTTTGACAGAAACTTAAAACTGGTGGCTGAAATAGGTACCTCGCTGAGGAAGGAGAAAGGGGAAAGCCCTGATCTGATCTCACAGAGCTTTCCTAGATTACTATTGCTAGAAAATGTAAGGCATAGAAGGAAAAGTTAGGATGAAAAGAAAATGGAAAATTTTCTAGCAAAGTACAGTGGAGGAAGAGAGTAGAATGAGTAGTAAGGAGGGAGACAGGCAGCAGCCTTTTAGTGAAGGATGTCAGAGGCTGTCTTGCAATGGAGCCTGTTGTTGAAACAGTGAACATTTCTTTTATAGCTTTCTGCTGTTCACTAATTGTGTGTTTGCCTGGCCTAACCCTTCTGAACAGCCCCTATTTCAACATAATGGAATTGCCATATGCATATGGTCCCGCAAGGAACAAGGAGTTGGACTCCTTGGATCCCTATGGCTCCCTTCAAACTCAAGATATTCTGTGATTCTACAGTTTCCTGACACTAGGGAGAAGTTAATCTTCTGTCTCTGTGTCCCTTACCGAATGCTGGGGTAGAGATGAGCTCTGCTGCCCTTGCAACCTGCACCCCCGGGTGGCTGCTGGCAGCTGGGTGGAGGTTCCACTGAAAATGTGTCCTGCCAGAACTGATGGCAAAACTCACTGAGCGTTTCCGAGGATACCAGCAAAGAGTACACCTAGCCCAGTGGGCTGGCTGGCACCCAAATTGTTCATTTTTGCTAGACTTAGCCTCTGTTTTAGCATTCCTACCCCGTTTAGGAGTGCAATTTGCATGTAGATCATGCAAATAGATCATAATATTTTCGTTCAAGTGGAAAATTTGGAAGATACTTATAGTATCTATACAATATGTATAAGTATATATATATATACTATATATATAATATATACTATATACTTATTTGTTTAAACTATATATACTTATATATAAGTACATCTATAGTACTTATTTGATGAATATAATTTAAAATACTAAATGGAGTGCCTGACACTGTACTATATTTATAAAATATGGTTTGAAGAGTTACAAATATTTCCTCATTGACTATATAAAATTAAACCCCTTTAAAGTCATTAGTATACAAGATAGATTTTTAATAATTTTTTTTATTGCTCATGTAAAATACTGTATTAATCTTAATATTTGTGAAAATCTTAATTTTTTTTTTTTTTTGTTCTACTTTAAAATTAGAGAGGTATATTTTAAATACTCAGTGCTTTGCCAAAGCACTGTTCTGGAGTTTTGTTTTCTGTTTGTGCATTGTTTCATGAGGGGAATGAAGTATAATTTTGTTTATATAAAATATTCAACACATGAAAAGTAATATTTGGTCCGGTGCTGCACACCAAATTTAAACAGCAGCTTCATTCCTGTGCAGTTTGAAGTTGGTAGCTGTGCAGCCCTTGGCCTTCGTCTCCCCATTTCTCAGTACATGTCGGGGAGCATCCTGAATCTTTTACAGCAGGCAAATCTGCAGTTTTACCACTTCTCCTTTTTGCTCATATATTTGGTTTGAAGATAGTAAGCAATTTTTATCTCTTAGGTAGAAGAAAATCAAAGAAAGAAAATTAGGAATAAAGGATACCTGTAACAGTCTTTCCAAGCCCAGACTGCAGAAGTTTTAGGGAAAAGGATCAAAACATCCTATTTCTTGCTTAGCTAAGATCCCTTTCTGCATTCTGAAATCATTTAATGTTTGGCTGTTTGTGTCTTAGTTTGAGATTAATCCTAATTATCCTCCTATCCAAAATGAAAATATGTGCATATTCCCCTGCAAGTCATTTCCACAATAAAACACCTCTTTCTGGAAAGCCTCAGTATCAATATCTGATTGCCAGCACTGTGTTGTACACTCACAGTGCATTTATTAGAACACTTTTCTTCCATTACTGCCCACTCCGTAAGGCAACAGCACAGCCATTTGTGTAAAGCAAACACTCAAGCCCCACTAAAATACACTTCACTGGAGAATGAGAGACAGTCATATTTTCACTGCCAAATTCCTGCCTATGATTTATCTGTTTTGCTTTGGGGTCGTTTGTGTCTGCTTTTAACCAACTCATGTTAAGGTCACTCAAGGGAAGGCTCTTGTCAGTACCCTTGGCTTCATGAGCTGTGTGTGGATAAAGATGAATTACATGCACATTTGCACCTTATTGTCTAGATTTCTTCAGACATCTCAACCAGAGGCATAATATCTTCATTCTAGCCTCCTTGCCTTGATTTCTTAAGAAAACTGAGGAAGCTGAGTTTCCATGGAAACTGAGGCACAGCTTGTGTGCCGGGAGAGAGGTTCCCTCTACGTGCTGCTGGGAAATGTCCAAGGTGCACAACTGTGCCTCTGAATGAGGAGCTCAGAATGTTTATCTGCTGGTTTGGATGCGATTTCAACACAGCTGTGCAAGTGTGTCCAGATCTCTCAGTGTTTCCCTGCCCGCCCGAAATAAGGCTTCACTGTCTCACAATAAAACTGGGAAGCTTAAATAAACATGTGTTATAACATATTTCGAGGTTCCCAGGCAGAGATCCTGTGCACTTTAAATAGGGTTGGGAATTTTTTTGCAGCCTGAAAGACCTATAAAACTAAAATAAATTTTGTAGGTGTGCTTGAGGCTACTGTTTTTTGAAAGGTATCCTCACTCTAGCTTGAGTTTTGTTGTGGTATCTAAAACCAATCTAACATCCTCAAAACCACTCAGGGACCTCAAAACATACCTTGTGGTCTGCTAATCTTAAATTGCCTATAGTAACAAGACAGCTTTCCATTCTTTAAAAATATTCTGTAGATAATTTTGAGTTGTCCACTGATTTAGCAGAACTTTGACTGGACCTCATCTCTTGTTTTTGGGCTCTGTTACAACCCAGCCACCAATCTCCTGAGCTCCACTAGGAATTCCAAGAGGCCTAAATAGTCACATCTCAGAGCTGAGTCCTCCATTCCTGCTTGCTAATCTAAAGTTTAGAGCTAATCACTCCGTGATGCCAGGTCTCTAAACTGAAAATATCAGTGAGTACATGTGGATACATATCTGGATAGGGACACACTTAAACAGGAGTGGTGAAATTGCTTCCAAACTATATTCCAGTATCCTTTCATTTCCAAAGGGTACATCCATTTACTCTTATTCTCAGCCTGTGAGGGCTGAAGTCCTTGCCTGAAAACAAGGCCATTCTCAGTGGTGTAGTTTGGATTCTCTTAAGTTGAGGGTAATCTGTGACTGTGACTTCCCTCACTGATTTGCAAACAATGACAATAAACACTGTGATTTTGTCAGTAGGAGGCACTGAGGAACTAGGTCTTGAGTTGATGGAGGAATCTGATGTTTCCTGTAAGTTATTATGTGTGGGTATGATATCCCACAGAATCCACAGTGAAAGGCAGAATTTTACCCTTGACGTGTGTTCTTATCAAAGGTTAATCAAGATAAAATATCATTGCCTTCCTCTATTTCTGAGATAACCTTAAGAATGTAAGCCTTGTTAAAAACTGATTTAAAAACTGATTTCAGTACAAAAAGAAGCATCTCCTATGTCTTGGTAGATAAGCTGCTATTCAGTTTTTTTATTTTCAGATGTTTCTATCCTTTTGACTCTGCCAGTTACAAGCAATGTTAGACAATTTTATTGCAAAGGGCTCAAGTTGGAGAAATTTTGAGAAGGAAAAAAGCTCTAACTGAGGTTCATTATAGACATTGTCATCTCCTTGTTGCAGCATTGGATTTAGATTTCAGTCCATGGCTGGAGTTGTTCTAAATAGCTTCTTCAGATATGGCAGGAACTTTGCAGGTGAGTTTAAGGACAATGCTTTGCTATTTTTGAAACTACTCTCACTGGAAATTTGCACGCTAGCAGAAAAACTTTTACATATGCTCTTTTGGACTACAGTACTATTAGCCTGTATGAACATTGTTTAAATCTCCAGATGTAAATGTATACTATTTTGAAAGTCAGCTGTGGTTGCTGAAGCAAATGTGTTTTGGAATGACAGCTAGTGAGATGCAACACTTGTGAAGTCAAACATTTGTCAACTTGTCCACATGTCAGATGTTTGAATTTGTTTTTGCTTGTCTTGCCTAGAGTCTTATTTTATTAACCGAAATCCAGGTTGTCTGGATGCAACATGATGCCTCAGAGGATAGAGTCAAATAACTCACATACCTTGCAAGGCACCATAAAAGTCTGGAAAAATAAATCGGAGGTCTTGCATTGCAAGTTCTTACGAATATTGCCTGTTTCCATGGTTTTCTTTCCACGGTTGACTTGATTTGCCTGCTGCAGATCTTGTGTTCTTGTTGACAGATGAGAGGGTCATCCCTCCAACTTGCCATGTCCTCACAGACAGCCACAGTCATCATTTTGATTTTTGTGGCCCTGATCTGTACATAGTGCTGCAATGGCATCGAGTCTGCGAGCTTAGAGAGACACCTGCTGAATCTCCATCCTGCCAGCACAGTGCACTGCACTTGGAGCTTTAACTGTGGCTGAGACAAAGACAGATAAAAAGAGCTTGTGGCAAATAATATTATTTGATGATCAGCTTCACAATTTGACATTTCTTCTTCCTTACGCAGTAAATTGTCACTGTTAGCATAGTTTTTTTGCATTCACATTTCATATGGAGAATAATAAGGAGCACTGATAGCTGTAGCAGTTCTTTCCTGTTTGGATCTCTTGATATATTCATTTGAGCAAATTCACTTACAAAATAAATGGCCATGGTTAATTTTGCAGAAGTTTCTTTGCAGATGTTTTTTGCTCCCTGTGAGAGATTCTTCACGGGTTTGTTACAAGCAGGTTTCTTTGTCTAGCTTTATGGAGACTGAAATTAGTTTGTGAAAGATGTTCTGCAGGCACATGGCCTCATTAATGCCAGCACCACCCTAAGCTGTGGCTTTGGCTTTGCAGCTTTGAAAGGTGAAATACTGGTCAAATAAGCCTTGGTTTCTTTTGGTTTTAAAGTTACCTTTTCAGATTTGGAAGCTCAATATTTAAAATAAAACAATGCAACCCAAACCTCTGTAGTTCTTTTTCTTGGATTAGTTCCAGTTTTTGTCTCAAGGGCTTTGCTAGCCTTCTTACCCTCAGGCAGCTTCTTCTCCTGAAGTTATTTTTGTTTTCCTTGTATGAGCTTCTGGCTGATAAGCAAAGAGAACTGTTTTCTTCCTTATTTCTTGGTCTGATAACTTCCATTCAGATCATGCCCAAGAAACACATTGTT
>VZRO01007577.1:277655-303099 GCA_013397915.1 Daphoenositta chrysoptera
TTTTTTTTTTTTTTTTTTTGGTGTGTGTGTAAAACCACTTTTCTCTGTGGCTAGTAGAAAATTTTATAGAAGAATGATTTTCACTGTACGCTATATTTTTCAAATAATAATATTTCATAGTAGTAGTTTATTTTCCAATGTTGGCTCCCATACTCTTGTGCTGTCTCAAGACTCCTTATTTTTTCTTCAGTCACTACTCTTAAGTTTTCAAACACAATAAAATCAAATTAAAAAAATTTAAATCCTGTGTGAAATGAAAATTCCACTCACTTGCTGAAAGCTCTATTAAACATTACGGAGAAGAACGAAGTGTAAGTGTAGTTTTCAGAGATGCAAACTTGCACACACACATTATACATAAACTGTGGTACAATAGTTGTGTATTCTACACAACCCCAAGCCTGCATTACGCCTTTGTGAGGCTTTTTATTTTCCCCAAAATGGGGTTAAATTTTGGACTCTATCTTCTCTTGTCTTTCAGAATCTTTGCTTTAAGAGCATTGATACCTGACTGTGTGCATGATTCTCAGTGGAATTCTTTGTACACTTTTCTTGTCTTTTTCCACANATGCATGATTCCAGTATTTGTCTCAGTGGAATTCTTTGCACACTTTTCTTGTCTTTTTCCACATTCTCCACATTAAAAGTTCAGGTTAGATTGTGTTGCTGCAGCATCACACTAACTCATGTTGAATTGTTTACCCCATTCAGCTTTAAATACTTTCCAGGGTACCTGTGTCTGAGTCAGTGTTTTTTAAACACACTATGAAATCTGTACATTCCTGGGTTAGAGAGTTTTAATAAGTTCTCAAAACGTTTGCATTGTAATTCAGTTCAATTTTCACTTCAGAGGGCAGAATTAAAGCACAAATGGAGAATTAAAGCTATATTTTTAAAAATGCAACACTTCCTGATTGTTACGCACATCTCATAAAATGCTCAGATGTTTTTTTCTGCCTTTTTCTTGATCAAATTTTCAGTGAGATTGAGCTGAGTGTAATAATTGTAACTGTGGTGCCAGAGTAACATTAAATTTGGAAATGCCAGTTTTGACTGATGAAGTATGTAAAAGCATCAGACTTTCAACTTCAGTAGAATTCTTACTGCAATAAAAAACTACTGAATTGCATAATGGGCATGAGAATCTGTCCTTTGCACAAGCAAAAGTTAAATCCCCACTTTTGGGTTTGTTGCTGGTCATATGATTTATTAAATTAGCATTCAAGAACGAGTAGTTCAACACTACATTCTTTTAAACAGGCTTCCTAATTTTTTTTTTTTTTTTTCTGTAAAGGGTGGTGTTTTCTGAGTGTTATGGTATCTGTCTACAAGATTGCCATAATGCATATTCCAGAGCTGCAGTATCCTGAAATGCACTGTTAGGTCTGGATAACAGTGTGTGTTCAGTAGAGTAACAAATCTGCTGCAATATTTGAGTTTTTCTTCATGGCTCTTGGTAGCACACTTTGTGCCAGTATTTCAGGTGTGTGGTTAATTGGACCCCTCAGGAAGGAGTACAAGTAAATCTGGGCCTTTTCCAAGTCAGCTTTAAAGGGATCAGATCAGCTGTTCCCAATCCCTGGAAACAGCTTGCTGCCGAGTTAGTTAAGAAGAAATACTGAACTTCATGAAAGTATGAAGCAGTTTCAGGGAGTGTGTTCACCTGGCATCCTTCTTTCATGCTTTTCTTCCTTATTAGTTTAAGGTGTCCACCTGTCACCTTTGTCACACCTTTTGGGCTTTGTAGTGAAATTTCCATGTTAAAACTTTCCTTAAGAGAGCTCCTGTCAGCTTTCTTTGCAACATTGACTTTTGATGTACTTGTTAGTACAAAAGGCAAAATTCCACAGGAACCCAGCAAGTTCTTTGTACCAGAAGTCTCAGTGGCAAAACTTAAAAAGCAGAGTATGAGGAAGGAAAGCATAAACTGTTTTTTGCTATTTTCTCAAAGTCTAATTTTCTGTGATTCAACTGTGAATTTGCTGATAAACCAATGTTCACCTTCAAAAAGCTTTATTAATCAGTAGAGGCTGAGGTACTCCACATGTGTTTTATGTTAATCCTTTTGTTGGATTAAAAGATTCCTTTTGATGGGGAAGCTTCAAGAAACAAGGTGATGACACATTTTATGATGTGTCAATGTGATGCAGATGTGGTTTCTTCAAAGTCCAAGGACTATCCAGGAACGTTTTTCACTCCCTTTTATGAAGCTGCTTAACAGATACAAATTCATGCTCTTCAGCTAGATTCCTAAAGGGATCAGATTTATTATATATTGGGATTTGATTTAGGAATTCCCATGGCAGTGGAAGGGATCCTCAGTGGCCTCTCTATAAATGTGTTTACTTGTCTCTTCCCACTGCACAGTGGCATAGGAGAGTCTCTGTGTGCGCTCCAAAGACTGAAAAGTCTCTCATGGATGCCTCACTTTGACCCAGCTGACTGCTCTCGTGGAGTCACCTAGGTCCAAATTCCACCTTTGGCATTTGGACATGTGAGGAGCACAGCTGAAGGACAGATATATATGTGCTAAGCACAAGATGTCTTACGCAGATGAAACTGAAATCCTCTGTCTGGAGCATTGCATCTGGGTCAGTGCTGAAAGATGACACTTTAATTTCGTTGGGATCAGAGACTGAAATCTTCTCCTTAGGATTGGTAGCTACAGAGATCTTGTGTGTGTTTCGTTTTGTTTTGGTTAGAGGTTTTTTTGGTAGTTTTTTCTTTTTTATATGTTTGAAAGAGGATTCCATAACTCAATTAGCTAAGAAATCAGGGATCTGAGATGAAATTTATCTTCAATCTAAGATAATTTATGTTTGTCTCCTACTTCCTAAAAGATTTTTCTGATGACTGAATTACAAGCTGGACGGAATGAAAATTCCCTGCTTGTCCTGGGTTATTCCTGCATCCTACCAGTGCTGAGCCCGTGTGAGGAGTGGAGGATTCACAGAACTGGGAGGCAGGGGAGCACAGGAGGGCTTGGATCTGAGTTTCTGTAGCACTCCGTTATGAGAGTAAAATATTTTCCCGTTGGCTTTTAGTGTTTCAAACATCATCACCATCTTCTTTATATTGTAAAACACTTCCAAAAAGTGTGGCAGTGGGTCAGGAGGTGTGGGAGGCAGAGCACCTCAGCGTTCAGCACTGCAGATGGGTATTTGGAGCGTAAATAACTGCTCTTGCACTTCTGCTAGGGCCCAAAAGTCAGGCAAACATTACCTAGAGAAGCCTCTGCTCAGATTCTTTGAACCTTTGATGTTAGATTAAGTCATGTTTTTTTTTTAGGCTACCTTCTCCCTAGACTTGCTCTGGTCTCTTAATTTCTATTTTTAAAAAAATATTATTTTATTCTTTTCCATTATAAATTATGTCTTTTATAATTTCCACGCTGTATTTACAGAAGTCTGCTAATATTTTGCAAACACAAAGCCAGTCAGTTTCTTATTTAAAGCTGAAGGACATAATCTTTGTCAAACAAAACCACCATCAATAGAAGGTGTAGAGCACTAGTACTCAGGGGAGGGGAATGAATCCCCAAGTATGTTTCAAACGTTTACATTAGATTGTTACTGTCTAATAAATTAACTTTTATTTAATATTAATTTTTTAAATTGTTTAAAAATCAATATTGATTTGGAAGTAGTCTCACAAACAGAAATCATTTAGAAGCCATTGCTGTTAGGTGATTACAGAATATAGCACAAAATCAAACATGATTACATGGTGACATGTAATTTAGCTATGAGAAAATACAAATTTTATAGCTTTGTATAATAGTTCTTTTATGGTCCATGTCTTGCATAAAAAAAGCAGTTTGAATTTCTAGTGGGGTTTTGGGTGTTTTGGTTGGTTTGTTTCTTTTTCTTTTTCTTTTTCTTTTTCTTTTTCTTTTTCTTTTTCTTTTTCTTTTTCTTTTTCTTTTTCTTTTTCTTTTTCTTTTTCTTCTGTTGCTAGTGTCCATTTCATTCCTTGCAAGCTGAAAGAAATACATTGTCTGATGTTTTATCACCTTGCCTTGTTTAGTTAACAGTGACATCATTAACCTATTTCAAGCCTTTCTTTTTTAATAACAAGAGAAGTTCAGCCAATCTTTAGGTTCAGTATAGCCTGAGAAAAATACTGCTTTATTTATAGAATTGTTAGGGGATTTAATTTGTTTTCAATTCACTATTTCTTATTAAAACTTCAATCACCCTCCACTTGACTGTAATTAAAACTGCCCCTAGGCAATAAATTTTGTTCTATGCAAATATGACAGGTATAATTATGGAAAATCTAATTGTTCACATATTGCTGCTTTTCATGTGGTGTTAAAATAAATGATGAAATAATTAGATTTTTTTCCCTTTAAATATCAGAACAAAAAAGAACAACAGAATTTGTACTTTTCCGTGAGCCTGGGTTCATAATGCACGCTCCTGATTCTGTGAATTCTGAAATTATCTTCAGACCAAGGATAGGAAGTTCTTGCTTTGTGTCCTCTTGAATTAGAAAGGGGAAATGTTTCTGTGCAGTGGTGGGACACGAGCAGTGTGAAGGAGAGTGAGGGCATCTGGGTTCAGTCCTGGAGTCTGGCAGGTCCTGTGAGGGTGGGACAGTGGTGTTCCCCTCTGGATTCTTCCATTAACATTTTCATTACATCCAGTTCTGACATTTCTGAGGAAAAATGTATCTTCCTTTACATTTAGTCCACAAGCCTGAAATTCATCAGTGGCTATGTTTCAAGGGTATTTATTTTTGTGGTGCAACCTGTTGCAGATGTCGGCAGGTCGCACTTCGCTACGAAGGGGATTTTTTCCTGCCAAGAAGCTAGCAGGGAACACTTGCCAAAACTGAAAAGAAGATCCTTGAGGTCATGAAGATCCTCGAGGTCTTGCCCTCTTGTGCAGGAAGCCCTTACACAATCCTTGAGCTCCAGTGGCTGCTCGCACGCTGGCCGGGGCCGTGTTCCTGCTCCTGTGCTCCCGACGCCGGCTCCAAGTCGGTTTGTGTTACAGCAGCCCTGCCTCACTGATGCTCAGTGCAGTGGAAAGCACTGAACAGACAGGCTCTGCTGCTAAATTCAGCGGCTATTCCCCGAGTACCTTGTCTGAGTCAGAGACCGTGGAGCAGTGATTTTGTTTTTGCTGGATGTGTTTGGGCAGATGGTGCAGGAGTGGGCGGCTGGAACGCTCTCATTGCTGAGCAGGCAGTGAGCAATCCCCCTTGACGTTTGTTGTGCCACTTTTTTTTTCTCCCCCTCCCGTTTTCTTAATTTTTTTTTTTTTTTTTTTTTTTTTTGGCTAAGCTTTACATGTATTCTGGAGTTGTCAGGGTGTATTTATGTTTTACCAGGTCTTTAAAAAAATTAATGTGAGTGAACAGAAAATGCTGGAGGAGCATGTTTACCTGTTCCCAAGGTGATAAAAGCAGATTGAGTTGAAATCCTAGGGGTGAGTATTTTCAGGTCTGGTTCAAATAGAATCAGCCTTTAGCAGCATAGAATATACTGACGTGTGTAAACCATGTGGTCCCACCAGGCATTTCCTCAGCATTTCCACTCCCTCTTCTCTTCCACAGCATTAATGACATGCCAGACTTCCCACCGGGTCAACAGAGCTGTCCTTCCCTTCTGGACCCTCAGCTATCCCTCCTCCCCCTGCTTCCCTCCCCAGTGCCTGCATGCATCTTAAGGATATTCCTTTCATAACCTGTGGAGGGGAATGGAAGTCTAAGGACTAGTGCATGGCATTTTGCAAATCTAGGAAAAGAATTTCATCTCATGATACATTTCATGGGCTTCAGTTCCATGTAAAAAGATGGCATCATATCTAAATGTAACATAATATTAGGTATAAATATGTGCATGTAATGAAATCAAAATAACTTCAACTTTAATGTTATACTGAAAAATATTCCTTTAAGAATTTATTGGGTTTTTTCTCCCGAAGCAGAAATCCAGATGGTGTAATTTTGCCCTCAATTATTGTTTTCTCTATCTTCTGTTTTTTTCTGTATATTTTCCCTGTACTCTGTATATTACAACCTCAAGTCTTTCATGTTCAATATGCATTTTATTTTTAGGCTTTCATTTTCTAAAGCCAGTCCTTGCTACAGTCAGACTTTTCATTTACTAAGAATATAGTAAAGAGGGACTACAGAGGATGAATGAGGAAAAAATAAAGTTATGAAGTAGAAACGTGGTGTAGCATAACTGTAACCATGTGCCCTTGTAGCTGGGAGAATGGAGCATAGGTACTACTATACGGTGCTTTAGCTTTTTGATTTCATGGTTTTAACCTTTTAATGAAGCACATTTTTCTTTTAACTGTTCTTATACTGTTCTAATATTTCATAAAAGAACTTTTTGTATTTGCAATAGATTTACATAAGATACATATTTGCATAGGTAATTATTGCTGTATTGTAGGCAAAGTTTACGGCCGCAGGCTATGTTCCTGATTTTGTTCTGAATAAAGTATGGATTTAGTGCTAAGCATGTAATAATATTACTGACATTTTTTTCCTTGAATCAAAGTCTATGGTATGACTTGGAATTGAAAAAAGAAATGTAATAGTGAATATAATAATAAGCATAATGAAAGCACAAAATAGAATTATGTTGATGTGGTGCAAGGAAAGAGTCTGTCGTCTGTTTTATTCTAGACTGAGAGCTTCTATTAGCTTCTCACTGAAATCTTCACTTAAATGGGCACAATATTTCTAAACATGTAGGTCTGCAAACAATTTGAGTATTTCCTGCTTAGGATTACTTTATGCATATTCACTTTGTTTACCTACTGTTATGAAATTTACTTTAAGCTTCTGCAAAATCTGTTCATGTAGGAGACCCCTTTGGTCTTAGTATTTAGGGTTTGGTATTTTTCAACTTTGTGATCTTGAAAGCAGGTGGGGATGTTTTGTATCTAAATATTGGTCCTAATCAGAATTGTCTTCCCTGTTAGTATAAAATTTCGCTCTCAGGATAAGGGAGGAGCATGGGTATGACATGTCCTTGATGCAGTCAGTTTTTCTAAAGTGATATCAAAGGAGTTTATATGGAATGGAACTAGTGCTGCTGTAGTCTTGTCAGATTGTCTGGTCTAAACTGAACTAGTGGTTCAGAATTTTGATATATATCACAGAATCACACAGTCAGCTGAGTTGGAAGGGACCCCCAAGGATCATCGAGTCCATCTCCTGGCCCTGCACAGGACTATCCCCCAGAGTCACACCACATGCCTTAGAGTATTCCAATGCTTCTTGAACTCTGCCAGGCTTGGTGCTGTGACACACTGACATTCTTTAGAGCAGTTTGAGCTTTGGAGGCTTCCAAAAGTTGCTATAAAAAAGCTCATCAACGTTGTGCTTCTCTTAGCTTCATCACAACACAATGCTGTGCTTGCTTTTTTTTTTTTTTTTTGGGTCAATGGGGAGTTTTTTTGGTCTCAGTATTTAATAACACTGTGCATAGTTTCATGAATTATTAGTAAAATTCTTGGTTATGCTGTTTAACTGAAATATTTCTGTTAAGACATCTTCGTTGTGGTCTCAGCTGCATCATCATCTGTGTCAACTGCTGAACATGGATTAGAGTTTCCAGGAAGGACACAAAGGTGGCAGAGATGTAGGAACAAGATGTGCTTTTGCAGAATGCTTGACTACATGCTCTAATTTATTATTTAGCTGTGAGCTGTGTTCAGTTCAGCAGGGGAGCTTTTCTTCCTGCAGTTCCATTGAGATCTCTGTGTGTCAAGTTACTCTGGTGCAGTGACTTGGACATTGTTCCTACTCATGTGCTGCCACTTCTTCAACAGAATGTATTTTCAGTGGCCTCAGCACCTAGAAAAGACTGTTCTACATTTGTTTCTATGTTCTCTGATACCTGCTATGTTCACACAAACATTAAACTGCTGATATTTCCTTTTCTGACAACCATTGGTCAGCTTGAAAGCTACAGAATTCCATTTCATGATAATAAATAACAGTATAATTAGAAACTCTTTCACCATGTCAGGGTAAACTCCTGTCCTTTCAAATTACATCTAATCTCAGGAAAGTTTTCTGGTACATTTTTGATGTATTTCAGTAAGGGTCAGGCAGGTGAGTGGAGAAGGTAATAGATGTTGATGGAAGCAAGATTTCATTTGTTTCCTCTAAGCAGTGTGTTTGCACAGAGCAATGATATATAACACCATATACTAGATGGATTTCTGCATCTGTGAAAGTCTCCTGTGTTATGAATTAAAAAAAAAAAATAATAGTAATGTTGCTAACTTTGTAAGGCACTTAATGCAAGGGAAAATGCTAGTAAAAACTAAATACATAGAAATACAAAGTTTAGGAAGTATTAAAGTTAAACTTTTTTTGATCTGCAGTGAGAATCATTGCAACATCTACATAAAAGTCTGGCTCTTATATTTTCCCAAGCTATTTTTTTATCTGCAGTTGTAATGACTGTGATTAAAATGCAGCTCTACAGTAAAAGACATTGGGAAACTTTTGTGATCAGCAAATAAGTTCCATTGGCAAAGGCTTGGCAACTGCTTGGAAACTGTCTCTAGCTGCTTTCTCAGCCCCATGAACAGTTTTGTGAGAGAGAATTTCACAGCAACCCACAGCATGTTGAAGGTAGGGGGCTCGGATAACCTGACAGAGAGGAACATTACAGATACTTTTCAATTTCTCACATTTCTCAAAATGAATCCTGATATGCCACCTGTGTCAGTCCTTGTGCTCCTGCTGAACCATTGCTATGTCATGGACTCCAAGTGTGATGTATCTATTGCCTCTGCAATACATTTTAGAGCAGCATGCAAGAAAGTATAAATTCCTGACACAGGAGATGCCAGTAACAGGTTCATTTTTACAGCACTGCCCATAAGATGTCCTTGAGGTCACTGTTTTCGCTATCTCTTAAATGCTAAATACAAAATGATAAAAAATCCTGTTGCATGATTCATGTTGCTTATATTAAGCTTCATAAGAGAAAATTACGTAGTTTAAGCTAGGAGTCTACGCTAGGCTTCCTCTGTGCCTGCTGGAAAATAGGCTCTGCCACAATGGAGTGAAGGATTAATTTCACTCTTTCAGTCCCTTTGGTGCTATTTCTTCTTTTGCAGCAGAGGAAAACATATGATCCTTTTAAATTTCTTCACAGCTTGGCTCCTTCTTGCTCATCTACCTTGTGAATTATTTTTTTTTAATGCCAGCTGTGACCTGCAACCCTTTTGCACCCCTTACAAGCCCTTACTCTCTTTGAAAATTGCAAGCTCGTATGTTCCAGTATAAATACAAATTCTTTCATTTATTTGACAGATTTTCCAAATTTTCAAACATTTGCAACCCAGGATTAGTTTTCATTTGCATCTTGATAGGTAATGGACATAATTTACATCTGTAAAATCTCCCTGTACTCAGTAGGTTTTCCCCAATTATATTTTCCCCCATCAATTGAGAATGAAAGCCATAAAGTCCTGCCTGTCAGAGATCAATTCTGTCAGTGGCAGAACCAAAGGAAGCATTCTCTTGTGTCCTTCACTATTGACTAATAAAGATGGTGCCAATTACAACAGATTTTTCATCTGTTATTGGCTTAACTTGAATGTGCTTCTTATGTGTGGGTCTGGCTCAAGGCATTTTATGACAACATTTGGACTTATTGGGTGGCTTTTTTGGTATGTATTTATATGAAATCAACCATTTGAGGTGAATTTAGAATACTGAAGAAGATAGCTCAGTTATCTTCTTTGTAAGCTGCCAAAATCATACAAAATGTCATGGAATGGTTTGGGTTGGAAGGGACCCTAAAGATCATCTAGTTCCAAACCTCCTGCCATGGGCAGGGACACATTCCACTAGATTAAGTAATATGGGTTTTATTTGGCAATCCCCTACAGAGTTTTCAAGAGATTTTCATGGAAGAGTGTTCACTTGCAAAAGAAGGGCCAAAAGCTGTTTGCCAAGATGAAACAGTCACATATGCAAGAAGTGTCAGAATGGGATTTTTAAAGCACTGAAGACAATTGGACCCTGAGTGTCCTCCTTTGCAGTTGGAGGATGGCATCCAAGCTCTTCTTACATTTGTGTATATATCACCAGATGTTAATCTTCAGAATCACTATCTTGAAAATCCGACCCAAGCTGCTTCCCAGGAAGAAGCGGTGGTCACAAAACAGGGAGAGCTTATTCCCATTTTGGAAATAACAGCAGTTTTCAGCAATTTGCAGTTGCATGTTAATTAGTGCATGGAGCCATTGGCTGTATTGTAATCCACTGGCACTACCTGTGGCATGTGTTACCCTTTGAGAGGCAGGGTTACCTCCTGATGAGGATTTTGATTTTCAGTTCCTCCTGAAGCACGCAATCCACCATGTGGATGGTGCAGGGAAGCATCTTGAACAGATGTTCTGGTCTAAAAAGGCAGCAAATGCACACAGAAACACAAACAAGGAGCGTCCATCAGGGATTTCAGCTATTTGAACTGGAATGGATGAAAACATCCATGGGGCAAACACAGTAACTGCTGCTTCATATTGAACAACAACAACAACAAAAAGAAAACCTTGTCTGGATCTGCCTGCTTTATGGGAACTTAGCTAATAGCAAATTAGGCTCTTTAAATGTACCATGGACAGTCTAGCTATGGCAGGGATGCAGGAAATCAGAGAAGGCTGCACAGCCATACACTAATTGATGTGCACGTCAGACCCTGGGGACCTGCTCTTGAGGCCGTGCTCTGGAAGCTGAAAGATGTATCCATGCTTATTGTGGGTGTCCTCAGATGAAGGTGGAATTTTAGTGGAAAAGGAAAAAATCTGTGTGTAAAGGACAAGCTTAGTAAGTAGCAAATGAGTTGTAAATTAGTTGACATTTTGATGTTTTTGCCCTTCTCCCTCCCAGTTGGCCAGGCTGTCACTGCTCTCTCCCCCGTGCAGCCCTGCGAGCTGGATGTGCTGTGCTGTGGCACCTGGGGGTTGGTCAGATTGCCCCAAATTAGCCTAAGGGACATCATGCCATCCTTTTTTGGAGGGAGAGGAAGTAGGATTGATCTCCATGTTCAAAATCAGAGCACAGCAAGCATTTCTAGCCATTTTTCCCCTATTGTTATTTTTCTCTCTGTTTTTCTTTCTTTTTCTCCTCTGTCTTGGAGGGGTTTTTTGGGTGGTTTTTTTTATCCTATGGTGGCTTTGACAATGCTCAAATGGATATTACCCTGCCTGAGGACTGTATTTCTGTCCTACACCATTTGTATTTTTCAGATTGCTCAAAATAACCTTAGAGAGTGGATATGGGGAAAATTAGCTAATATTGTCATTTGGATGTTTCTCTTTATTTTAGGGAATAAAAAGAGAAATGGCATGTTCCCCTAAATGCACACATGAATTATATTTTTTTGTGTGTGTCTAGTGTGAGCTTATACAATGAGGTATTGTTGAAGAGGAACAATACTTTTCACTCCTGTAAATGATTTCTGTGGTTTCTGAAAGCCCCTAATACTACAAGCTGCTAATTGATTAAAAAAAAAACCAAAACAAAGTTGTTATCATTGCAGCAATTCATGCTTACTTTTGGCAATCTTATATAAAAGTAAAAACCTTGAATGTTGTTTAATTGAAGCAAAGATCTAGGTTCTGGGAATAAAACAGACCTTTACAACAACACCAGAGACCTTCAGGTAATTTGTTTACCTTCTGTTCGTGGAAGTCAAGGAGCAGAATTATCATTAAAAGGATGAAGTGTGCTCAGACAACTGAAACAACAGTAAGAGGCTAATTAAAGAAATTACAGAAAAATATCATGCTGTGTTCTTTTGTTCTATAGAGGAATTCAACCTGTAGTCTTTTTTTCAAAAGTAAAAGTCACATAAGAAATTTATATTATTAACATAGGAGTTAAGTAAATAGAGAATCCTGTGGCAGAAAGGCAGAACACCTGACTCTTACACAACAGTGGTTTTATATATCAATCTCAAATTAAATATAATTAAAATTTGTCTCAAGGATCTTCAAACTACTGGAAAGGTAGAGAAAATAAGCAGAAGAGAAACCAGAAACCTGGACTGAAAACAAAGAAGAAGCTACAAAAGGAGGTTGGCAGCAGTGGTGGATTTGGGCAGAAACAACAGTTAATTGGTGTGCAAGGAGAGCAAGATGAGACATTAAATAGGAAAGATCAATCCAAAAAGATGAAAGAAAAAGAAGAAAAGACATAGACATTGATTATTTTGTCCATGTTCATAGTTCTCTTGATCCTCATGTTCTGTCTTTTATAACTGATCAGTAAATGATTCTTTATTAACTTTTGATTGCAGGTTTAAAGATTTTATGAATAGCTTTGGGATGTTGAACTTAGAAAGAAAGCAGACTTGGGGCTGTGTACATAAACGTTTAGTGAGATGAGCTTGAGATGGGTGAGAACAGGCTATAAAGTAATTTCTTTGTGGCATGGGGGAGGGTTGGTGGTGGCTTACCTGCAGATTAGCAACCGAGGGATTTCTGAAGACTGCAGATCAGAGAATGCAGATCAGCAAACAGTTGAAAATCTGATATTGACAAACTGGCACCTGAAAAAACTGCTTTGCACACCAGAAAGACAGGGGGCCTCATGCCATGCTGGTTGACTTGACTGATGTAGTCTTCATGGAGGAAGATGGATGATGGGTCAGGGAATTACCTGGTTTCTATGGGCACAGAGTAGATATTCTCTGTATTGGTGTTTCTTGGTTAGAAATTGAGGAATAAACTCAGTTTTATACCCTGTAGGTTATGGATTTTTTATTTAATTCACCATAATTTGATAAGACTAAACACTAAATCTAAATGAGTGTATTCTGAATACAGACCAAAACCTTAATCTGTCATGCAGAATAAGTGGCATGGCGGTACTTAGTTGATGGAACAGTAAATCTCATTAACTTTAACAGTGAGTGAGCGTTTAGCACATTAATTAGTTTTTGATCCCTTTAACAACAGACATCAAGCACCCAGCAAGCTCTTTCTTTCACTAAATATATTTTGAAGAGGGAGGATATCTTAAAGAGGTAAGAAATGGTAAGAACTGGAAGTCTTACTTGTCATCTACTAGGCAGGACTTTGATAGACTCTTCTCTACTGCAGCTTAGATGAAGGCTGTGGTACCAGAAACCAAAATAATGCTTTAAATCCTGTCTTGGCTTATCTGGATTTTGTGATTTACTAAAAGCTAGTAACTCATTCAAACTGGAGAAAGTCACTGCTAGTAAAAGAGATAAAATATTAAACATCATAGTTTCTTATTGATTTCTGAAGTGAGGACTGATGCTGTAAGACTTCAGTTCCTACTGAAATGTTACTGTGATTTGGTATTTCATAAGAGTGGGCATATCGGTCCCTGAAGGGAGAACACATTGTAGGGAAACATAATTACTTCAGCTCATTTCTTGCATTCTTTAATTTTTGTTTTGTTTTGTTTTGCTTTGTTTTGTTATGTTTTTCTGAATTCAGGGAAACAAAAGGTCTTGCTCGGTTCAGAGCTGAAGTTAAAAATCTGTCAGAAAATTTAAAATACAGAAACACAGAAATGTGTTAGCAGTATTATGAAGACACAAACCATCAAAGGTTGTTAGTGGAAATTCCAGCAAGGAGTTTATATATATCCTGTTTTAATGTCCATTTAATGCCCACATAGTGAGATTTGTACTTCAGTGTTTTCCTTATGGTTAATGAATGACCCTTCTCGGTATGGTCCAGGATTTGAAGTGCATATGCCAATGGAGAGCCTCATTTCTTAGGGAGATTGGGACTGTTTGCTTGCATTTTCTTGTGAAGAAATTCTGGTTTCTGTTATACAGTTGTCTACTTGTGAGCTAGTTGTATACACAAACTGTGCAAGCAGTAGAGAGGGCCAGCCTTTTCTAGAACATGATACATTTGATCTAGTTTAGATACTTACCTTCAGAGGAGGTAAAGTCAGGACTGCCTCAAGTGTAGATCCGTGGTGAGATGAATATCACATTCCCTTTTCCTGTCCTCCCTTTATCCATTCTCTCCTCCACTAGCAGACTGTGAACCAGGAAGATGGAGAGGTATTGGTGGGACACTACTGCAGCCCAAAAGTTTAGGAACTGACTCTAGTTTCTGCTCCTTTTCTTTGTCCACATAGGGGAGAGGTTATGGGAACAAGAGACGAGCCAGTAGGTAAGCCTGAGTGTCTTTCCATACTAAAACTCATGAGAGTTTATGGGGAAAGGGATGATTTATCAGGCACTGAATGTCATATTTTATTCTCTTAGGACCATGGGATCTTGCCTTGTCTGTTTGGTACTGCTTTTTAATGCAGTGGGTACTGCTTTTTAAAGGGTAAAGTATGAAGTGTCGGAGTGGGGGTCTTGGCAAAGGAGCACTGACAAAACTGTGACTGATTTGTTTAGACTGCTGTGTTGGGCATGTGCTCATGTTGTAACTTCTAAATCCACTGTATTGGCTTGGTCCTTGTGTGCAGTCTGATTAGATGCCATCTGAGGAAATGCCAGGGTTTGGGTTTTTTTTAGGGCAAACCCTATTTTATCATAGGAGTACAGAACTATAGAGTAATTTAAGTTGGAAGGGACCTTTGAAGGTCATCCAGTCCAAGCCCTTTACAATGGGCAGGGACATCTTCAGCTAGAGCAGGTTGCTCAGAGCCCTGTCCAACCTGACCTTGAATGTCCTAGGGTTAAGCCATCCACCACCTTTCTGGGCACTGTTTTACTGCCATCACTGTAAAAGTTTTCAGTCTTATATCTACTCTAAATCTACCCTCTTTTAGTTTTAGACAGTTACCTCTTTGTCCAGTTGCAACATGCCCTGCTGTAAACCTTCCCTCCACCTTTAATTACTGTTTTTCCATGTTTAAGTACTGAAAGATCACAGTATCTTGTCCCCAGAGTCTTCTCTTCTCCAGGCTGAACAACCATAACCCTCTCAGCCTTTCCTCATAGGTGCTTCGTTTCTTCCTCTGATCATTTTTGTGGCCCTCCTCTGGACCCACTCCAACTGGTCCACATCATTCTAATGTTGTGGGCTGCACAGCTGGACACAGAATTCCAGGTGGAGTGTCTCCAGAGAAGAGGGGAAGAATCACTGCCACACTGCTTTTACCTTCTCTTATTCTATCCTAAATAATGCCATCATAGTGTACCATGGTATGGTTGTAGGGTTGAAAACATCTTCTGTTGGAGGAAGTAGCTCTTTTTCAGTAGTCTCTAAACCAGTATTTTTGTTCTCAAAATGAAAGACCTATAAACCTGATGCAATTTATTTCCCATCATAAGATAGAGAATGTACTGTTGTGTGTTCCTGGAATTTGTACTTAAATTTTCTATTAATAAGGATGATCCTGATAAATTTTAATCTCCGATAGACTTCACCTTTCATCTGCAGTTCCCACTGCTGATGGTCAGAACAGTCCTGTGGATCTGGAGCAGTAAAGGTTCCTATTGTATTATGAGAAAACAGTCAGACTTGCCTTGTACATTTAGCTGTGTATTAAAAGAGTGAGTAGAATAGAAGTGATTAAATAAGTGAAATATGTGTACAGAGCCAGAGCCTCAGAAGAGCATTAAACTTCATTCCTGAGCAAACGTCATTAAATGCTGTGTCTTTATGTGAATCAGCCCTGACGAGATATTCCCCTTTCTGTCTGTGACTTGCCACTTTGTGCCATTGAGAGTCTTTGTCCTTTCATCAGTTAAACAGACTGAAGTGTCGCCTTTGGAAGATAATTACAGGTTCTCAAGGAAAATGGCAGAGTTTAACCCTGCTAGATGGTACTTGTCTCGCTGGAGAGAGCACAAACAACACACACAGGCCACGGTATTCTCTGCACAAGGGCCCCTCCCTGGGATAATGATACAGCTCCCTGTAGGATTGATGGATCTGGTTGGGAACCTGGTGTGGGATGTGCAGCTTTACCTTGTGTGACTGCCTGTGTGAGCCTTTCCAGGGAGCAGCAGGGTTGAAAAGGAAATGCTGAACAACAGGCACCCTTTTCCAGCTCCTCCTTTCGAGAGGGATCTTTGCATTCCAAAAAACTCGGATGAAAAGGGATTTGTCGGCTTGGAGATATTCTGGGAAGTATCCAAAAGTGTTGCATTCTCCACTACTCTTTCAGAAAGCTGCTCTGAGAGATACAAGTCTCTTGCTGGAGGTCCTTTGTAAATTCTCATGTTTAATTAACGTGGTAAGGTTTACATTGCTGCTTAATTGGTCTTGCCATGGAGAGATATCTGCTTGGTGGCTTGGTGCTTGTGTCTGAGTATATGACATTGTTAAAGCCTGATTTGTTATTGTTAGCGTGATCACACTGCAGGGATATAGTTACTGAGCCAAATCTTCAGCTGATGAAAATCAGGATAAATTCAAATTAAATTAATGGAATTTTCTGGACTTGACCCATAAATTGCAGAGGATATTAAAGCCTACGTGCAGAGGACTTTCTACTTTCAAAGCTGCATGAAAGTCTTTCTGTATTTATTATTAGTGCATCAGGAATTGGATCCTCAAATCAAAAAAGCTGCAAATACGAAATTTTTGAATTTAGAAGTAAACTTCATTTTATGTTTTCAGTATTTCTTACAATTTTATGACCTGAGGATACAGAATAATGTTGAAAACCTGTTGTTGCCACAAATGCAGAGAGTTAGAAAAATTGTCAAGCTGCAAGTGCAAAGCTTTAATTCTGTAAAATTCTCTTTAGGATGGAGCATTCGTCTACAGATTAATATATATCAATCATTTACCAGCTCTGTTTGCTTTCAGAAAGCATACATGAATTTCATATTAAAGAGGAATGAATCAGTAGAGAAATTACAAGTATACAAACAGAGAATTTGAGAGCCAATGATTAGCTTTTTTTTTTCGAAGAACCTTCCTTTTTTCAGGAAGGACAAGGAAAAAAAAAACAAAAAAACCAAACCTGAGAAATGAAATCAAAAGAATCACTGCCAGAATGAGTTGGTTGCACATTCCTGGTAGAGAATGCTGGCGAAGGACTTCTCAGTTCTGGAGAGACTGACAAAAAGTTCCCTTTGTGAGAGTACATGAGATGGCAGCAAAATCAGGAGCAATCTTATTAGTTCGACAAGTTGTCAATTTTCACAGACTCTCTCTTCAGGCAGGGAGCGTGGATGGGTTTTGTGTGTTGAAGACAGATGTTCTATTTACAGTCTGCACACAATAATAAAAATTCCCTGTCTTGCCAACCTGCATTTGAGCAAACCCAAAGAGAGATAATAATGTGTTGCTGCTGGTTCTTTTGTACCAGACGTGGGAAGGCAAAAGAAAGGGGAATCTAATAACAGTTTGTAAAGTCCTTTGTTCTGCTATAGAAACCTTGGCTTCTCTTGCTTATTTCGTGGTATTACCTATCTCACTAATGCTTATTTTGAAGGAAGTGTGATAAAAATATTCATTATGGACACCAATATGGGAGTATGTGTCAGGAGAAGAAGACTGGGCAGTAAGAACAATCTACCCTAATCTTCACATGAATTGTTTAGCAAGGTTTTTCTTTCGTCAGGTCAGCTGAAATAACAAAAGTGCATCCGATGAGAGGAGGGGAGAGAACAGGCAGCATTTAGAGCCAGACAGTGCTAATTGGTTTGAAATGGCAACGGAATATTTGTATTCAGTAAAGAATCAATGCCACTGCAGGTCCACACCTAATGCTAGCTCAACTCAACCCTTGAATCTAATGGCATTAGAATATTTTTGGCTGAGTTCGTATCTAATCCTCCAGCATTAGGATCTATTTATGTAGATTTATGTTTTAGTTGGAGCCGAAACAACAGGGAATATATGGTCCTGGCTCTCAGCTGGATGCACACTGCAGCTCCCAAGAGCAGTTATTTTGCGAGATGCACATCTCAGGTTTTCAAACCTTTGGTGTAAAGATGTGATTGTATGCGGTAATTGTTATTTGGGGCTGAAATGTAACTATTAAATGAGTTCTTAAATTAGCACAAAGTCTTAGATTCCTCAATTTGGTACTGCCTTAAGCTTCTTGTTAAAAAAAGAGGAATAGGCACCAAAGCACTCTTCCAAGCAATGTGAAAAAAACCTTTCAGAATTGAAGAATAAAATTAATTTGAAATCACTGGACATATGAGATGTCATCTGATGTTAATTCAGGCCTTTGCATTTCTTGCCTCTTGTGTAGCTTCTCTAGACTTCAGACCATCACATCAGCTCAAGGACACAGGAGGTAGATAAAAAAAGAGATGATTGAAAAGTTGCAGACACAATGCTCTGCTACTGGAATTTCTATGAGGCTGAAGGACTCCAACAAAAGGAAAAATAAAAGTCAGATCTGTAGGGTTTATTTCATCACAGCAGAAGAATGAAAAAAAAATGAAAGGAGAAAGAAGTCTCCAACACCACATTATCAAAGACCTGCACAATACATTAGCACATGGCACTGTGCCCCTGAAAATAGTGAAGGCACTTTTGGGGACATTCTGTGGTAAATTTCTCAACAGTACTAAAATCTTGTGTGTCAAAAGCAATTTGAGAACCTTAAGTTTGTCAACTGGCTATGTGACTTCAGACTCTGTAATGACAAAAATGTAATGCAGAGTTTCTGCAAACCTTACTCTGTCTTCAAAATAATTGTATTTAATAAAATCACACTAAAAAGCCACTCTTTTGCCATATTGATTAAGCCAATCTTCTTTTAGAATTTAAAAAAAAAAAAAAAAAAAGTCAGTTCCATACATAGATTTAGATCAAAAATGCACCCTAAAATCTCTGTTGCTGAGTTAAATTGGGCTGTCTCATATGCAAAGCATTCGGTGGGAAAGATTAGATCCTGTGGCCTTTCCTACAGGCATGATTTTAATAGTCAAAATAAATTCTTTCTCTTTGATTAACTTACTTAGAAATTCTGACTGATCAATTAGGAGGTTAGGAAGAAGTAATTTAGCAGTCAGCAGTAGCTCTTAATTAATTCTGCATCAGTGTCTGTCGATTTATATTGCCAACAAAATGTAAAAATTGTTTCTCAATATCTGCTTTAACACATTAATTATGTGTTGGCTTCTCCTGGGTTTTTTATTTGTTTATTTTGAGCTTTTTTGAAAGCTATTGATTTCATCATTATTATTGATTATGACGGCAGTACCATTTAAGGTGAACAAACAAATCTTGCCTTTAAGCATCAGCTGCCATCTGTGTCTTGCCACAGAAATTTTTTCTTTATGGCAGGCGCTCTCTTAAACCAGTTCTCTCGGTTCTCTGGAAATCACTCACAGATTTCACTCTCCAAGTCAGCTACTTTACTTCACACAAATCCTTGCTCACAGCAGATTAGTGGAACTTGTGAATCTCGAACTCTCCGTAGGGCTCTGTAGGGAAATGTGTTACTTTAGGTAGAATGTCTTTTGCCTAATTACCGCCAGATATAATTGGCACTTACCTTGCTCTGCTTGTCCTTATTTATTTTTTCTCTCTCGCCCTTAACCTGCCTCCTCATTATATTTCTGTTTCCCAGCATAGAAAATCCTGCCTTTCTCTTTTATGCTGTTTATCCTAGCCTGAGTCCTCACAATCAGAAGGAATCTCCAGAGGTTTCCCTCCATCTGCCTCCATCAACCGTTCCAAATCTTCCGTCTGGCTTATCTTCTTATCTCTTCCCTTTTTTCCTAGACTTCTGTTCCCCTATTTCTTCTCCTAGAGATTTCCATCCTTTGTACTCACACAGTCTGAATCATTACTCCCATGGCACTGCTGGCCCTTCAGTCCTACGTTTTTTCTCTGTGCCACTCCCGGGTGGCAGCTCAAGAGTGAGAATGCTACATATTTCTCTAAACGCTGCTTTGAAATATAGACCTCATTGGCTCCTTTCCCTGGGGGTGAATAATTCACAGATTAAATATTTCTGCCATATGCCAGCATGTCTATGTTGCAGTGGCTATCAAATCACAGGAACGGACCTCTGGAAGTCATCCAATCCAGGCTCCTGCTCAAAGTAGGATTGTTGCCACTACTACAAACAGATCAGCCATGTCTCAAAAGCCTCCAAGGGTGGAGATCCAGTAACTTCTTTGAGTGGCTAGATTCACAGCTGCATTACTCTCTTAAAGACCTGCTTCTCCCTAACGTTTATTTTTAATTTACCAAGCTGCAGTTTGTGTTTACTGGCCCCTGTTTTATTGTCTACCAACACAGCAAATGGTTGTAGGATTTTACTGGACCACTCCTTAGCCTCTCCTTTGCTGGGCTGAAAAACCTCACTCTCTCCTTCTATGTCGTGTGCTCTGGGCCTGTGACCATCCTGGTAGCCCTCTTTGGAGCCCTTTTGAATTAGAAACAACATCCCCATGGGCCTGGGAAGTGTGCAAGGTGGACACAGGATGTCAGATGCTACCTCACCTTTGCTGAGCAGAGGAGAATAAAAGCTTCCTTACATCTACTGTCCACTTGCTCCTGGTGCAGTTGACAGCCAGACAATGAGAGCCAAGTGCTGGTGTGTTTTTGGTGTGTCCTCTGCCCTAAGTCTTTTCCTGCAGGGTGCTCACAGCCACTAACTTCCCACCTGGTGCTGCTGCACGGGATCATCCCATTTTAGGTGCAGACCTTTGACCTTCTCCTTGTTGATCCAGAGGAAGTTTCTGTTGGATCAGTTCTCAGGTTTCTTTGGTTTGAAGCTCTGTCACTCAGCACGTCAGCCATTCTGCCAAATTCGGTGTCACCTTTGGATTTGCTGAGGATGTATTCTGTCTCACCATCCAGTCTGTCAGTGAAGGTATTGAACAGCACTGGGCTCACTGTTGACCTCTTCTGTGCCCTGCTTTTTACCAGCCATCAGATAGATGGCAGGCATTGATTCCTGCCTTTCAGCAGGGCAGCCCCTCTCTTTACTGCCCAGCAATACAATACAACTGTGCTTCTTTTCCCCATGCTCAGTTTTTGTTTTTAGGAAGGAAGAAGTTCAAAATCCCCACGGAGAAGGGAAGACCAAAGAAGTTTTGAAGAGAAGTTGGTAGAGACAAAAAGCAGAGTCCCAAATCTTGTCTTTCAACCTATAATAAGAAGAGCAAAGAGTGGACAATTTTTTTTTTTCCCCAAGGAGCTTTCAACTACAAGGCTTTGTTGTTTTGTTGGATTTTTTATTGATCTAGAGACATTTTTCAAGGTAACATGAGCTTCATTTCCACAGCAGATCAAGCTGTTATTAGCCCAAAGCACTGTAAAAATCTTGCTCAGTATCAATTGTTTTTTGACAGAATAATAAAGTAAATAAAACCCTCAAAGGGGTTTCAGTAGATATGTGGGAATTCATAGAGAACTGAATATGAATTATTTGGTCTTCCTCATTCATGATCACTAATTCATAGTTTTTGGTTATTTCACTGAGTCAAGTAACAAACTCTGTAAGAAAAGGACTCTGTCTTCTTTTCCTATCCCTGGAAAAGCAGACTAGACTAGTGTTAATTTTTTTATCCCTGCATCCAAATGATTCTCCACTTTTGGTTTCAGTTCTTAAGCTTTAGATTCCAAAAACTCTCTCTTGTGCATTCATCAAGAATGTACTTTTCTTGTTCACAGTCCACCTTTTTTTCTTGTAATTAACAAAACTTTCAGTCCTTGACTTTTTTTCTGGGATACGTGTGTTGTGAATTGTTTAATGCCTTTTAACTCCTTTCATGAAGTTGAGTCATTCATTATGCCACATTCCTCAGGTGTAAAGAGATTGTGCTGCTATGTCAGGCTGCTCATTCTGGAGAGCACATTAGGTCCAATTCTGTGATTTTTTGTGTCTCTCTCATGAAGGGTTTGAGGGGAAGAGAATTATTCTTGTTTCATAGTCTATGATCTGTGAGTCTGTGATCTCACAGGGTTGTGATCTGACAGCCTTCCACAGAGAAGGTGAGCTGTATTCTTTGGAACCACTGTATTTCTAGGACCTCATTGCATGAGATAATATCTCACACTTAAAATAAAGCCACAGTAATACAGTAGAATAGGATCCTCTTGCTAATGTAGTTTCAATCACTTTTGCTAAGCTTCAGTGCTTGTTTACTCTTCCAGTTGTAAGCTAATACCCAGCAGACTTTGTTACTTGAATTATTGATAAAGCATTTTGTTCCAGGTAGGAATGCAAACCCAGTTTTCAATTGCAAAGGTAAGAGAATACCTTGTGCTCATTCAACATGTTTCTGTGACTGTGTAGTTTAAAACTTAATCACAAAATACAATTGCTTTTGCTTCAGCTTTGCAAAAAATTATTAATGAATGAGTTCATTAAATATTAAGTTAATGGAAGCTTTTATTTTGCACCTTACTCAAAAGCCTTTCTGTCCATGGTTTATGACAGCTTCTGACATGCTGCAGACAGAACAATTACAGTTTTTAAGATGAAAAGCACAGCATCTCACAAACTCTTCTTTGTAAATTCAGCCCAGTAGTCCTTTTTGTTTCAGTACAGAACTGAATTTTTCATTGCCGCCAAACAGCAAATAAGAATAAATTTTACATTTGATTTCACCCTGAAAAGGCAAAACTCACTGGTTTTGAGTCTAAATCAGTCCTCTATGATGGCATGGTCCCAGCCCAGCTCATAGCAGAAGCTTTAGGGTCTCCCTTAATGTTTTTCAAATGAAGTTCACAGCCAGAGGCCAAGAATATCCTGTGGACTATGTCCCAGCTGCAGGCTACGCTGCAGAATTATGCCAAAAGAATAAACATGAGTCTCAAGCTAGAGCTTTTGGAACTGAATTAAAGTGAATGAGAAATAAAGAAACTGAACTAGATTTTACATATAATTCAAATGTAATTACTACAACTACTTTACAGGAAATACTTTCAGTGAGATAATTTTCAAATTTGGCACTTTTTTATATGGGGTCTGTATTTTCTTCAGAATATGTATATTTGTCATTCCCAGTTTAAATGGGGACTATGTGAGTTCATGAGAATAAGGTCTTGCAAAGTGTTTGTTTACTGAAGCAATAGATTGAGGAAGAGAGAAGCATGATAAAAATCTGTAAAAATTACATTATTTTTCTAAAATACATTGAGACCCTTAATCTTGCAGGTGCACCCGGGGATCTATTCCTGCAGATCTTTCCAGTAAGTTCTTTTCCAGTGAATGGCGTGGCACGGACAGTGCTCTGTGTGCCAGGGCTGTGCCACAGCCAGCAGCAGCAGGGTGCATTTGCTGGGATTAATGCTCCCAGATTGTTGTTGGGAGGGAAGTGACTGCACTGCCCTGCGAAGATGGGTGAGAGCAGAAAGCAGGAGACAGTTTTATGAGGCTTCTGGTCACTGTGTGAGATCTGAAATGTCAGAAAATGTGAAGGCTGTCCAAGCAGGCAAAGGCAGGCAGCCGTGCTCTTGGTTTACTCATCCCTTCTTCTTGTAGTCTGAGCTGCTTGGACACCAATTAGACAGCTGAGGAAAAGGGAACTTATTTTTCTTCTAAGTGCTAATGCCTGGTGAACTTGTCAGAAAGGGCTCTGACTGCTGGCACAGGATTCACCCAGCTGGGAAATGTGGTTGTGGGTTTCAGATGAAGGCATTCATTTTTTTTTGCTTGTTTTAGAAGAGGTGTTTGCAATTCCAAATATGTTTTTTTGGCTTAGGCACATGAAAAGTTGTAAAGAATTATTTTCTTCCCACTAAATTATAACAGCTTCTTAGTGAGTACACATAATTTTGTGCATTTTTCTGTAGTTTGCACGTTTACCTAAAACCAGAGTTAATGCACCAAATATTTAGCAGCTATCCCTGTGCCAGCCTGTGCTGGAACTTTCCAGAACTCACGGGCAAGAAGATGTGAACAGAGTTTGCAGAGGCAAAATCCCTCTGAAATGTGGGTCCTGCAAGAATGTGGTACAAAGCCCCCTCTGAGGCTTGTAGCTCAGAAACAGCTCTGCTACTGCCACAAAGCTCCCTCCTCATGTATTGATCTAATTAATTGGTGCACATATGTGTTGCCCTCATAATCATCTTGCCACTCTACATATAATACTCAGTAATGGATGGGGACGTACTTTTCTGATCTTTGCGTTGTGTCTGTGTTGTTCCCTGCTTCTAGGGATGTTATCATTTCAGGACGGCCAAGAAACTCAAATAACCATTTAAAGAAGGTGCTTGTTTATATGTTTTTGTTTTATCCTTTGCATATTTTACATGAAAAAGCCATTAGAACAATTTTAAATCATCTACTTAATTCTGCCTTTTCTCTCTGATTTTGATGTATTTTATCTCGCTTTCATTTATCAATATGTTTATTAGAAAAATGCTCAATTATTTTTTTGAGGCAAACATTCTGGGTAACTACTGACATAATTTAAAATGTTTGCATTACTGTGAGATGCAATCTGAGTTACATTTTTGGCTTTTTTGAAACCAGGAAGCCTCGATGAGGGGTAGCAGTAACCAACTGGGTTTGTGGTGGGTGATTTCTTGGCTTGCTGTGGTTTTCAGTGTCACTCTGTGGTGGGTAAACCCAGGGAGAATAAGGAGGTTATCACCAGGAATCTGTGTGTACTCACTAGTGGGAGGAATATACTGTTTTCCAGGCTTGTGTTTTGTAGGGGTAATTGCCTTGAAAGACTCACAAAGTAAATAATAACAATAATAAAAAATCAAAAAGCCATGGTAACCATGCCTACTTTAATTCTCTCTGGATGGATGTTAAACAATATGTAACTTACCCACTTTAAAAGTACCCTGGAGTCAAGTTTCCTTTCTGAGTCTGTGTAAACAAGCTCCAGATCTGTCTTTACGATTTTGGTTTCACCTTTGCTCAAAAACTGAACGAGATTTTTTTTGGGGAGAGAGAGGACTTGATTTGGATGCATGCCTACAGGGTGCTGCACTCTCCCTCACCATCTGAAAAGTTAAAAAAAGGAAACTTTTTGCCATTTAAAGCTGGTATTTTCTGAACAGATGGTGAAACTTCAGCACTGGGTAACCCTGACCCATGTGGAAAATCAAAAATTCAAATGCTGGATCTGAAGCTTGCTGGGAAAGTTCACATACACAAAGGAAGGACACACATGGAGTTTAGCATATTCCCCTTATATGACTTATACAACAGTCTTGGGCATTCTCATATTTTAATAATGAGATGAAAAGAACTTTTTCAGGAACATGGTCTTCCAGCCACCTGGTATTTATATTCTGGTTTAGTCACTGAGCTTTCTAGCAAGCTCTTCCAGAATGCAAAGTTTATATTTATTTGTACAGCAATAAAGGATTAATGTTTGTAATGAACTTTCAGGACTGACTCACTGAGCCAGCTCACAAAAACACTGAGAGTTTATCTGATGGGCATTTATTGGAAAAAGAAACAACTACTGTGTCAGGTCAAATTTACAAATGTACATTAAAAAACATCTATTCTCCTCCATGAGGATTTTTTTTTGGTGAGTTTTTCTGGTGCTTTTGTTGTTTTTTTGGTGATTTTTTTAGTTTAGTTTCAGGGCTTTTTTTTTTTT
>VZRO01007577.1:303212-328623 GCA_013397915.1 Daphoenositta chrysoptera
ATCAAGAGAAACGGAGGAATTGAAGATTTGACGTTTATGCAAAACATATTAGTTCCTTTGCTGTTCAGAATAGATCTGTCTGATAGCAATAAGAGCAATCTTGGTTAGAAACTACCATGCAGTGAAAAAACAATATTCGAAAAATGAGCTGCCTCCAGTGGCATTCAGTTCTGTTCGAAATTTAGAATTAAGAAGGTGTGTTTTTTTTGTAAGGGGAGGGTTTTGCCAAGTCTTAAGACAACATGAGATTTGTGCAATCTTGGAATTACATATATTCATTGGTTTGGGGCATTACCAGTGCACAAAACATGCAAAACACTAATTGAGCTTGTGGGAATGCTCTAGTTTTTAGTTAATTCTTCAAGAATGCAGCACTGAGTGTTCAGGAGTATTTAGTATGTGTCTCTGTGAAGAATCTAGCCCAGGAGAAACCATCTGACACACATGGTATTTATAGCTATGGCTTTAACATAGTCTACGGAATTTTTAAAATAAATATTTATAATTTTACAGCTTTTTTCTTTCTGTTGGCTTTCACTTGGGTCCTGGACTTGAAAAGAACCAAGTGTGCTTTATGCTAATTTTACGCTTATGAACAGTCCTAACAAATTCTGTGTGAAATTGTAATAACATACAAAAAGTGGAAGCACGTATTTATACATGAGCTTTTGTTGGATGGGGACCTGTGTGAGAAAATGCAACAACGGCCCCGTATTTACAGCTTTAGACTCAGACAGAGGGAGTGCTGGTTGAAGATTTTGCTTTGCTGCAGATTTCTTGTGTGGTTTCAACCCAGCTGTTTTCAGGATTGTCTAAGTAGCTGTTTCTGTAAATTTGTCACAAGTACTTCCCTCTGCAGAAGAGAGGGAGGTATTTCCAGGTATTTTCGTAGAGGAAACATGGATAACCTGTTCAGGCAAGCTATCTAATATTTCAGTAGGTGGAGTTAGATACCTCATCAGGATGATTCTGCCTGATTGATTATAGCTGTCCTGGATGTGCAGACAAATGAGGTGTTAGAACACATCCTCTCTGTCCCGTTCCTTGTTTCCAGAAGTGCTCACAGGTGAGATGCTGGAACAACCTGGATGGTGCACATGTAGCTCCAGTCCACTGAGCCTGGCTTCTCCTCACCTTCTCACTAATGCCAGGGGTGCAGCAGTAAAGTGGTGCTTGCACAGAAATCCCAGGGAGATGTGATTTGAAGGTTGATTTCAGGCTGACTTTCTAGCCTTAAAGATGTTTCTGGGACAAGCCATGTCAAGTGTATCCAAAGATTTGAATTCTGCATTAATCGTTCTCTGAAGAGTCAGTACTTTTCTATGTTACTTTGCAAAGATTTGGTGAAGATTGGGGATTCAGCATTGTCACACGGGGCACACCTTGCCTGGGCATGGGTGCTTGATGTGACACTCCTAACTCGTGTATCCTGTTCCCTTTCCTAGCAGTCTGCAGGTGATGAAATGACAGCATAGGTGTAGATCTGACTCCAGGACAGGCTGGGACATGGACCAAAGCATTTGCAAATGTTTCTTGTCAGCAGCGTAGCTACAGCTTCAGTTATTATGATGATGGGCCATATGTATAACAAGATTCAGCAGGATGAAAGATGACCAACTTGTATATTTTTCTGACTTGTATTTATTACTATAGTGTTTGGATGTAAAAAGAAACTGGAGAAGTCAAAATATGTGGTCTCAGATGAACGGTATTTCCTAAATAAAATGCACTGCCTTCTGTAACACAGGTCATTCCCATGACCTTCTGTTTACTAAATAATTAATAAAATTGCAGCAACTTATTATTATCTTCTATAAAATACCATTGCAGCAGCTTTGACAGAATGAGCTTTGGCCTGTGTAAAGTTGTTGGCTGAATTCTCTAACCTGAATTCTAAAAATAAAATTGTGGAAGTCCAAAAGCTCTGTATATGGTAACAATGTAAAATACTGTTTCAGGAAGGAACCAAGACAAACCAAATAGCTGTCACTCAAAGTAAATATTGGTGATTTTGGACAAAAGCCATAGTGAGTTTGGATTGCTCGTTATTTTTTTAAGGAAGTTTTAGAAAAATGCATTAATATGCACAATATAAATCCAACCCCACAGGTCACAGAGAGTTTGCAATTTGCAAGTGTTTTAGGAGTAGTTGTTAAAGATGGGAGAGGAGGAGGGGTAGGAAGTGTCAGTAGGAGAAATAGTGCTGTAGTGCTAATGAGCAGATGCTCTGCTGTGTGTTGAGAGACCTCCTTGCAATTAAAAAATAGTTGTAGGTAGGAGGAGATCATTCAGCTGTCTGTGTGCTGTCAGTTGTACCCTGAATTCCTTTTTGTATGTCAAAAGCATTTTGATTGAAGCAAGAAAAGAGTTTTAGCAGCAATGTTTTCTGCAAAAGTGAGACAGGGGGGCAAAGGGAACTTCAGAAGTTCTCTGTGAGGAGAAGGCAGGAGTCATTCCTGTGCTGCTACTGGTTTCCTCCCAAAGTCCTGGCTCATCTGTGCCTAAGGGAGGATGGATGTTCCCTGGAGGAGGGCAGACAATGAGTTGTAGGGGAAAACAGAGTAGCCAATATTGGATTTCCTAGTCCCTATCAAGGAGTTCAAAGAGGAGAAATAAGGAGCAAGAAGGAGCAAGAATCAAGAGGAGAGGATCTTCTGTGGGTGGTTTACTCTCTTCCACTGTGGTCAGGGCAATGTGCAAGGGCAAGGGGCTGGTCCCACCATGGTCAGCATGCTCAGTTCACCCAGGGCAGGAGCACGTCTCAAGCACATTTGTACCTTTTGGAACAGGGAAAGTGAGTGGAAAAGAAGCAGATTCCAGAATTATTGTCTGAAACACCCAACTTTGTATGTAACCCTGTCATGTTTATTAGAGAATCACTTCAAGGGTTAGGTGGGAGGTGCATTTTGTAGGGGCAGGGTAAGTAAGAGCAGCTCATGGCTGCAGGCGTTGTTTGATCCAACATGCACACTTTTCCCCTCCCTTTCCCTTACCTTTCTACCTTTCTTTTTTCTTCTCCAGGTTAGGGGGCTTATAGCATAATTAGAAATTGAATTATTTATGAAGACTCATTAAAATGGGTGACTTGCAGATTAATCAAAGGCAGGAGACATATGATGTGAAACTGCCTTTTCCTCTGCTGCTTTCACTCATAGTGGCTGCAGGGAAGCCTATATAAACCATCCCTAGTTCTGTAACAAAAAACTGAATTCTCTGCAATATTTTACCTCTGTGTGTGTGTAAATATCCATATGAGTGCTGGGGGAAAATTGAAAATATGCGGGAGATTAGCCAAGGAAAGGGTATTTTGAGGAGACAAAAGGAAAGGGATAGGTCATGACTCATTATGCAGCTTTGGAAACCAGAAAATGTAATTTCTCTGCCAACCAGAGGAGTTTATGAGCCTAATGAAATTTAAAATCAGTGGGAGCTCATTGAATAGCAGTAAGACATATAGTATTCTACTAATGTTATGAAGAGTATGGCTAAAAATAACATAGGAGGCCTTTATTTTTATCCTGCTGTAATACTAACCCTGAGTAGATAAGATCTATCCCTCTAATAAATGCCATTCAAGACAAACCAAGTTGAGTCTTTTAACTGCCCTCCTATTTTTGTCTTTAAAAAACTTACTTATCTGAAGGTGTTCTGAGAAGTACATGTCGATGCCATTGAAATATTCTGTTTAATGCTGGCTTCGTGCTTGTTTCTGGGTGCACTTTGGCTGTTGCTGTTAGTCCTTTCAAAGCTTGTTCTTTAAAGTGGGAGAAATCATGGGGGTTTTGCCATGGTGGCTGGTGAATTCAGGCCATATAAATCAGTGAAGCTAAGTGGTCCCTACCTATTATTAGAGGTGCTTGTGGCCTTAGTCGTAGCTTTACTGGATTTGGGTATATGGTGAAAGGATAAAAAGGGAGCAAGAATGAACCTTTTCTTCTAATTTCTGGAGTAAACAGATTTCCATACCTTTTTCTTTTTTTTTTTTTTTGTTTTTGCATTTTCATACCCTGAACCTGTTAAGCTAGGGTTAATAATAATAGTAATAATAATAATATCCAGTAGGACAAATGTACTTATAAAAGAGCATAGGGAGGAGCTGGGGTCCTCTCCATAAGGTTCTCCCTCTTGCTCAGATTGTACATAGTAACTTTGGTCATCCTGGCAAATAATTGCAGTCCATCCCCTATGGAGCCAAGGACACCTGCCAGCTTGGTGTTTGCAGTCAGCATGAAAATGGACCATGCATGAGATCATCTAGAAGAGATGTAATTCAATGAATACCTTGCTGCAATGCTTGTAGTTCAGGCTTCCTTCCCTCCTCTTTGCAGTGAAGGCTCATGGATCATGGATCCTTATGCATGTGTAGCCTGGCCAGAAGGTACAGAACCCTCCCTGTTTCTTTAATCAGTTTTTAAATTCCTCATTGAGCCATGATTGATACAAGCAGTAAACCTTTAAACCTTTATCCGTTTTAAATGTACTTTTGTACAGCAGAAGTGTATGAATGTACATGGAGAAACTCCAGCACAGGCCTTTAAGCCCATGCTAGCTGAGAGGTAGTGTTATTTCATACCATAAGAATAGAGACACATCATCACATGAATACAAATTGTTTAAATTCAAGATTAGGATGCACAAGGGAAATAATTTCTGATGGTCTTTTCTTGCATGCTCACGGTTTACAGTGAATTACAGTGAATGCTCCAATGGTAATTAATGCTTTAGTCTATATTAATGAATAATTGCCACAGTGAATTTAAAGGTCACTTCCTGCTCAGGTGGTGTAGTACTGGTTTTTATCAGTGAGATGTTCCCATTGTATCCACAGGCTGTTACTATTTGCAGCTAATCAACATTTTCAAGACAGTCTTGTGCTTTGGAGTGTTAATGATCTTTTGGTGTCTCACATGCAGCAGCATTAAAGCAACTTGATTTTCAAAAAGAGTTCAAGAACTCTGTTTACAGCCACATACCTGCACAAGGTGTACCACTTTGGTTATCCCTAAACCAGATTTCTGTGAATAACCACTTTAAAATAAATAAACTAACTAGCTCCTCTTCTATTTACATGTTATTTAGCTAGCACCAGCTCAGACCAGAGTCATCCTCTGGGATCACTGATATCCATTTAATGTATTAATGTTGTATAAATATAATTGTGTTATTTCTGTCTGTAGACATACTGGGCCACATTACAAGTAGGCAGGGTATTTCTTTTGCACCTTTCTTGATAGTTTTTTTCCCCCAAGATTTTACATTTATTTTCTTGAAATGGCATACTGCATGCTACTTTTTTCAAGAAAAAGCTAGTAAAAAAAATTTGTAGTCCCTCTTTCTAGTTTAATAGTCATAAAAGATGAAAAGAAGTTGTTACAGAAGGAAAAGGTATAAGGAAAAAGAAGGGAAAAAAGTACAAGGAAAATCCAGTAGGATTTCCATCTAAGAATTGGTTGGTAATTTAGGGATGGCTATTAAAGGTGTTTTCCGGTTTTTTTGAACAAAAAATCATATCTATTTCATATATTTGTTGTGTCTTTATTCTAGTACCCTTCTGTTGTTGGTACTGAGCTCTGTAAAATATCTTGTCCAAACCAGCGAGCCTTTAAATACGTCACTCTTGCTGGTAAGCAAAGCAATAAATTTTTACACGTTAAAAAACGCTTTCTAGCTTTTGTTTATGAACTAGTTCATCCTTTCCAGGCTTTGTGCCAGAACTGTGCCAGTAACAAGTGGATGACTAGTAGTGGTTATTAGGAAGGATGCTTAGTGCTGCTTAATGGGATGCAATCCCTGCAGTCCTCAGGGACAGCCCAGCATGAACTGCATTGCTCTTTCAGAGTTTGGGATGTGGCCTACAACATCTTTTGCCATATCTCCTCCTAGTTAAGTGCTGGTTTTCCATGTGAGACAAAACCAGCTGCTTCTTTGCCCTGTGTTTCATCCTCAGAATCATTTTTTTTTGAATGGGGAGCTTAGGGGTTTACAAAGGAAAAGGCACTTAGTGAATATGAAGCAAGAGGACTTTGTTACTTTACTGCTGTGTAAATGGAAAGACTTGAACATCTCTGGCATTTATTCCTGTTTTTCTGGTCTAGCAATAGTATATAATTCATGAATTCTTGTCCTCATTACGGATAATGCCAGCATGCCTGTGTTCTACTCTTATATTTTTAAATTATTCCTACAATCTGTCAAATCCATTTAGGTACATCCCACATTTGCTTTTATTTATCTGCAAAGTGCAGCCTCTTTATTCATTCCAGCGTGTCTGCCAGCATGGATGGAAACCATCCCAAGACGTATATGAATTTAAATGGCAACAGAATGACTGTCACTAGATATGTGTTTTCAGTGTCAGGGCTCTGGTAATGTATATCATTAGTTGTTAAACATAGTCTGCTGTCGGCTCGGCGCCAGAGCGCTCTGATGTGCGCTGCCAAGCCTTGCTGGGAACCTACCGTGTTCTCTAGCTCAGCTGCATATTTTCTCAGCTGTAGCTGCAGAAAAGAGACACCAAATGTAGTGGCACAAAATGACTGCTGAACCACGGAAATGCTGCATTCCATTGTGACGTGGAAACCAGTCTCGTTTTGGGCCGCTTTGGGTTTTGTGTTCCTTTTGTCCTCATTTGTCCTTAGTCACCCATCCTCAGTGGATAAATGGGAGTAAAATCATCCCTGAGTGTTTTTCTCAGGTTCTTGCTGGTTGTGAATGGCCATGATGGTGGCTTCTCGAGAGTTACTTCCCACAATGGCAGCAGGAATATGCTATGGGAATACGGGGTGGTGAGGAAAGTTATGCCTCAGGTGAGCATCTCTTGATGTGGGGTCTTTCCCATGAGATGAGGAGATGGCAAAGTTTCTATCACCTTGCTCTGTGTTTCTTGTCCACCTTGCTGCTCCATCCAGCTCTGACAAATGTACAGGACAAGGGACACCACTGAATGCTCTTCCCACCTTTGCTGCAGAGGATGGGTAAGCAGATGCAAAGAAAAGCCATTTTATGAGAAGTGTGGGCATAATTTGTTCCCTTAATGGTAGAACTTAAGAAATAGGACTAAATAGTTGTTAATTTCCAGTTTTCTTCCCATTTTGGGGGACATTTCCGTGCTGTCTCCTGCTATAGGTGAGGTTACAACCTGGCTCTTTCTGGACTACAAGTGCTGCCTACCCTGAAGCAGAAGACTTTGAAAGGAAAACTTGAATATTTTTTCCACATGTGAACATGTAGTGATGCAAGTAGTGACAGCTTGCAGTACCATAATGACATTTTGATGTTGGAGTATTTTGATGTTGGAGTATTCAGTCATTCCTGAAACTAAAACTTGTGTGCATGTATATATATATATATATATGTGTGTGTTCACGCATGCACACACATTTATTTATGGCTGCTATGAAACCAAATTAAACAAAATGAACCAGATAGTAATCTAAAATTAATCTGAAGCACATTACATGCAGGCAGAGATGACACAGCTTGGACTGTTTAGCCTTAGTAAAACAAAGTAATAGGGGGTGTTATATATACTAAATATACTATTTTCTCTGATTTTCCTTGTTCTGTTTCATGAAATACTTTTCATGTAGACTCTCATTTTTTTGGGTGGTCTGTAATTAGATTTAATTTAAAAATACTATAGAAGTGAGCTAACCTTTTTATTTAAATGTATTTTATGAGTTTTTTGTGTCATCAGATAGTGCAGTCATGATGTAAGATAAAAGACTGGTATGCAGCAAGGAGTGACACTTGTTCACAAAGGCAAGGCTGTAACAAGACAAAAAAAATCAGTGAAAGGAAAAAGATTTTCATATGATTTTAGTTTAGTCATCTGAGTCTCTAAATGAAAATATTAGAGAAATAAAGAAAATGTAAGGGATCTGGTATCAGCCACAGGAAGGGAAAAGACAGTTTAGTAGCAAGTTACAGTCTGAGTGGTGTTGCAGGTGAGTGCAGATGGGAAATAGGACTGCAGTCAGGGGTGAGCTTGTTGGAATAATACATAATAATACAGGAATAAAAATCCAATTTTATTTGTCAGATTGGAGTACTTAGATTTAGTGCACTCTACAGACAAATGATCATCACTATTTCCCTCTGTTTCTGTAGAATTATTTTTGTCAGACCCCGAGCTTAGAGCAGACAGAAAATAAAAAAAATAATTGCTGGTTGGCATAAGTAAAATTTACTTGCTTTGTTGGTTATTTCTTAATAACTTTTAAATTATAGGTTGCCTTTATCATGCTGTTTGCTCAGAAAACCCCAAAATCATCCTGTATTTTTCATGCTGTTACCAGTTTTAATAACAATTGATGTTTCAATTGTAAATTGGACTATATGGCTTGTGGGGTTTATTTAGTTAGTTTTTGTTGTTGTTTTGGGTTTTTTTTCCCTGTCTGCATAAAAAGAATCATATTTTTTCTGAAAAAAAATATTCTGGAAAATTTAAAAGAGATGTAGATGCATTAATTCTGTAGCCCTCACAAATGAAGTGTGCAAGGCTGAGTGTCAGCTACTGTCTAATGGCAATAGAACTTTCATTTGTAATCGCTGCAGAATGGTCATAGATTGTTTGGTGACCAGGGAGAACTTTACATAAAAATAATCTCGGAAACTGCTACAAATAAAGCTTAACAGATTTCATAGGCTGGTTTGGATTTCCAAACTGAAATTTAAATGAACATTTTCTGATGTTATGAACAGAAAAAAAAAAAAAAAGTACAAAATTGCTTATAACTCAGTAAACTCAGTTTTACGTTCCAGACTGAAGCTTCAAATAACTCCAAGAGAGCACAGGTGTCTCTTTGGGGACATTCCTGTTGTTTGTTGATGCAGACTTTATGGGGCTGCCCCACAGCAGCTCTTTTCTCCAGACTCAGCCACTTTGCTCCTTTGGTTCATCCCTCATTTAATATACATTGATCAAAAAAAGCATTTTGTTTTTAGGAGAAAAGTTTGAGCTCATCATGAACTGTCCCACTGTGCCATTGCAGCACCTGTGCCGAGTGCTGGAGTGGTTCTGTCCTCCAGGGAAAACCCTTTCCGTGGGGTCCTGGTCCTGTGCACAGGAAGGAGAGGGGTGCAGAGCTGAAAGCAAGGCTGGAGCCAGAGGTGGCTCATCTGCCTGGGCTACCAAAGAAGGGTGTGGGAGCCCTGAAAGCAGAGAATATTTCCCTGCCTGTTTTGAAGGGTTCTACCCCCCTGGACAACACTGTATTTGACCTTTATCTATGGAGAAAACTGCCAACTCTTTGGGAAAAACTAGAATCTACTTCAGTGAGAACTAAATAATAGAGTATTATGTAAGGTTATCACAGGGTGAAAAATCTAAAGGTTTTGGGTTTATTAATGTAGCAAACAGATAAAAAGCAAAAACTCCAAAATGGAGGATTGTTGTTGTTTCTAGACCTTCTTCTTCTTCTAGTATGCCATATTCTGCAGTAGAAGATGTCTGAAATTATTGGGTGAAAATTCCCGCAGTTCCTGTATACGTGACAGGAGTATTTGTCTAACATTGGTAGAAAAGTGAAAATATCTTTCGTTTTAAGTTTTAATTGGATGATTTACCTTTAAGAAGGCCATGTTATCTTGATAAGCAGCATTCTGCAAGCATTCTCTCCACATTCTCAAGCATTCTGCTGCATTCTCTCCTTTGTGCTGTGTCTGGGCCCGACCAGTGACTTTACTTCTCTGATAAGACTTAATAAACTATCTTAAAGCAGAGAGTGCTGAAAGCTTCTTTTATCTATTGGACTCCTTGCAAGGACTCTAAATTCTTCCTCCATCAGAGAAAACTTGATTTAAGAGAGTCACTCGCCCATCAGGGGAAAACCTGGCTTAAGACCCAGCTAAATCAGGGGCAGGGCTCCACAAAGGGTTCCATGAAAGTGGGCTACTTCTGATGATGGGAGCTGCAGGCTGGTCCTGCAGGAGGAAGGAGGGAGTGGCCATGAGGTTATGACACCCTGCTGCAAACACCTCTGCCTGCTTTTGCCCATCTGGATGCTGAGCACTTCCCACACGGCAGTCAGTGCTCAGAAGGTTCAGTAATCCTGTCCCTGCACCCTCGGTGGCACTGCTGTCAAAGGTTAAAAAAAAGTTGCTCATGTACGGCGACAGAAAAATTTGTGTTTATTCGTTGCCCCTTACAAGAATTGAGAACTCCTCACTCTTCCAGGGGTTTCCTGTATGACTTCAGGCAAGCCCTTTTCATTTGCTCTGTGTTTGGAATTTCATAAGCTCGAAGGATAGTAATGTTTTCCTGCCTCCCAGGATGGGTTAGTGGGGCATTGCTGCTGAATAGTCCATGTCAATACTTACACAGGAATACCCAATATCTTTTGGAATTAGGCCAAGGTTTTAATTCAATGTTAATTTGGTGCAATGAGTTCCAACAGCTAATTATGTGTTGAGTGAAAATGTATTATGCATCAGAGGTATTCACTGGGGAAGGTTGTAAAGTGACACATTTAGACTTTGGTTTGCATTTTAGGGCTTTTGTGTATTTGCCTGTGGAACCTTAATTTTGCAGTGACATCTGTTTTGCTGTGTTTTGTTTTCAGATTAACACCTTTAATTTTTTTTGAAGCCCTTGTGATTTTTCAGAATGAAAAGAGTAAAGTAACATGCTATTGCCTCTCACTAAGAATTTCATTTTTTATAGAGATTTTTTTTCCCCAGGAAATAATTTTTTTTTATTTCCCATGGTTTTCCCACACTACCTGAAGGCATCTGGACCTTGTATATTGGGAATTCACCATGACTTCGCTAAGGAGTTTGGCATTCATGACCTAAGTTTTGTCTCTTTCAATGTAATCAGCATCCATTAGTGCCATGGAAATGGGTGTCCAGAGGGGTATCACGGGAGCACAGAATGGTTGAGACTGGAGGTGACCCCTGGAGATCATCTGGTCCCACCTCCCTGATCAAGCAGGGCCACCTAGAGCCAGTTTCCTGGGACCATGGCCAGATGTTTTCTGAATATTTCCAACAATGGAGACTCCACAACCTTTCCTGGCATGGATGGTTATTTTCAACAAACAAAAACAAATTGTGAAAGGCTTTTAAGGATGTTCCCTGTCTCTTGTTAGGCTGGATAATAAACCAAAAAAGGGTGGGATGCTTTCTGGTCCAAAGCTTTGTCTTTAATGTAGTTCTTAGGTTAAGAATGGGTTTTAGTTTTGCTGTTTGAGCCCCACATCTCCTGGATTTGTGCCTGTGACTGTTCCCATCCACAGGAGGAGGACTAGAAAGTGCCTTTGTTTGAGGAAGGCCTTAGACAGCAGGATGGAGCGGTCATGGGACATGTGGGTTTGTCCTAAGGATCACCGGGCAAGCTGGATCCCGAGTGAGCAGGGGACAAACTCTCAGTGCAGGCAAGCACAGCCCACAGGTGAAGTGTTCAGCTCTCTAGGCAGGACAGTGCAGCCAAGGCAACAAGGAGATTTTATTGCATTTCCTTAAAGAGCTCTTTTGTTGCCCATCTGTTTTTGGTTGTATGTGGCAGAAATGTTAATTGGGCCCCATCTCCTGTCCCATCCTCATAGTTAAGATTTACAAAGTTACAGTGAAGCAGAACCTGAATCATGGGCGGATTGGGTTTCATCCAGGAGTTTTATTCAGATTTATAGATACATGTATAGCACTAAAATCTTCCAAGTTTAAAGTAAACAGATAAGCTAAAAAAAATCTCCATTTTCTTCTTTCTTACACTGCTTTTTGCTGAGTGCAGGCCGATTTAGCTATAACATATAAATAATAAACCATATATCAGGAAAAGGTTTTTTCTAAGCAAAAAAGAAAACAGAGAAAGAAGATTTGTGCTCTTTGATTTTTATTTTAATTTGTCAGGGTAAGGATGAATGACATGACACAAACAGCTTTAAATGAACCAAAGCGAAACATTACATTTTCATCACTCCACAATTGTTTTGCTGCACTTTGTATCTTCTGTGATGCATGCACAGCAGTTTACATTGTAAATTCTGTAGGGCGTGTGACTCCATCATCTCTGTTGATACATATTCTTAAACAAATCAAATTGCATTGTCAGCTTGGTATAGTCACTGAAGGAACAGCAAAATACAGATCCATTTTTCCCAGAGGACGAGAGGGAGAAAACTGTAAAGTTTACTGTCACCTCTGTCTATGGCCTATATCCTTGTTGAAGTTGATAAGAAATCAAGATCTTTATTTGTGTATTTAAGTCACAAATTTTCTGAACCTTTAAAAGTTTCTGTGAATGAAAACTAGAGTTTCAGAACCTCAGATGCATTTTTTATATATTTGATGTTTAAAGTCAAAATAAAATAGAATGAAACTTTTATAAAGCAGTAAAAAAAGGACAAGTGAATCACTTTCATATTTCCCTATTTTCACTAGGACAAAATCACCACTTGCCAAAAAACCCAACCCCCCAAAAAAACCCAAAACCAAAAACCAAACCAACAAACAAACAAAAAAACCCCCAAAACCCAACCAGTTGTTACCAACTATGTATTATTTTTTCCACTGGGAAATACCTTGGTCAAAGTTCTCCCCATCCTCACCATGATCACTCAAGACCACTGAAGTGGCAAGGTGGATTTCACTGCAGAGGAAATCAAGGACTGCCACTTTTCTTCTACCAGATATAAAATCAGAATTTAAACAGATTCTCGCACTTCAAAATAATTTTAAAAAATCTCAAATTTTATATCAGTTGTGATTTCACAGACCTGTTGTTTGACTTAGAAGCTTGAGATTTTATTCTTTCATTCTCGGGAGTATTTAAGTATGATATTTGTAGCCAGACTTCCAATATTAAGGATATTTATTTCTAAAAATAAGTCACATTTCTTACTGAAGTGGCTGAAGGGAAACAGATATGGCATGCAATAAATTACCATAGAGTAATAACATTTGTTTTGCATTTTATTGTGGTTATGGTGTTAACTTCTGTGGCAGCTAACAGTGTCACTTCTAGTTTTTGAAAGTAAATTAATAATTGTAGCCTACAAAGCCCTTTTGAGCGTATAACACATTTTCCAGATTTCAGAATATTAGGACAAAACCCATTAATCAGCTAAAACCATTTTATGGAATGATAATGTTTCTTAATTACTGTTTCATTTTATTTTATTTTACTTTTTGCTAGGATTCTTTCATGATTTTTATTGAAAGCCTGATTTAAAAGGTGAAGTTACCTTAAATTTTATTACTGAGAAGGCTTGAAAGGCTCTTCTGACCTAGGAAAGACTAATATTTCACTGAAAGAAAAATCTACAGCAAGAGCTAAAGGGCATCTGATTTAGAATTTAACTAGAGAGGAACAATTTCACATTGGAGAAACACATCTAAAATGTACTAACAGCAAGAGCTTCACAGAACTAGAGGTGTCTCCTCTTGAAAGAGCTTTTAAAACTTCTCAGTGAAAGATGGCTGGCTACATTTTAGACTTATTTAAAAGTATTACGGGGTCTCCAAGGTCTGGCATGTTCATCCTTTCACTTGTATGAAGCCTAAGTGCAGTAACTGTTAAAGGTTTATAGTTTTTTATTTTTTTTATTTTATAGTTTTGTTTAGCCTTTGAAAGCCCAGTACTAGTAGAAATATTTGTATAGAATCTATCAAACTAGCAATTAAAGCCTTTTTCCTTCTCACTACAGCATTTGATTTTAGCCTTGATGTCTTTGCAGTTCAAATGCTGCAGCAGCCTGCAGAGGAACTGAGAAATGAAAGGACCTGCACATAGACTCAGGTACTTCCATCCCTGAGCACTGACTTGCAGAGTAGATGAACAGAAAAAAAAGAGATCCCACCCAGCAACTGGACCCATCCACACGTAGAAAGTCAGTATTTTTCAGATTTAACCACAGCAGTTTTAACTACAGTGTCCAGTTTTCATTTGAGAATAAATAGCCTCCAACCAATTTAATTGGAGGGAAGCATTATGTGGACACATCCAGAGTTCCCTGAAAAACTGACAGCATGAAGTGACCTATCTGAAATTAATTAGTACTCTCATTCTGTCTCACAGTAGATATGTGTCCATCAACAAAAATTTTGCCAGGTCCAATTACCACTAATTGGCAGTTAATCTGAGAGGGAAATACAAGTACTTAGGGGCCAACCCTGCACTTATTGACAGAGGACAAAAATACTAAAAATACTAGAAATAAAATAGAAGAGTAATATAAATATATCTCTATATTGGCTCCAGGCAATTGGTTGTGGATCTGATGGGGTGAAATAAGGGTTACTGTGCTACTAACAGATCAGGGCAAAAATTGATGTGCAGGAAATTGAAGACCTCAAGCCCTGAAGATATGTGTGAAACTCCTTGGGAAATGGGTTAACAAAAGGAATGTACTTTATCTGGCACTTAGAGCTTCCTTTAGTGATATAGTTTGTAAACTGTTAAAAAAGAGATGCAGTTCCCATGGTGTGTACAGGAAGATTATAGACTTTGTGAAAGGGGATAAGAAATACCTTTTCTTTTCCCCCTACAAGAAATCGATTCCTTCCTGTGTTTAGCAAAAGAAGCCACACAATAATTGCAAATGGGCTGGACAGTGGCTCTGCACTGAGGCAGATCTCCATTCACTGAACAAGAAATGAATGTCTGTGTAACGAAGGGCATGGGTGATGTTTTATATTTCATTCCTCATTTTCCTTTTCCTCTGGCAGAACTATTTAATTGGTGGTTAGTGAAACCCTCTGCACTTTAGAACTTCACCTCTTTTAATTGGAACAGATACTATGACTGCTCAGAACTACAGCTGGTTCTTCTATCTGCAAATCTATTCTGTGTTTCACTTGATATTGAGTAACCATTTCCCCTTCTTATCATCAACATGAAAAAAAGTTATTCATTGTTTCCATGAAAGCTCCATTTACTGCCCCTGGCATGCTTTGTGCATTGCCATATTGACAACGGACAAAATGCTTTTCCTAAAGGAAAAGGAGGACTATTTAATTGTCTTTTATTCTCTGGACAATACTGGCCTTTAGTATTTTGCCTAGAGAACATCTTTTAGAGTCATTGGAGAAGTAAAGTAAAAAGTAGTACAAGGGCAGAAGTGAGGAGAAAGATTGTAAATTATGGAATGGTTTGGGATGGAAGGGACCTCAAAGTTCATCTAATTCCAACCCCCCTGCCATGGCAGGGCCATCTTTCACTAGACCACATTGCTCAGAGCCTCATCCTGTACCTTAAAAGGGATTTCCAAACTTACAAGTTATTTGGTCTGTAGAGTCAATTGTTGTCCTAATAATTATACTGATAGTTGGATAAAATTACATGGGTTTTGTTGATTTGGGTTTTTTGTGTATTTTTTTTTGTTTAGTTCGGGTTTTTTTCTGGATTTAAAATATGTCGGCATCTTCCCCCACTACATTTTGCACCTCTCTTGATCTTTGCAGTACATGCTGATTCCAAGGCAGCAGATCCCTTCCTGTTGCTTGCTGAAGGGGTGGCATCCATCTAGAATCTGTGCAAACCGTGCAGCTATGGCAAGAGCAGCCCTTGGTTCCCCTGGGAGAAGCAGGAGGCATCACCTGAAACCGTCAGACCCCGGCTGGGCTGGAGGGAGGAGGCAGGACCTGTCCTACAGCCCTGCTGGCCCTCGGGGCTGCAGGTCTCAGAAGGACCTTTAGGATACAGGACCTTTGAAGGATAAAGGACCTTTAGGATACAGCTGGAAGTACTCAGCCAGTTTAAAAAGCAAAACCCAACAAAGCTCCTAAATAGGAGAGCACCGCATGGGGCTCAGGCTATGCTTGAATGACAAATTATTGACAGTTTCAGTAAGTGCTGTGAATTGAATACTTGCCTGCAAATAAAGGCTAATGACAAAAGGAAATGGGCCAGAGACATTGCTTGCGTACATTGATGCAAGTTTTCTAATTCGTTGAAATTAGCTTTTTTTTATAACAAGAGTGGATTTGACCAGGTTTGTAAACAGTGAATAAGTGTCTAATGAATTACCTACAGGACCGATTTTAATTTTGGCCTGGATTAACATCATCTGTAATGATTTGGAAGAAGGAGACAGGCAGCATGTTCATTAAATTTGCATGTGATACAAAGGCTGGTTTCAAATACTGTTGAAGGTACAAAACCACTGTGGGGCTGAAAGAGGCTTCACTAAACAAACACAATAAAATAAACAAACAAACAAACAAACAAACAAAAAAGAAACCAAAGAAACAACAAAATAAAAAACCCCCAGAAAACCCAAAAAAACTCAGAAAGAAGAGATTCAGCTCAGCAAATGTAGGTCAATAAATATAATGATTGATATTCTGATTTAAAATGTAGGAAGGAGAAGTCCTGGTAGTGCAGAGGGAGGCAAAGATTTCTCATCTACCAAATATAATCATAAACACATTAAAAATCATGTTTACACTTTTATTAGTCGAATCACACCACTGATTTCTTTAAACAGGGACACGTATTTTGTTGGAAATGTTAAAATTTTGGGAGATTGGAAAGAAATCAAAAGAACACTTACAAATACATCAATAACATTAAGTGAAGGGGGTTGATTTCAGAGCAGAGGCTTAAAAAATGTGTACAAAGTACCAGAGGTAAGATGAATTTTCAGGGAGGAGTTAAGGTGTTGGGAATGTTGTAGTCCACATGTGAAAATGACTGATGTGTGTTTGGGGTAACACCACTGGAGCAGGGGGAATGGAATCACAGCACCAAAGATTCAAATCGGGCATAAGGAAAATACCTTGGAAGTAAAATGTGTTCACCTGGAGAATAATTTCCTCAAGGATGGTTGGGATTTAACACTTCTGTGCATTTTAGCCTCCCATTTGTGTTTATTGCATCATCCTCAAATTGTAAATGCTGTAATTTTTCTTTTTTTTTTAACCTTCTTTTCTAGCATTGAGGATCTGATGACTTTACTGCATTTTACCCTGAATGAGGCAGGTATCTCAAAGTACTAAATGTTTGAAGACTGCTTTGCTTCAAATATGCCCTTGTAGTGTCCAATTTTGGCCTTTCTTTTGAATAATCCTTTTTATTGGAAAGAAACAGGAATATATTTTTTTCTTTAATCTTCTTGAAATGAGGAAGAAATGCTTCAGAAGAAAGCTACCAGTGCTTCTTTTATTCCAGAGCAATTTCAGGATGATGGATATTACTGCAAGAAATATTTCTTTACTAGTATCTTCTGTTTGGTGATGGCCTCATCAGCTGCTGTAGTGAATTTAGTGAGTCGTCTTAATTTGTCTGCATGTTTCAGTTCAATTAATTTTCTTGTTAAGTTTTCAGTGGTGAACCTGTCTAGAAAGGTTTGATGGAAGTTAAAGATAAAATGCCTGTTTTAGATACCCAGCTCAAATACATTAGCAACTCAAACCAGCAGCTATTACTCATTGTCTTTAAGATTTTTAAAATAAATTTTCTTTTTCTTTGCCATCACATGCTCCTTAAAACCTAAAAATTGTTTGCTAACCTCTTTAAGCTGTAATTACTGTATCAGGAATGAGAACTCTGGAGACCTTTTTTTTTGTATTGGCACTTAACAACTGAGTGTCAGCAGTGAGTGGTACCAGTAGAAGGATCATTTCTGAGATGTTGTAATTGTAATTGACTTAATCACTTTCACTTAATCACAGAGTCACAGGATGGTTGGGCTTGAAAGGGGCATGTGGAGATCATCCAGTCCAACCAACCCTAAAGCAGGTTCACCTAGAGCAGGTTCCACAGTGTTGTGTCCAGGTGGGTTTTTAATACCTCCAGAGAAGGAGACTCCACAGCCTCCCTGGGCAGCCTGGTCCTGTGCTCTGCCACTCTTGGGGTAAAGAAGGTTTTCCCTATGTTCAGGTGAAACTTCCCATGTCTCAGTTTGTGACTGTTACTGTCGCTCTTGGACTCGAAAAGAAGCACTCCAGACTCAAGATCAGTCAGGTCCAAGCCAAGCCAGGAAAAGATCCCAGCTGTTTATTTCTCTCATATATATCTGTTTCTAGGAATGGCCATGGATTGGAGGATGAGGTTACCACCTCTCCAACCACACTGGTCAACAGAACAGTCCATCAAACTTTCTCTGCCTCAGGAGAAAGAATGAAAACAATAGGAACAGTTAACAAAACATGACTGTGTTTACAGAAAGTGCGTGAGAAACTCTATCAGAAAGTGAATACATTGAAAGACTGCAATGTTACATGTTACCCCTTGTCCTGTTGCTGGGCACCACTGAATAACCTGGACCCATCCTCTTGACACCCCTGCACCTCTTTTCACCCCTTTGCTCCACTTCAGGTGGTCTCTTCTGGCTTCAAACTCTGTAGTAAGAGTAGTGGAAAGAATTATTATCAATCTGCTGGTCTGTACAGAGTGCTTTGTCTTTTGCTTATACAAGGTGCCCCTTTATCAGCATTTCTAAATACTTGTGCCTAGCTGTAACTGTGGAGGCACAAAGCATCTCAGCACAGAAACTGCAAGTTTATTGAGTCTATCAGGAAAGGAAAGCCTGTATGGCAATAATAAAATAAGTAGAAAAGAAGCATTCCAAACAAATCACATTATGATATGTTCATAATATAATGAATCTGTGCTTCAGGATTATTGCTTTAATTTTCATACTGAAATAGCAGTCAGAGTTTTCATTCTAAATTCAAAGCCTATGGAAATATCTTGTCTACCTTTTTGATTTGTATTCATTTGCTGTTTTTTTCTTTTAAAACAAGTAACTTGAGCTCTGGGAAGTTAAAAATCCTGAAAGTCTATTGTATACTTGTGATAACACTTCATTGCACCTATCCTATCAAGCAAGACTTAATGCTTGAATAAGTCAGCTTCCATTGGTCTGTAATGGGTATTTTCAGAAATAGTATTGAGTGGGCATTATAAGACATTCTCTGTAATGGAAATTTCCCCTTACTTCATTTTTAAATAAATGACTCTGGTATGAATTACTTTAATTGAAGAGTAAACCCGAAGATTCTCATTTTGCCAAGGAAATAGTGTATTTAAACAAAACTGTTATTTAGGATGGGAAGTATCTCATGTCTCCTAGCTCTGTGATGGTTGTTTATCTAGGTATAGTTTTCATGGTGAATAGTGCTACTACCTGCTTAAAAAACACGTCTGTCACGGGCTGTCTAAGCTAGATCAGAGACAAAATGGGTTACATATTACAGGCACAATTCTTTCAAGAGCAGAAGAGGTTTTAATCTGCAAATACAGCATAATACCTATTCCCAGGTCAATTTCTGCTTTGCTCACTAAGGCAAATGGTGTAAATTGGTTTAAATAGGTGCTGGAATTGAAGTGACAAGAGTAATTTATACTACCTGGGGTTCTGTTCCCTCCTTTAAAAGATGAGACACGGTGTTAAAGCCTATGCAGACTGCTCTAATTGGTCAGGCTGGAGGGATGTTCAGGAAGTTTCCCTGGGTCCTGCAGATCATTTTGCAGAGTCTGCAGGCAGAGTTCTGCAGGACAGCTGGGATAACATTAACCCTCACAATGGTCTCTGTACCTAATTCCATTCCAGACTTGACACAGAGTTCAGACTGGTTTTGTTTCTACCACTGTATTATTAAATATTGAATGTGCTCTTTGCACCACAAGTATCTTTAGTGCTCAGAAGTGTGTGAATAATTTGAGATACAGCAGTATCTACCTTAAATCCTTTTCTTTAGATAATGTTCAGTGGTCCTGAAACAGGCACAATTTGCACAAACTGCAGCTAACAATGTTTGATCCATGAGCTATGCTTGTAGCAAACTATACCTCAGTCTCAAATATGGGATATCAGAGAGTGCCAAATGAAAGCAAGTTTATGTTGGTTTATATGACCCTCACTATTCAAGCAAATATTTTAGAGCAATGCAAATTTTTCTACCGTAGAACTCTTATTCAGGGGAAGAAGTGTGGCCAAGGAAATTAACAAACCCCAATTTGTTCTTTTTATTCTTGAAAGAGGAGCAGCGACTTGAGCACTCTTTCCTCTGGAGTCTTTCCCAGTAAATTACATAGTTTCTCTTGCATGCCACATGCATCATTAAACATTCTGTGTATCTCCCAATCTTCTTCATCCCAACATGGAGGAAGCCAGTAATAGGATTACTCCTTGTCACTAAGAATTATTTGCATGGCTATAAGGGAGGAACATTAAATGTGTACATGCACCACAGGAGCCAAAGGATGAGCTGAGTGCTGCTGAATTAAGGGCATCTATCTGTAGATTCAGTTTTCCCATACCTTGTCATGTATTCCTGCAATGCTGTTATATTGAGGAATTTAAATGCTAATCCAGGGACCAAAAGAATTGTAGTTAGCAATCAGCACTTAAAATAAACAATGATAGCAATGAGAATGGTGGCTGCATAACTGGCACTAAGAGGACTTTCTGCACACATCCTTGAGGAGTCAATGCTTTCTCTTCTGAGGTACCCCTGACTCTTATACAGAACTGCGAGTTGGAGGAAATAGCTGGCTGGGCTTGCCTGGGAACATCAGGATGCGATTGATCCTGCAGAGAAACACACCCTCGTATGGTTGTACTCGAGGAGGAGGAGGAGCTAGTGTTGGGGAAACACGTGCTGAAGTATCCTGCCGCTCCCACGGAGACTTCTCTTTGCAACTCTGTTCTTCTGTGCTGCTGAATCCTTCCAGCAGTATGACCTCTAGGAGTTCTGAGTTGGTGACAGCCCATACTTGGGGCACACGTTGCCAAAAGCAAAACACAAGATGGACCAAAGAGGCAAGTGCAGCTGGGTGAGAAGAGGCTGTATCCTGGATTCATTTTTCTTGCATTGCACCTCATACTTCTTTGTAAGTAGCACCACAGGACTGTGTAGGTACATGTGAACAACACACGATGCCACTCAGAGGTTAACAATCAGTTAATTATTTTACTTCATTATGTGTTTCTACACATTAGAAAAGAATTAAAGCTTTGGCAAACAAAGTTGTGAGTACTTTATAGTGACCTAGATAGGCAAGACAGGTCTGGGAAATGCTAATAAGCATTTTACCTCTCTGCTCTATTTCTGCATGGCTGATTTATCATTTAATACAGCAGACTGCTATGCAGCTGTCCTTTCTTTTCATGATCCTGGGTTCCACCTGATAAGCCCTGCTTTTCACCTGGGCTTGTTAGCACAAGCAGTGTGCACCATTTCTAACTGTTCTGGGTTCAGTTCATCCTCTGGCTTGAGCATGGCTGTTATGGACAGCATCTATTCTGAGTTTGAGCCATCCTCTGAATGAAAGTCCCACAGCCCAGAAAAACAGATTTGGAAATAAAACAAGCTTCCAAATCTTGAAAAACCAAGTGTCAAGGTTCTCGGTGCCAGAGATGCAAATTTCAGTCCCTCTAATAAACCAAGGTGCTAAAACAGTGAGGTTAGGGCTGAGCAGAGAAGGGTTCCCCAGTTCCTAACTTTGTGTTGCACTTTAGGAATTCTTCAGCGTCCAAAATGTGATAAAATGTGTAAAAATGAGCATGTGGAGTTTATTTTCCCTTCTATTCAAGCCTTAAAGGTAGCCAGCTGATAAGGAAATTCAGTCCTCAATTATATTCATGGCCTCTCAAGTATATTAAGTTCATTTACTTGGTGAAATATTTTGACAGCATAGGTATGTCTAAAACCTTTTTCTCGTTACTAGTCAAGTAAACCCATCTACAGCCAAGAAGTTCTGCTGAAGGGAGTTTTCTAGATTTATTTCAGAAAAAAAAAATTGTCTATTTTCTGCTAAGAAAAATAGCTTGAAAAAGAAAGGTGTCTTCCATATAAAATGAAATCATAGGACACTTTCCACAGAGGTGCAAGGTAAGGTGTGAGTTTTCTCTCATACTGAGAAAAGATGGAGTTGGCTTCATGCTCTGTGTAAGTGCTTAATTCCTAGTACCAAGTGATGCTGTGTGTTTGGGAGGAGTGAGAAGGATACCCCTGTGCCTTGCCCTGGACTTCTAGGTAGGTGTAAGGCTCCCTTTGGGAATGCAAAGGGCTGAAAGTACTTGTGAGGATGATGAGGAAGTATTTAGCATCTGGATTTTACTTGGGCTTTCCTGTAAGGTCAGTGCCAAGCTACTTACCATTGCCAAAAGCAAGGTATTTCCTGATATGTCCAGAAGCTAAGCTTGAAGAGCATCTTGATTTCATATGTCTGTAAAAGCAAGGTGGCAACAAAAAATAGATTCCAGGAGACTGAGGCTTCACTTCCATCCTTTTCTAGGCACTCCCCTCTTCCTTGACTCTGCTTCCTTCCCTGTTGAATTTGACTATTAGTATCTACGTCATGAAGGATTTCCAAGCCCGAAGTAATTCAGTCTGAAGAGCATGTTGAGACATTCAGATGGAAAGCACTGTCTAACTGCACTGGCATAATTATACACTGCATAACTGATCCAAGTACCAAAGAAAAGTGGAACACGAAAGAACAGCTAAATTTATCCTGGAAAATGGGTTCAGCAGTTCAGCATTCAGATTTAGATCAGTAGAGCAGCCTCACTGCTGTTTAAAGCCACACAATCAGCTAATTTTGGCTGATGTACGATCAGTTGTTGTGAAGTGCCTTTTAATATGTGTTGATTTAGCTGTTAATTAAGAAGATTTTTATCATACAATTAACCTATACTTTTGTTTATAAAATGCTCTCTGGATAAAATATTTATTGCATTATTTTAATTCTGAAACACTTTCTTTCCATTAAATTTACTATAATTTTATGTTTTACAACCCATAGCATTGATAAAGTATTTTTAGGATATTGAAATGAGTAATTTTGCACAAATTTTTCACACTGAAAATGAAAACTGAGAAAGAAACAAAATTCATGTGGTGGTGTGCAAAGTGTCTCACTGGGATACAGGAACAATATTTAATCCCTTAACCTTTTTCACCAGCAATGTATTAAAAAAATACCAACATAATCTGCCAGTAATGTAATCTGGTTTGTAAAATGGCTAACGTGCTACTCCTCAAATATTTAGAGTTGTTTTTGTGCAAATTAAGATTTTACAACTCACACTCATGCATTTGCAATCAACTGTGTTAGCTGATAGAGGTGTTTTTGTGTTTTTTGTGATGCCACAAGCTTAAAAGGTCTGGTAGCCTTTACAACTGTTTTTTAAGTACACATCCCGTTTAGTAAAAGAGATGATATAGGTATGTGTCTGGAATTTATCCAGATGTTGCAGGTGTGCTGCAGTATTGTGCTTATCAAAGTAGTGCTGCAAAGAAGCTGTGACTTAAAAAAGTGAATTATAAAAGCATCCACCCAACCCTGTCCCCAGGAACACACCCAGGACCAAATTTTCAGCTAGAGTTAATTGAGCTAACAGTATTGCCAAGAGTGGAGATGGCAATGTATGCTGGTTTATTTACTGGTTAGTTAAAGTGGGAGCATCATGTTTTTCCAACTCTTTCACAGCACAAGCAAGCATGAGGGTCTGTCCTTAGCTGGTGGCTGTGTTTTGAGGGCTGGGTGTGACACAGCTCTGCCAGATGACTCTGGGGAATATCCAAGTCAGAGTGTCCAGCCTGGGAAAGAAATGAAGTAATGCACACAAACTGTGCTGCCCAGGATGCTCTGCTGCTGTATGCACAGGGGGAAAAATCATCCCAATGTGCAGCATTAAACTCAGTGTTCTCAGTGCTGCTGCTTAAAATGCACACACTCTTTATAGCTTGCAGTGATCATTAAAAATACTATATAGTTAATAGCAGTAAAAGCATAATTCATATCATAATACATTAATGATGTTCAGAATTCTTATTATAGTCCTAAGGCCCAGTGGGAATAGTGTATCTGGGTGATGTAGTGGTTGCTGAGTTTGAAGTGCTAAAATAAATGCTGCAGTTACTGCTGGGTAATGAAAGGATAACTGGACAAGTTTTGCTCTTTTACTGGTGTGTGCTTGTTGTGTGAGGGGTAAACTCAGAGAAGTGCTACTGCTGCTTATTCATAATGCAGAAATGAGAATATTTTTTCCTACCAGGTGCAGAGAAACCAGGCATAAATGTTGGAGTGTTTACCTAAAAATTGCTGTCAAATAAAACCTTCACTGAGACTCTGGTAGTAATAAAGCCTCTTAGAGAAGAGAAAAATTCACAAAAGAGAAGAATAATAAAATTGAAAATAAATTTACAAGATAGGATTTTTAAGTTGCTCCTGGTATTACTTAATGGAATGAGAGCTTAAAGATTTTCATTTCAATATAAAAAAAAAATCTAAATTATATTTTCATTTCTGGCATCATTCATATAATGAATTGTATTATTTTAAATTACAACTTAATGTCTAAAATTGAAAATTGCATTTTACCTTTCAAGATAAAGGCATTACAGCTGAATTGTTCTGTTTGAATGAAAAGTTTTAACTGAAACTATGTATTTGAACAATCTGTAAGACCATATTTCAACTAAAGCACATTGGTAAGCCTACTTAAAATGGATTAAAAAAAAATCAAATACATAGCAATGATTTGGCTTGATTTCACTGCTTACAGAGTGATTGTGTGAATACACAATACTTTGCTAATGTTACTTTGCAGTGTTACTGCTTGTTTATTTATTACAATGTTTTATTTAACAGTGATTTGGTTATTTTATTGTAGTGATATGTTTATTTATTTATTAGTGATTTTCTTAGCAATTTGAATCACTCTATTTTTGGTCTTTATTCCTCCCTCTCCAGTAGCCGTGTCCAGGCTGCTTTTCCACCCCCTCCAGCCCCAGGAGAGGCAGCTGGCTCTCTGCTAGCTCTGACAGTGTGAGGATGGTGTGGGGGAGGGTTTGGCCACAGATTTTCATACAAACATAGAATGGTTTGGGTTGGGAGGGGCTTGAAAGATCTCACAACTTCCACTAGAGCAGGTTGGTCATCCAGCCTGGCCTTGAGCGCTTCCAGGGACGGAGCAGCCACAGCTCTGAGCAGCCTGTTTCAGTGCCTCAGCAGCCTGAGGATTTGCTGAAACACCCTGGATCAGAGGTGCTACTTTACCTTTAAAAACTGCTTAATAAGAAATTTGGGGTTGAGGGAACAGTAATGGACTTTGTGATTAATTCTGGTTCCATCGGTGGCAGTGGAGCTGTTTGCCCTGGCATTCCTGGGCATAGGGCAGGGGCCAGGGCAGGGCACGGACCACGGACATTCAGTTCTTGCTGTGATCTGGCTCCTGGTAGTTCTACAATTATCAATAATAATTTATTGTAATTATACTTAGTACTGTTTTATTTTTTATTTTAATATATTTTCACCATTATTATTTTTATTTGTTTTCGATGTCCCTGGCAGTTCTGGTGGTGTCGGGGGTTCCGCGGGGCGCGTCCCGCGGGCGCTGCCGGCAGGTGGTGCTGGAGGAGCGCGGCCCCGCATCCCTGCCCGACCCCGCATCCCTGCCCAGCCCCTCATCCCTCCCCGGCCCCGCATCCTCCAGACCCCGCATCCCCTCCCGGC
>VZRO01007577.1:328710-341883 GCA_013397915.1 Daphoenositta chrysoptera
CGCATCTTCCCGGCCCCGCATCCCCTCATCCCCACCCGGCCCCGCATCCTCCCGGCCCCGCATCCCCGCCCGGCCCCGCTCGCCGCCTCTCGGAGCGGCGTTCCCGGGGTTCACAAGCCCCATCCAGCGGTGCCAGCTCTCATGGATGTGTTTTCCCTGCAGGAGCGGCGCTGCCAGCCCGCGGTGCCGGTGCCTGAGCTGCGGGACCCCGGGCCCTGCCAGCAGCGCTGGGGTTATCCCAGGCTGCTGGTGCATCACACTCCGAGGTGCTGCAGGAGCTGCACACACAGCTCAGATGAAGGTGTTTGCCCAGCTGCATAAACTGAAGAGAGCAGATGTTGTACATGGGATGAATAAACCAGTGTCACTGGGGACAGTGGGAAGTTGCCTCAGGATATTGCCCGAGTCTGGCTTTTCTCAGGGTTAGGGATTTTTTCTTTCGTTTTACTGGGAAGCAGGAAGTTTGAGTTTGATTTTAGGCGCTGAAATTGAGCCAATTGTCAGTCACCCACAGAAAGTTGGGACAAATTACAGGTTTGTGACTGACGCATGAGATTGTGAATAATCAATGGTAGCTGGTGACTCACAGTGGAACGTGCAGTTATAAATAATGTAACCAGGAGATATAATGTAGAGGGGAATAATAATTAAAAAGATTGTAGTCAAAGCTCTACAAAACCCCTGCAAAAGTCCTGCAGAAGAAATGGCATCTTGGTGTAGCAAAGATGAGAGAAGTGGGGGGGAGAACTAGGAAAGGATGATATCAGAAAAACTGGTAAAAATACCCTCAGGAGACCCTTTGTGCTGCAAGTGATGTGTTTGAAAGATGAAGTCTGAAGATGGATTCTTGAGACTGCCTAACAAGAAATTATTAGAAGAATTAAAGATGTTATGGCGAGCATATTGCACGGAGCAAATCTGATTACATCTGGCTGGTCACCTCATTAATGAACTGCACTTAGCTCACATGATGTGGTTTTTTTTTTCGTTCAAAACTGATCATCCAGAACCTTTAAAGCACCCTCCTGCAGCCTACATCCTTGATGAACCTGGCAAGGTTACACAGGAAGATATTTATTCATAAGTGTCAGAGACAGTTAGGAAAGTAGACAATTCTCAGGATGTTATTTCCAGTCACAGACCCCAAAAAGATTGGCATATGATAATGTCATGAGACAGCCAGGTTGGGAGCTGCACTGGTTTGAGGTCAGGCCTCTCTGCTGGTGAGAGATGACTCTTCCTCCAGCTTTGTCCTCCAGAATGAGAGTCATTGCTTCCTATGGGCTTTGTTTTCCTTCTTTAGGTACAAATATGTATTTCTAGGTGTGAGCCTATCTAGCAAAGACAATTCCAAAAGCAGTATTTTAATCCAAAAGTATATTATGGAGAAAAAGATATGATGAAGAAACGCTTCAGAAACTATAATTTTATTTTCTTATTTGCTTGCAGCTTGAAAATAAGGACAGAATAATACTAAGCATATTGTGTCCTTGCATCTGAAAAATAGGGGTGTTAAACATGTGCTTGGGCTTGTGTTCCAAAACACATAAATTTCATAAATTTCCATGATATTCGAAATTTTGTATTTCATCTACATAGATATGATGCACATGCATTCCACTATGTGTGTGCTACAGCCATGGAGTGGTTGTTCAGCTCTTGAATTAATTTGTTTTCTGGTTCATGTAATAGGTGTTTGGCCTTCACTCTGAGTCCTCTTTCAACTCACAGTCTAAAGTCTCACATAAATTGAAAAGCAATTACTCAGTGTGTATGAAAAATAAGCCTTTTCCTGGGAAATTAGTGAAGAGCTTGGAGTGGAAGGTTTTATATTTTAATGAGATGAGTCAGAAACATTTAATTAAGAAGCTCTTGGAAAGCATATTTTGGATAGGAAATTGTCCAAATAATATAAACAGATTTCACTTTGCATTTGAGATATTTCTATGCTTGATGTGATGCAAATACGATGTTAAAAACTGGACTCAGTATTCTGCTGCTAAATCAGCGATTGTTCTTAAAAGATGCAATGTAACAAATGGCAGGAAGGATAAAGTTGGCAAAATCAGCATCTGTTATCTGTTAGCTAATCTCATGATTTATAAAAACAAACAGCTAGTTAAGTGTTCAATAGAAATGTATAAAACCCTTGTTAATTAACAGAGACATATTGTGGTTTGAGGCGAATTTCTATCATTGTTAACATGCTGTGTGAGAACCTGCTAGAGCAGAGCAGCCCCTCTGTTGGTGGGAAATCATGTATATAATAGAAATCAGCCTTAACAGAGAGTCTTAAATCACAAGAAAATAAGAGTCCTAAAAGAAGAACTAACAGACAGAATGTTATCCAGAGGATACCGAGGGTATTATACACAATATTGAGCATGCTGAGAATTAATGGAAAATGCATATAGGGCTGGCTGAAATACTAATTATTATCTTGTATGTATATTTACATTTCCTTCCCACTCTGCAGTGCTGTGACTCTAAGGTGACTGAGGATGTCAGTGCAGTTCTGAAATAACCATTTTCTTGTTTCACCACAAAGATCTGACTAGTAAAGGTAATTTAAACCATGGGCATTGAAAAGGCCAATGGATTTTCCTGCACGAGCAGAGCCCCATTGCCACAATGCAGGTGCAGATGATGGACTCTTCCCTGTTCCTTCTGCACCTTTTTTGAGCTTCCTGAGTCCCTTCCTGCTGGGGAAACACTTCTTTGCACATTGTGCCCTTTGTCTTTCACGTTTCTGAGAACCGTGGTGAGAATGTCTCATACCACAAAGCAACAGGTACCTATATTTTATTTTAAAGGTGCTTGCACTTGAGGAGAGGATAAAGGGTTGGAGGTGAGAATAATCAACTTATTGGGTAAAAAATCAAGGGATCCATATTTTAGGAAAAACAGTGATGTACTAATTACAGGATTTCATTGGTCCAAAACTAAACACACTGTGTAGCTTAGCATCATGTTCCCACTAAAGCTTTACTAGTCAATTCTTTTCAGAGCCTCTGATAAAACGTTGCATAAAAGCAAGGGGAAGACAAAACAAAGACCCAAAGAGTTATATTTGGAATGTGGACTTAGCAGTACTTAATGGGAAGGGTCTGACAGCTTTTTGTTGTCCTGAACTTACCCCATTGGTCTTGACTTTGAATTCATCTTTTTTGATCTGTGTCAAAAATCCTCAGTAAGTAAAGCAGGAGGCATTTATTGTTTTGCTGTTACTCATATTTTTCTTAAATTTTCTAGTATTAGTCTTCAGGCTTGTGGAAATGATCTAGGAATGCTGAGGTCTGAATTTATTTATGTGACATCACAATTATATGTTGCTAGTTACTCTGTCCTAGAAATGATGCAAGGAGACAGGATATGGGCCTCATTTTGCTGTTAGTGTATTTATTTTCCCTGCTGCTACCTGGGTGCACAGAAGATACAAATAATGCCTGCTGAAAAAGAGTTTAAGTTCTTCATTGTAAGACAGAATTGCCCCATGTCTTCCCAGCTAAGGCCTTTATACAATAGATTTGTTTCATCAGGGCTTTTTGTGCATGTGGAATTTTGTGCATGGAAAACATTTTGAGGGCATGAAGACAGATACTTTTTGGCACACATAATTTTTATCGGAATGGTTTTACTACGTTTTGCCCCTGAAGGATGGGTTTACAGAGTATGTCTGTATCTCTCGGTACAAAACGGAGCAGTCCCTCAGCCCATCCCTCAAGAGCTTCACTCCAAGGGTCAAAAGCAGATATGCCAGAAATGTTACAGAACCAGGAGAGACATAGTGGTACTTCCTCAAAATGCTCTCTTTGCCTCCAGCAATTTGCAGTCCAGGAATTTCTCTGATCACAGATGGTTTTAATTGTATTAATAACCCTCAGTAGATTTTCTTCCTATGTCTGGTCTGTTCTAAACAGATGTAAACTTTTCATTCTCTCAGTAATCTTTGCAAGTTCTGCAGCCAGTCTGGTGTGTGAAGAAGCATCTCCTCCTCTTTCTTTTGAATCATCCCCATTTAAGCTTGTAGTGGAATAACCAGAGGCCAAACAGTCTCTGGTCATCCTCTCTGTCCCAGCCATGTTTTTATAGGCTTCGATCATGTGTTTAATCAGTAATCTTTTCCAAGCTGATAACAATAGACACAAAATTAATTTTATATCAGTGTCATAAAATTATCTTCTGTAACGTGACAGCTTGAGGTTGTTAACTTGGACGTTCCTTGGTTTCTGTTCCTAAGCACAGGTTACCCAGCACTGATGCTACAGCTCACTAAAGTGTCATGTGGTGTCCAGTTTTAGTTTGAAACCAGCTTTGTGTGCGTGTCTTTATGAAATGTCTGTAAGAGATACTGTAAATCACTTTAAAATTAAATTATAGCATGGGCTGTGCAATCCATAATAAAATAAACAAGATGTTTCAATAATAAATATCTGCTTAGAATTAGATCTGGGAGACTGTTTGGGAGATTCTTAATGATAGCATGGGTTTCAGGGGAAATGGGCAAATATGAAAATGAGAATTGTTAAACAAGCCAAGTCCCTAAATAACTTCTCATTCAACATGGCCACTAATTCATGGGCTGAGTTGTAATTAAAAGTCCAGGATGCTTCATCTGCTGAAAAGTGATGCTCTTTTTGGATATCTTTGGATAACTGTACTACTAATGATTAACTCTGAAAATGCATGACTGAGGGAAAAACAATGGTATACAATTTGGATGGAAGGCAACTGAAAATAAAAGCCATGATACAGGATTTTGAAAACTAATCTCCAGACTAATTACCATATTTGGTTTAGTGGGGTTAAGGGTTACAATTAAAGCATGTACTCAGATCTCATCACAACCATGTCAAGAATGAAGCTTCTCCAGCTTCTGTATTATGCTTTAGGACATAGCCTGATGTAAAGACCCAAAGTTTATCAATGCTGTTGATTTCTGACATAGCCTGATGTAAAGACTGAAAGTTTATCAATGCTGTTGATTTCTCTGCAGTTTATTACCACTTCTATCAATAGGTTCAACGTGGTCTTTTCCTTATTTAAAACCTTGTAGCACAACCTTTCCAAAGGACACACTGAACCTGAACAGTTCTAAAAACACACCAGGTGTTTGTGCTACCGACATCCCTGATAATGGTCACGCTGATCACCACAGTACATGCCACAAGCTAAATTTCCTAAGCTTTGGGGTTATTTTCCATTTTAATTTGTGATAGCCCAAAGATAGAAAAACTGTTCTACAATGGTGATATCCCGAAGCACACCTATGGAGGTGGTAATTAGCCTTGCTACCAGTTTAGTATTCTCTCCCTGCCATGGTGCTGCTGATGTTGTACTCTAAGGTTGCCCATAATGCTCCCAAGGAGTTGGATTTGTTGCATACAGTATGCTTGGCTGCCCCTTGGAAGAACATGGAAGTTTGCAGTGAAAATAAGCTGTTACTGTCAGCAAAAATCACTGAGTGAGCATTACAGAGCACCTAAGGAACCCTTAATGACTTGGCAATTCTAAGCTTTGTGTCATTGTCAATGAGAATGGGAAAATTAATTTAATTGGGACAATATTTCATTGAGACTTAAGCTTAATAGGCAATTTCTTGTCACTATGAGCGTATGTGTTTTGCTGGGCTTGTGTTTTCAGTGTTTTATCAGCCTTACATCACCTGACCTTACTGAGAAGAAACTAAATTTAAGTTCTACCTACTTAGCTTAGATTGCTCTACCAAATATATTAAGAAATTATAATAAAAGACTGAGGAGTGGAGAGGCTAATTAAAAGTCAGCACTTGGTTTTTTTTTTTTTGTTTTTTTTTTAAATCAGCAAGAAATATAATTAATACTAGGTAAATTTGTTATATTAATATGCCTTGGTTGTAAAGGTAATAACGTGGAAAATCTTGTCTTCTATAAAGAAAGTGAATGAGCAGAGTATCCCATTACAACAGGCTGTAAAGAATATCACAAGCCAGAGGAAGTTGAGTAACAAATTAAGGAGAAACTGGAATAGGATAATAAAGGAATAGAAGGGAATAGCTTGGAGACATAGTCTGGATAAGAAATTTGAATTTTCAGAGAATTAAGGATCTTCCTTTTAGTTTTTAATTATCATGGATAAGTAGTGTGTCTGGTTTTATCATATCTGAATAAAAATATTGTGGTGAGGGGGAAATTTTATTTATAATGAGTGCTTTAGTTCCTAAGCCACAATATAGATTTATACTTGGTTCTGTTTGCATAGTATTTTATGAGTGTCTGATTAAGCCTTTATTAAGCCTATTTCATGAGGCTTAATATCTCTGTAGTGTAGGTTCTGCTTCTGAATTAAGGCTATTGTCGCAGCACCTATCCTCATTATCGTGAGATTAATTTCATTTGATAAGTGATGTTGGCAGACAAATACATTTATGTTTAAACTGCATAAATAAATGATTCTAAACACTCAAAAAAAAAGTTTGGTTTTGTACAAGGTAATGTTAATCTTACTCCAGTTCTTTGAATGGGAAGAAGTCAGTATTAAAGTCTCCCTTTCTCCTCAAAGTCCATACAAGTTGAATAAAAAAAATGCACAGAAAATTCCAAACCTGATTCTTCACCAGAGTTGCTTCACAGCAGCTGCTTCACAGTTAACACAAAATAAAGTCACCAGTGTACACCTTTGGGAAAATTGGTTTTTCAGAGGGAAACTTTTCATTCTATTCTTGTCTTGTATTGATGGAAAAATAAAAGTAAACTAGACAATAAAATTATGGAAGTAGTGGGATGCCACGTTATGGTGACTTTGCAGGTACAGGTGCTCACCCTGGTCCTCTTTATTTGATCGTGTAGCCTAAAGGCTGAACAAGATCATCCTTAGTAGTATCTTATCAAGGGCAGGGCTTGGAACAAGGGAGCTGCTCTTTTGCTGTCAGCTGGGCTCAGAGATGGGTTTTTCATGGTAATTTTTTTTAAGTCATAAAAATAAAATACAGGAAGAAAAATTTGGTTAGCTTACCTCTTAACAAATTCCTCTGCCACAAGGTTTGCTATCTAGATATTTATAAAATTTGGATAATACATGGGGCTCACCTTTAGAACAAAGCATCTTCCATACTCACACAGTATTGCTGATTTCTCTACTATTCAATGCTGCTGGGAAACAATTATTCAAAGGAATAATTCTATCATAAAACTTGCTGTTAAAGCAACAATTATATTTACTTTTCCCAATGCTGGCATGCTGCCAATGGAGCTAGGTATATATGAAAAATGAAAACGTGCACAGGGAAGCCATATGGTAGATAAAACAGGTTTTACTGAAAGCCACTTCATCTCCATGCTTCTTGAGTTCTGGAACAATGTTGTTAATTATCCTGGCTAATTTCCTCCCCAAGTATTTCAATTTGGTATTTTGTGCATCATAAACCATGCTGAATGTTCCCGTAGCACTTAAACACTGTCCAGCTTAATTTCATGTTCGGAGTTATTCTCCTATGCATTGCCAAGGTCTGCCTCTGAGTAGCTGTCTAATTAAAATATTTGTGTGTCTAACCATCTGCATGCATAACACGCATTTTTTGATGCTGACCCTCTCCTGGTCTCACTTGTATGAAAAGTAAGGAAATGTGGAGTTCAGCAGAATACCAAACACAGTATTTTGGTGTCAGTTGTGACACTTGAATATGGGAGAATAGATGCTCATAGGCAAGTCAGAAGATGTTGCTGTCATGGCTTGATGCACTACAAGTGACACTGCTGTTAGGAAAAGGTTCATAAGTCTGAGGAAGAAAACACACTCCTGTGTGGATTTAACCTGGACTACCAGCAAATAAGGTTGTTACACTTCTCTGGAATAAATGATACTGAATAAAATTGCAACTGTGATAAAATTGGAAGTTATGTTTTTTTCTAAAGCTGCATCATTTTCATTTAGCCATCAGATGAAGAACTGTTGTAAAAATCCAAATGATTTTGGCTCTAGCAAGTATATGCTTAAAAACTCTTATTGATTTTATATAAACAAGATATGGATTTGAAGATGGTTTGTACAATTTACTCTTGCTTCCTCTCTTTTTAAAGCTGTTTTCCTTAACATCACTCTTACCAGAAGAAAAGAGTGTTCAATACGAAAAATATGAAAACCTGAAAATGGTTTGCCCTGTGTTTTCATTTGCTTTTTATGGCCTTTTTTAAAATGTGAAGCACCAATATTTGTAAGAACTGGTGATCTACCTGGAAGTAAGACTGAGGAAATATTTCTTGGCTCTAATGTTACACAGGTGTCAGTGTTTATGTAAATTTGATAAATATTACTATTTTATATAGCCTAGAGAGAATACTTCATTGATTTCATATGACACACAGTTGAGATAGAAATTCAGTGAATGACATATGGAAATCTCTCTATATATATTTAATAGGCAATATCTTTGTCAGTTGAATAGTTTTCAACTTTAATTGTACTCAAAAGCTTTAGACATTTAAAGTTATATTAGTCAAATACATTTTTGCCTTTCTAAGAAACGTGGAATAACTTAGGACACATGGAATTAATGAAGATATCTGATCGAGTCTTCCCTAACCCCGGGGTTTTGAATTTGAAACAGAGATATGGCTAAATAAAGAATTTAGCTTTAGTTTTTTCCTGTCACTCAGATTCCTAGTCCATCAGCAGGTGATAATGGATGAAGAATGAAGTGTTAATCTCTTTAACAGTTAGAAAAATTTATTCCATTCCCAGTTAGCCCCTGTCGATGTTCAGATCTATAGTTTGAAAGGAGATGTAAATGAGGTAGTGGCTTGTTGAAATGGCAGGAGTTTTAAATCTATCTTCCTGTATGTTACTCTCTATTTTCTGTCCCTGTGTCCGTTGTTATTATTGTATTAAATTAGAAAATTTGGCATGGAATATTCTGATCCAAGTATAATTACAGCACTTAAAAGTATTTTAAGGTTTCTTTCAAATTTGTGCAGGCTTCTTAGTTTAAAATAATATTATATGAATAATTATATGAATAATTATTTTATCAATATTAGAATAGTTTATTGTTTGGCTAACTGCTGCACAAAAATCTACAACTACTAGCAATTAAGAAAATCAACAAAACTTTCATTTTAAATTTGGTTTTCCTTTTTTTTTTTCAGTTGTTCTTCTGATTGTTATATAATGAGACATATTATGGATGATTGTATTTTGAAACACAAAATGATTAAATAATGAGATCATATATTAACAAATTTTTAGAGTGACTGGGAAAATTTCATTGCCTAAATAATGCATCAGAATATCACGTCCAAGGGCAATGTGAAGTGACACATTTTGAAGTTAATATTGTGCACAAGAGGTTATTTTATTATCTTTTATAATGCATTTCTTATTCCCTCCCAAAATACATGTAGACATGCATATGTAAAAATAACTTATATTCCTAACATTTTTATGTATTAGTGTACTTTTACTATGTTTGCTTCACTAACAACCAGTTTGTTTTTAATTCAGTATCAATATCTCCATGTCTAGGAACAGGTGAAAATCAGAGTGAAAGAAACTGAGGCTGTGATAGAATCTTGTGATTGAAAAAATTTAAATTTCAGATTGAAGTCAGCTTACACCTGGCACTGCTTTAGTGAGACAGAAAGAAGCTTCCAGAAGGGAATAATATATCAATTGCTTGCTTTCCATTATTAGTGCAGCTACAATATTTTACAGTAGAAATGCGCCTCCCTCTTCCCCCCAAAAACCCTTAACACACAAACCTAATACAGCAGAAAAGAAATGAATATAAGATAAAAAAATGTAAGTGGAAGACACAGAAATTTGTATGTGGACGTGCAACTGGTTAGTATGTTGTGTTAGCTGAGATATTTCTTTTGTGGTTGGTACAGTTTTTGCATGTTTAGTGCTAGTCCAGGAAAATGAGGTTGTTAAGGCATATGACTAAAGCTACTCATATCAACAGAACCACTCATATTAGACAATTAAATATGGCATAAAGGGGCTTTTCCATCAAGAGCTAGAGAACACAGATTTTTGTGTCCAATATGGTAACAGTGTCCATCTCCCAGCCTACCCTCACATTGCACCTACATTTTGTAAACACTTTCTTTGGAATGCAACAACAGTGTCCACAAAGCTTTTAATTTCTGCTATGTCCCTGAGGGATTCTGAATTTTCACTGTTTTTCTCGGGAGTGGAAGTGGGTCTTGTTTGTCATTGTAAATCTTGGATAATTTTGTCACACTGAGGATACGGAGCATGAGTAGAGCAGATGGCCTTATGATAAATAAATAGTAGCAGCATGATGGATAACAAGTTGCTCTGAGATAGAGACATTTTCAGATCTATATAAAATATTGTCTGGGGACCTAGGGCCAGGTAGGTCCAGTTTTATGGTTCTATTCCTCCCAAATTGGATTATAACTTCCTCTGTGTACTGCAAAGAAAAAAAAAAAAAAAGAAAAAAAGGAAAGCAAAAAAGTGTATTTAAAGCCAGTTAGTGACTACAAACATTTCCCTAATGCCACAACTTTGCCTCTTCGTCATTTGGGTCATAGGTAGGGATGTTCAGACTAAACTGTGATGTCCTTTCAAAGACTCTGCTCATGCAGGATTCCTTGTCTACTGCTTTTCTAAAGGAAAAAGGTGTGAAAAGATAGAAACAATATCAGTTTACTGAGGGTTTTTCTACCAACGCCATTTACAGTTAAAATTATTTGCAATTGCCTAATATAAGAATCCTTTTTTACCTACAATATTAATCTTTAATTCCTTCTGTACACTCTCTCCAAAAAATCCAAAAGACTTCTACATTTGAAAAAGTCAAACTTCATATGTGTAAATAGTAAAAAATTAACTCTATTTTCAGTAGGACTAAAAAGGTTGTCAAACAGCTCCTGCCCTGCCTGTTGTGCTCCTACAGGCAAGTCCTTGCTTCCGTGCTTGCTGCAATTCCCTTGGCATCTCTTTGGTTCGTTGATGCTCTGTTAGTCCCTTCTGGTTCCTGAGAAGAATGTTTTGTCTCAGAGGCCTGGCAGGCTGCTCCTACTCCCCAACAAAGTGTTTCAGTCTTTTCTGGAGCCTTCATGACCACTGTTTAATGCTGTTTCTCTCTGCCTGCTTCACTTGATGGTTTGCCATTGAAGAGTGCTCACTTTGAGCATCTCTCGTCCTGAGCCTGCTCAGCTGATCCAGAAGAGATGGAGTCACCTCCCTCTCTGGAGGTTCCATCCCACCACGGATTGTCAGAGGAGGTTAAGGCACAAACCCAATAATTCCCTGACAGCTGAAGGTGTTTTATGTTGCAGTGCTTCTGGAGTTTATGATGTTGAGGCAGATGGTGAGCAATGAGATGTTGGATTTGGGGATGGCAAAGCTTGCTCTGGTGACTTCAGGAGTTTCAGAGATACAACCATTCTCCATTTTCTTTCCCTTTTTCTTTCCTATGCCTTCTTGAAGGTACATGCTGTTTGAGCAACCATATATTTTTCAAAGCATTGCAGACTTTATTGAGTTTTTAGGTCCACCAGTGTACATCAAAGATGTCCAAAGAAAGGTGATATTGTCAGCAGTGCAAAATCCAAGTAGGCAATAACTCTTATATTTAGGCATACAGGCCAAGATCTGTAGATGATACCAAATGGTTCCACTCTATTGACTTCAGTGAATGTCAGTCTGTAAACTCCTGAGTGAAATCAGTGGAGCCATAGTAGGTAATACACAGGAGAATTCACTCAGCAAGTTTAAATGTACTCAGTAGCATTTTACTGCTGAATGTTTGGACTTCCTGGGTGAATTTGTTATCAGACTCCTGCCTCATGCATTTTTCTAAAACGCTGACTGATACAAATGAGGATGCAGTGAGGTTATTGCAGAGATGGGTTTTATTTTCTGGTGCATGCTAACTGCTATGTGATTATTGGATATGCAGTATTACATTTATCCAGAAAATGCAGTCATTTTATTGACTGAGATCAGTTCTAGAATAATTAAATTCTATTTATTTCCTTTCCTTATTTCTTGTGGTACTGATTTTGCCCCACATATAAAATTAGTGAATACTGAAAGTTGCCAGTATATTATTTTAAAACCTTCCTCCTCCTCTCTTTCAGTTTGGTCACTCAGCTTTTCAAACTTTTTCTGCTTTTTAGTCTGCAGTGCTGAATTATATCTATCTATCCATCCAACCTTCCTGAACTTTTCCTTGATACTTCAATCCTTCCGTTGTTTATTACTGGAAGTTTGTTCTTGCTCTTGTTTGGCCTTGCTTGCATTTGGACTTCCTCCATCATTCACTTTGATTTTCTTCTCTCTAACAGAAGTACTTTTATCCTCTCCTCAGTTGCTCATAGTTCTGATGATATTTTATTAGCACAACAGGAATGGAGAAGGAAGGTGGGAGAAAGGATTGCCATGACCCCACAGTCCATTTCAAATGTGACCATCTGCAGAACTTGGCTAGAACAGCAGCAAAGCAATACCATGCTGAATAAGAATTTTAGAATATTAGTTTCTTAAAGGAGCAAAAAAAAGGACACGAGCCTAAGAGTGAGACTATTCACAGAAAAATGAACTTTAGCAATTAATTTAATACAGTAGAATATATTCTTATCAGATCATTGACCTTTACAGGTCTTTCAAAAATGTCACTAGCTTAGAGAAAAAAAAAGATGGTGTGGTTTACAAAGTATCTCCACTCAGAATACATCTTTACAGTCCTGTGTTTGACATTCTTAAACCTTGACAGCTCCTTTAAGAGTGTTTTGTATCAACATTGTGAGAGTGACTTGGGGAAATTTTTATGACAGTTTGAAATGGGACATTTGGGGCTAAATGCAGCCAGAAGGTTTCAGTAAATCTGTCTGACACTTCTGACATTGAGATTGGTAGTAAGTGGTAATTATGGGATCCTTTCTGTTTATGAAATAGTAAAAGCATTTTTTCAGTGTTTGTATAACAATAACAGTTAATAACACTTATAAATTTAAACTCACTTTACACAAGATATATTTTTCATTTTGCATTTCACTCTATTATGTCTGTGTTCAGATAGGGACTGTGACTTCCTTAGAAGATGAAACCTTTTTTATAACCACTGTAGCAATGAACACAAAATACTTTACTAAATTCAGAGTAAAGCATGGTAGCTCTTGTAATGAGAACATTACAAGTCCATAATGCCATCAATTCCAAAGCTTA
>VZRO01007578.1:0-28547 GCA_013397915.1 Daphoenositta chrysoptera
CTGGTGTTGGACCAGTGTCAAACCACAACAAGATCCATGAAATCATTTTACAGTTTGGAGAATGTTGAGAATAACCTGGCTCCACCCAAATCCTTGGAAAATAAGTATCTAGAATTCCACACAACTCTGAGTATCATCTTAAAGTTACCTAAGATGATGTAGATTGCTCTAATGATGCCCAGAATAAGCTGCAAAAGAGCTTTATTTTTGGGCCTAATAAAGGTGTGTTGAGAACTCTTAAGAGAAGATTGACTTCAATTCCTTTTGTCTTTTTGTAAGATGAGTCACTTTCAGAGTCACAACTCTGAAAGCAGGGAGGAATTTCATAATTTTCATTACATATGTCTTGTCTTAAACCAGAGATGATCAGAGGACAAAGACGTGCTGGAAGATTCTGTTGAGACTACCTGCCCACCTACCTCGAGAGGGAGAAAAGGGATTATTAACCCTTTCTGATACTCCCCTTTAGTATGGGGAAAGCAAAGTATTTTTCTTTCCAAAGCAAATAATGAAGAATTTCCCTTTAAGACTTCGAATTTGCAAGCAATAAATATGTTTCTTCCGCAACTGTATATTCTTATCAGCTAGTAATTAAAGAGGATTGTAAATTTGTAAATACTCAAAAGATTCTGTAATGGGATTGTTTTTAGTTTTGGCAACTATTGCATTTATTTCTTTGTATGGTTTTTCAGCATCTAGACAGCAGTATCTTCATCTCAGCATATTTTATATATTAACTATACTGTTTTGAACTTCATAGAAAGGAATGGTAAAGAGTTTCCTCAGGTAGAAAAAAGAGGCAGAATTCAAATCTTTGAAATAGCATCGGCCAAAAAATATTGTTTTTTAATGGAAATGCATGAAAAAAATCTTACACTTATGTTTCAGTTCTGTTTTAAAATTTCTTATCTGCCCTTTTAAACAATTTATAGCATGCTCCTCACATATCTAATTACCCTGAACCATGTCTGGCATTTCTAGTTGGTTTAGTTATGTTCTCCTGAGTCTTTTCTGATGATCCTACTGCCCTTGGAGCACATGCAGCAGGCAGGGAGCAAAGGCAGCCCCACAGGCTGGAGGTCACTCTGAGAGAACAAGAGCTGAGCCCCCTGCAGTTCCCCTCAATTCCCCTCAAATCCCATTGACTTTTCAGCAAAGGGCAGTTGGGGTGAATTATTGGCTGCAGAAAAGCCAATGGCAACATTTCCATCTGTGGGAAGGTCAGGAGCTCTCCCCTTTTCTCTCACCTGCCTGTTGCACACCTCTGTGCTCAGCAGTGGGAGCAGTGGTGTTGATGCTGTTCTTATGCAAAGTTCCTGTTATTGCCCTCCCACTTGCTTTTAGGATGATATCAACTGAACAGAAGCTTCCAAGCAGTAACCTAGAAACTGGTCTGTGAGAACTTTTCTTGGCTTAATAGAGAATATGAATATATTTTAGCAAGCTAAATAAAAAAAATCAGGCATAAATTACAGTTCACCTTAAACTGACTCACTTTCTCTTAAATGTTCATTGACTTTAACAACAACACATTAGGAAATTTGGTTTATGCAGTTGAAAGTGGAGTTCTCTCTAAGTCACAATGTTGGGTGTATCCAAAACAATACAATCACTTCTCCTAAAGCAGTGCTGCTTTGGGTCCATTAACCAGTCAATCTGCACAACTGTTCATGCCCAGTGCTCAGCTTCTAACTGCATTTAGGTCTTCCAAATTATTAGAAAACAAACTAAAAAAATATACACCTTGAAACAAACACTGCAAAGTTAAAAAATAAGGGGCCGTAGCCAGCTTCAAGGTTACAGGTATATTATATTATACTATAAATGTCAGCTGGATTTCTGTATCTCATTAAAAACTTCTGGAGTTAAAGCTGGTGCCTGCATTACACTAAATCCTGTTTGGATAATTCAGATGGTTTCGAATTTGATGACAGTTTTTTTCATTCTCTAAATACCTTCTTGAGAAACTATGTACTTGCTTTTAGCAACTTCACTGCCTCCAGAAATGTGATCTTTGAGGATTCATGATGCTATTTTTATAAGCCTATATAGTAATCAGATAATATAAGAACAGGAGAAGTGCTTCTTTATAATGTAAAGTATCGTTTTTTCTGGCTAGATCTGACACTGTAGGAAGCTTTTTAATTGTTCAAATATTTTTACCACCAGTTGAAGTAGGAAAATAATCCCAGGATGTATTATCTTTTGAGAGCCATGTTTTCCTAATCTGAAGTACATATATTATAATTTACCCCCTTACTCTTATGTCTTTGTATTTTTTAATCCTGCTATGAATTATGTCATGACAGTTAAATATCACCCTTCCAAAACAATTGTTCACAGACCTGTGCTGGACTGGACAATTCCCGAGTCCACAGTTTGTCCCAGCAGATCGTACTGGTTCAGTCGAGAGCCATCTTCAGCCACAACCACCGACCTCGCTGGTTCCCGTGTCCACTCATACACCACCTCTGCTCTGGTGTAAGCATCTGATTCAAAAGAAATACACTGCATTTCAGCTTTGCACTTTCTGTTGCCTTATGGCTTTATCAGAACAATGTTTTGAGCAGTAGTTTGAATGTTTAATTCTCTTTAATTATCTGTGGAAACCCACAACTATCTTACTGGAATTTATCTATGGGGAATACAATTGATTTTTATAAAATAGCTAAATAGCTGCTGTAGGGCTGGATTAAGTTTGGTCCTCAATGGCATGAAAATATTTCTCTCTTGTATATTTATGTATTTATATATTTATATATTTCCTGCCTATGCAAAGAAGTGGGAGCGAGAAGCAGAATTTCATGAGCATGCAAGAACCTTTTTCTAACTTTTAGCTATTGTCAAGAAAGATGAAGCCCAGACTTTTCATTTTTTCATAGTGTGATGTTTTCTGGGCCTCTCTAAGTCCTTCCCAGAGTGCTTCAGTGACCTTCTCATCCCCAGCCTGGCTACAGCTCCCCAGCTCCCCATCTGCTCCTGCCCCCATCACACTGTCCTAGCTATAAACAGGCCTAGCAGACATTTCTGAGGCTGCCTAGGAGACAGTGGGTTTAAATCACAATTACTCTAATTTTATTTTTTTTTTTTTTTTCACTTTGGTTATTTTTGAGTAGTCCTCACACTCAAGACTTGAGTCTGGAGCAAGGCAAAAGAAAAGCACCATGGGCTCTCCAAACCCAAGCAGTCTGGAGTGTTACAGAGATAATTCAGTAGCATCTACATGTGCCATTGACGGGCTTTGTACTTAATAATTATGTTATGTCAGGAATCGAGGTACACATAAATATTTTTAATACTAATTCTGCAGTAAAATTCTCCTGTCATTTTCTGCAGTCTGGAATCTGGCAGCTCTCACTAGGAGTATTTGGGTGGGAGTTAATTGACTACACAGAGGCATCTCATGGAATTCTTTACACCTAAAGAGCACCCAAAGGCATGAATGGGAATGAACGTGTGGCCAGAACCTACATCAAGCTTGCACCCACCAAAGGCAGCTGGAGCTGGATGGGACATCTAAGGGCATCCAAAATGACAGCAGGATTCTACCTACAAGGTGAGAATTTCCTTTTTTTCAGACTGACAAGCAGGAAGGGAAAGGGAGGAATCTGATTCACTTGACCTCATTTGTGAGTTAGTAATTTTATCTTACCAGTGTAAGAGATAACAGCTAGTAATTGAAGAGTTGGTGGGATAGGATGTGCTGGTAAATTAATTGCATGGCATTTGATTCTGCATTATTGAAGCTGAAGGGTGCTTTGATACTCGGGCTTCATATTCCCTAAGCACTGTAACATATCTTGGAATAGTTTTTTGGAATCAATGGCAAAAACAAATCTACATCTTAATAATTCTGACTTTAAAAATAATGGCCACAGTAAACACAGAAATTGACTTGCTAATCTAGTCACATAAAGACAGAAATAATATTCATTTTCAAGCATTTGTTCTGGAGTATGAGAACAGCTTGGGAGAGGAGTGCTTTTCTGAGCTGCTGAGAATGACTGGGTTGGGCTGGAGGTAAGGGAGTGCACGGGCAGTGCTAGAAATGAGCTGCCAGGTTTGGTGCTCCATTCAGCTGCCCCCCTCAGCTTCCAACTCACCTTGCATGAGCAGCAATGCAGGGGCTGCTCCTGTCACTGCTGCTTTCCAGAGTGGCCTCACTTTTAAACTGACAATCAGATCTTTGTGGTTAGAGTTGAGGAGAGCATCTGCCTTTCTGATTTTGTTGTGCCAACATATGGCATTTTGTTTTTCCAGAATTTCTTTAGCATTTGTCACATTGAATTTACACTGGAATAACCTCTAGCTTAAGCTGTTCTTTGGCAAATCACTTTAGCCTTGGAGCTGGGTCAAACATTTATTGGTCCCTACAGTATGGGCAGAGTCCACAGGAGATGTGCAACTCCTTCACTGCGAGGCTCTCAGGAACCCAGCTCCAACAAGTGATGAGTAACAGCGGAGGACATTAAAAACCTCTTATCCAATTTAATCTAAAACAAATGGAGCTAGGCAAACACTACCTTGGGGAGCTAAGTGTTAGATTGTAGTCTGCACTTTAAGCATGGATTTTGTGACAATTAAATGCATTTTTCAGTAAATTTTCCAGTCCATTAAGATGATTATAATTAATTGCTTTAGTTTGACAAAAATGTCCCAAATGTATTTAGATATGATTCTCACTTAAAAAGTGGCAATTAATTATAAGATCTCTTCTTTTTCTATGTATAACAGTGAGTCCCACTTTCATAATTTGCTTGGGTCCAGCCATTTGTCCTGTGGGAGATATTTCTATTTATATCAATAACTAAATATTGAGAGAAATATTCTATAACTTGATAATTATGGCATATGATCTGATGAGAAGGAAGGGAGAGATCCAGCTTTAAGGGCTGTTTTCGGCAGTGAATTCTTCATGCAGCGTTTGCAGTAAAACCATGTTACAGAGGGAACTCCTCCCCATGAGGATCCCAGATTAGGAGCTTGCCTGAATTTACTGGGTGAATGCAAAGTTTCCCTGAAAACTCCTTGATTTTGTCTAATGATCATTCCAAGCAATTGGAGTTATTTGTTTTTCTAGGCCCAGTTTAGGACAGCTGCCACAGAACTTTAGTATTCAAACAAAACAAAAATCATTAAAAAAACCTGTAAAATGTGACAGTCCACAGCTGTACTCTGAGCTTAGAATGTCAGTTATTGCCTTTGAGTGGTGTAAGAAATGGTCTTTCTATCAGAAATATCAGAGATTTTTTTGGTCAATTAAGAAAATTACATACATTATGAAAATACTTTTTTAAGGAAAAAAAGTCAATTTAGATACAAAATATGCAGATACACTTGCATGTTTTTCTGCTGTCTTGTTCTTCCCTTCTGGTGTGGTTCTGGACTTCTATGCAAATCCACATTATCTATCCCTTTTATTTAATAATTTCTGCAAATCTTAGTCATTTAACTGAGGCAAAGTCCTCAGTAATCTGGAAAGTCGTGCACTTTGTGAACAAAGAGTACATTAATCTGGGACAGTGAGCCAGAAAACTCAGTGCAGGAAAAGAAGGGGAATATTGTTCATCCTGGGGAGGGTCTGGTGTTTGGGCCATGGCTCAGTGATGCACAGATGCGGTGGGAGCTGTCTTCTCCAGTCTGTGTCATTCAGTCGAGTGAGTCAAATTTGTTCGGAGCCTGTTCCTGGTTTAAATTGTCAGTAGCAGGTTTTTTGCAAGACTGGCCATCTCCCTGCCTCGCAGCTCCAGCACGAAGCCCGCAGGGACACTTTAATGAGCACAGCAGAAGGAATTCGGTCCTGCAGCCTCTCCTGATCCCACTGGCATCTCGGGTGCACAGATCTCTTATTAATCAAGAACCCACTGCAGGACCTGTCCTGTTAGAAAATGGAGTAAAGCTTCCCCCACTCCCCTCTGTTTCACGGGAGATTTGGGAAGATTTATTGGAAGTGCTCTAAGTAAACTTAACATTCGAGGAGTAAACTATTCTTGTCAGTTATACTCCAAGTTTGTATGAGCTTTCTGTTCTCTAAGCCTGATCTAGGAGATTATTTAAAGACAAACCATCAGTGCTGTCCCATGGCAAACACAGAGCTATTCAGCCCAAAGTAAATTATCACCCTGTGGGGCACCATGTGAAGAATGAATTGGGTTTTCTGTTTGTTGACTTCTAAAATTGATCAAACCACTAAGTACCCATTATCAGTGAAACGACCCATTTCTGTTAAAGAAAAAGTAGCCACTGAGGAAACAATTTGTACACTATTAACATCTTCCATATATTTTAACTTCCCTGTCTGTGTTAAATGAACTAGAGTAAATTAGGTTTTCACTTTTTTTTCTTTATATTTTATTTCTAAAATATAATGTTTAGTGTCAGGTTGGTTACTATTCAAATTGAAGTTTTGGGGGAAATTCTCAACTTACCAAAAGCTTTGTCAGTTACTGCACTGATTTCAATTACATGACTTTGTTCAGTATGTTCTCTCATCTAGGGCTATGTATGCTGCAAGTGCAGAACTCTATTTAGAGATTTCTGAGATTTTTCACTTCCCAAAATGTTCCGTGGTGTAATATGAGTATCTTCTAACCCTAGGAAAAATGTTGATCTAAACCTACCAAGACTAGGGGAGCAGAACTGTTTTCACCTAAACCAATTCAGTTTATCCATGGTGTCTACTACTTTTCTTTAACATTGACTTTGGGTTTCAACAAAACAAAGCATCTGTAAGATTAACAACATTTTCTATGTGACAAACGACTTTTCTAGATATTTAGAGCACTGTCATTTTCATCTTTTGTGAATGTCCAAGCATCACACTGTAGAATATTTAAGACACATAAAAGAGGTCCATTATATTAACTATAATATTAAATATATTGATATATATTATATATAAATATTATATACATAGATAAGAGAATAAAAATACAACCCTGACAAAAATATGGAAAATACACAAGATTAAAACCTTGAGGTTTTCTCAGTTGCAAAATACTCTTTTAAACTGGCCTAAAAAGGGAGAAACCTCAATTTACAATAAACTTACAGCTTCCAAATTTCAAGGGGCAAGCATGTGCATCCATAGGAAAGTCTTCTAAATGCATTGGACATTCTGCTCTCACAGTCAATCTATAATGGATTAATGAGCAAAAGGACACATTTATTCTCGTTTCATAGAAATAGCAAATCGACTTCTATTCAGACACACAGCACAATTACAGCACAGTACCTTTGTGTGGTTCATCAGTGGTTACAGAGGGACCTGAATTGTCTGGCTGGGGTGTGACTGCTCTGCCCCCTGCCCTTCCTCACTGCACATCAGAGGCCTGCTCAGCTTCTGACTCGTGTGAGGATTAAAAGCTATTAGCAGCTGCAATTGCCTCCTTGATGCCATCATTAAATTGGCCCACTCTGGATGCTCAGACATTTGCTGAAATCATTTCACTGCTATCAGCTTGAGTGCAAACATGTTTCTCAATAAAAGAGATTAAATGAACTAGAAACAGTCACATACCACACATCAGCAAGGAACGAACAGTAATACTTGAATAGTAGGCAGAAGATTGCACTGAGGCACTTGCAAAGGTGAGGAAATAGAAATGTTTATGATCAAAAGAAGAGACACATGTGAACAATATGCTGCCAAAATAGTGCTCCTGTAGATTAAATCCCTAACAGCTGAGCATTTAGAAAGACATGAAAAATTGACCTAGACTTGTGTAGCTACCAGCCAAGCAGATTCCACTTCAGTCTAGGCAGTCTTGAAAGATGTTGCACAATAAATGGAACATCCCAAATGCCTGGAGACTTCGTTTTCTCCAAACACTTGCATGGATTTTAAAAACATCTGTAAAATTTTTTGAAGAAAACTCAGTGCTAAGTCATCCATCCTATGTGCTAAGTTATCCATCTTGACTTAAAGTCAACAGAACCCCTTTATATCTTATTTTGATTCTATGGGAGACATAAAGGGGGGATGTGCAGCTCTATAGAGACAATATACCCTTCTTTTCATTCTTTAATTTGTAGGTTTTTAATGCAGAATGTTTGCATGACTGTGTATCATCATTATTTCAAAAGGATTTATTTAACTCAACTGGACAGCTAAAGTTCAGTTATCCATGAAGAGAGTAATATATTTCCAATGAATGCTGTCAGCACAAAAATAATTTTTTATCCTAACCTTCCAAATGTTTTAATCAATGGAAAAAGAAATGTCTATTTTTATGCTGTCATGCTTTATAATCCCAAACACAAGAAATATTAAGAACGGTCAATGAATTCTATGTGCATCTGTTATTTCTTAGTATCTGCTTTCTGTATGATCCCAAGATTAAAGACCCTTGCACACAATTTAGGAGTACAGATTATATTAAACTTTCAGCCTTTATTATACTTGCTGATGGAATCCTTGAAAGCAAATCCAAATTAAGATCCTCTGCAAACTGATGGATTACTCATACTATAAGAACCTTTTTAAAATCAAGCATTAAGACACATCCAAGGTCTGTAGACGTAGCACAGCAGGAGAGGAAAAATAAACACTGCAAACAGCTCAGTTTGCCCATCATCTTATTGCCCATTGGGAAAATAATTATTAAGCAGGAATCGAATTATGCTCAAAAAGGAACTAGTTTCCTGTCTGGAAAATATGCTTTCACAAGTTAAATTGTAAAACAAAATGAAGGATGTAATATTTTAGGGCTCACCTCATTGTGTATAGCAACGTCCCATCCTCTGTAATTCGTAATAGTTTATTTGGCATTGTCATGTTATGAGCCACTGACTTCTTTCCATTGTGGAAAAAGGTATCAGGTGTCCAAATTTTGCTGGCCATTAAATTATTTAACCGGAGAACTGTCATAGGTCCTTTGAATTTTAATCTCTCATCTTTCCAGCTTTGGCGGAAAAATACATCTATAGTGTATTCCTACATCAATTCAGAAAAATAAAGGGAAACACTTATGATGTCATATGTGGAAATATGAGAACTTGAGAAGTATGTTCTTACCATTCCCTAGAAGCAAGATGAGTCTTAATGAAATTAGTCATAATCGAATGGTTATTAGACAGTTACAGTATCATTACTGTGTTCAACAGAGTAAACATCAGAAAGAACAGTATTTCAAAAGTTGCAAGTGAGTTAGTTATAATAAAATAGAAACAAACAATTCACCCTTTTCCCACTTAAACTGTGATTTGAAGCTGCAGATAGGTGGCCAGTAAGTGTGACACAGGAAATGTGTGTCAGAGCAAAATAAGCCTTGTGAGACAGGGTCTTACTACAGCCTTTTGTTCTAAATGTCTTGTTAGCATAAACATGTAATCAACCTGGAGAAAGTTCACAGTTCACTAAAGTTATGTGGTCTGATTGATGAGATGTGGAATGGTTCGTTGGGCTGAATCATTGGACTACAAAGAGCACGAGCTGAGGACAGTTTTGGGCCAAGAGTTAAAGATGATCCCACTTGGACTGGGCCAGTGGGGGAGAGAAGCAGTGGGGACGTGGGGACAACCGAAACAACCAACACTCATTATAGTATTAAATATTTGTGACAAAGCAACAGGAGCCAAGCTAAGAGGGAGAGGGTGAAAATATATTTTATTACTTATAAAATACAGATGTATGTGTGGTGAAAATGTGAAAAACTCTGAATGCAGTGTAGTATAGCATTTTCCCAGGGAAAAATTCTGCCCTGACATGGAAGTTCAGTATAGGATTATCCTGGTCCTTCCATCTTTGATATTGTGATAAACATCAAAAGCAGTTTTGCAAACATGGTTCTAAAGTACCCTGAAAGAGACTCTTTTGGCTGAGAAATGGAACCTTTGCTGAGATCTCCTGCAAATGGAGATGAGAAATCCTGAAATAGAGAGAACTGTGTGTGAAGGCACACTAAGGAAAAGAGCTGTCCTGACAAACATGTTAGTGCAGAGGAACATTCAGGAAGGAGTATGCAAAATGTCTCCACAGCAAATTCCTTTAGATTTGTGGTTTTTTCTTTTTAACAACCAGCAACACTCTATACAACATAAGCACTTTTGAGCTGTTTATTCCTTGTGCAACCATCAGCAAGAAAGAATGGTGATTCTTACTGATGTGTGTTTTTCCTGCTTTTAGGGTATAAATTGCCTGAATAAAATTTTTGTTGACATGGAAATGTAGTTACATGGGGTTTTATAATTTTGGGTTTGTCTGGTGGATTTTAAAATTTAATTTAATTTTATTTATATGCCAGACCTGTGAATCATTTGGATGCATACTTAGCTGTATTTCCATTTTTTTAATCACTTGCTCAGTGAACTGCTGAAGCCTGAATTTATTCAATTCCAATGAAACCAGTTTGCACTTATAACCAATTACTTGCTTCAGAATTTTGCTGGGTCGTGGCCTTAGGTAGAATTGTGACAAAATCCTGTCCCAGGTGTGCAGCAGAGTAGGAGAGAAGGAGGTGTAAAAGACAGTATCAATCATTAAAATTTTGGATTTCCTCTATATTTCACTAGCACCAAAGAAAATTTCCTCCTACACGCTTGGGAAAGGTAGAAGAGATGCCCAGAAGGTGACATCATTTCAGCCTCCATGGAAGCCATTCCCTTTTTCTCTTTCAGCTGCAAAGGAGGAGAGTGGGAGGTGGTGCAGGTTGAGAGAAGAGAGTCTGGTTTTTCACTTTATACAAACACAAGGTTCATTTGCTGGAAAAGGACAAGGTGTCAGAAAGATTTGATAAGGGTCCTGACAGCCTAAGATAAAAATCAATTAAAAAGTAGCTGACAGGTCATGCCTGGCACAGACTGAATCTTTCCCTATCCCAGGCCATCGCCCTGTATAGAATGAATTAATTTTGGCTGAGATATCTCAGCTTTTCAGCTTTCACTAGCCACTTTAGCATGTACATTAATTCTCCTCAAATGAATCCTGACAGACAGCTGATCTTTAGGGCCAAGCCCTCAGATACTCTGATTAGGGCTTTCTTCAAGAGCAGGGGCCATAGAGAACAAGGGAGCAGAAGGATTTTCTCTAGGCTGTGCACAAGAACAGTGGCCTCTGTTCAAATATATGAGTGAGGTGGAAGCTGGAATAAATTCTCCACAGCAGACACTCTTCATTCCATAGTGTGCAGGTTAAAAAAAGATTCCTATCTGCAATTTAAATAAATTATATGGTATTGAATATTTATAGCACTTTGACTTAAATCTTCTCTAATTTACTCTTCCAATACCTCTCCCTGGAGTTTTTTATTCACAGGGTAGACCACTCTCTGGTCTACATGAGGTGCTGTACAGGAAGATAACAAGACAGATAATCATTCCTAAAAAGCCTACAGTACAGAAAAACTGGGAATGAAGAGTTACTAGAAAAAAAAAAAAAAATCTGTCCATGAAAAAGTTAAATTTAAAATGCTTCTTATTCCAAATAATATACATTAAAAATTTTTACAAAAATGAAAATTCGTATGAGAATACCCAAATATCTTTTGATTAGTTCAATCCACCATGTGAACATGCCTGAAAACCTGCAAAGTTCTTAAAAAAAAAATTCATTTTAGAAAGTGCTTTTCTCCTGTTTAACTATATTCACAAGTATAAGAACAAGCCAAGACAGTCTCTTTATAGAATGACAGGTTACGTCTGTGCTGCTCTTAGCAGAGTGCACTGAGAGTGGGTAGGAACACCCTGCACCCCCTGGTTTATCCGTGGATATCTGGATCCCTGCAGACAGGGGCTGAGGGGTGCCAGCATTCTGAATTTCTGTGTGAGCTGGAAGAGCCCCTGGGCAGCCCCAGCCCGGGCTCAGGCACTGCTCATCCTCCCTGTGCCTGCCAAAACTGCTCCTCGGGCAGCTCCCACCCCACAGCCCGGGCTGCACCCAGGGAATTCAGCTGAGGGAGTCTGCAACCACCCTGCCACATGCACAGAGGGCTTTGCTAAGTGGGCAGTGAAATTAATATCAATTAATTAAATATAATTTATATATTACATTTAATATTTAATAGTATATATTATATATTTTTTTATATATTTATAAATGAATATAAATTAATTTATTAATTTAATCTGCATTCTGGCAAGCTCTTCAATTTATCTTTCTGTCTCTGATTTCACACCTAGTTCCTCAAGCAAAAGATTTAACATGAGTAGGCTGCACACACGTTACTTTTTACGGGAGGTGAGTAGGAGTTTTACACTAAATACTTTTCTGTGAATTCTTTAGTTTTCAAAACATGTGAACACCTGCCTCTGTGTTTCTTGGTCACACACTTTATTAAGAGGATGATGAATTCTTTCTCCTGTTTAACTGACGGAAAAACAGGAGCCAACGTGGTATAGGTATCATGGGTATCATTGGTTGCAACTATAAATTTGACTGTAGTTTTATAAATGCTATTTCCCAAGCAATCAAAAACTGGTGTCTTTTCATAAAGTTCACTTAGAAAAATAAACTTGTCTTGTAAAAGTTACTTTTTTCTGGTTATCCATTCCTTAGCATTGTTTTGAGTAGTCAGAAACTTGTAATAACCTGGTGTTTAAGGCCTGTCTACATTTTTAGTTCAAATTAAGCAGCCGACAATTTTGTAGTAAGAAATGGAACTTCTTTCATTTCCTCTACTTTTTTTCTTTATTTTTTCTTTGAATCTTTCTTTTGGTAAGTGTATTTAGCTAGGTGTAGTCAGCTACAAGTTAGAACTGCTTTCCTTTCTTCATTTAAATAAGGAGGATGTTTCCAGCATCCATCCTAATTCAGCATCCAGCAGATACTGGTGGCTGCAGACCAGGCTTTCCCTCTCAATTGCAATCTCCTTGTGCAAACCTCATTTACATGCAAAATTTTAAGTACCTTATTCATATTTCTACACAACTCTTAATATCTCTTAAGACCAGGGCTCACAACATCTTCATTCAGTTTTCTGAACTTCTCCATTCCCTGCAGTTATCTGGCAATTTGATTTTAATATTCATTCCGTAAAGAAGTGACATTAATTCTCTCATTAATCTTCTCTTCTCTTTTTAGCAGCCAAGATCTAGGAAATTCACTTTCCATTGATCAGTAGCTTTTAATATAAAAATACAGGTTAGACTGTACAGATGTCACACTGTAGGCAGAAGTGTTAATTGTGTTTTAAGATGATGATCTTTCTTGGCAAATTGGATCAGCGATGTGCCAGCAAGGACCTAAGCAATCACTCTCAGAAGAATACTGATCCAAACCTTAATGCATTTCATAATATATTATGTAGCAAATATAAAGTCTGTTAAAACACGTTATTAAAGTCACTGAGGCTTCTAATTTCAGGGCACTTAAATGCAGTGACAGCAGGAGGAATGGTAGCACATAAAAGCTGATGGCATTTTTGGATCAAGGGCTTAAAGAAAGCCCAGCCTTAAAAGGGGTAAATAAGTTATTGCATAGATCTTTCATCCTCTAAATTAAAAAAAAAAAAAGAGTTCTGTCGAAATATAGGCCATCACTTACCATATCATGGTCTGAAACAGGCCCAAAACTGGTGACGAAGATGTCAGTTTTCACTTCAGTTACACGCTCTGATGAAGCAGGAAATTAGGACAGTGAGTGTCTATCAACAGCCTTCATTAGAACCACTACCAATTCTCACAATAAATAGAAAAATTATTGGCTTTGATTAGCCATTCTGAAATTGGTCTGCAATACAGTCCTGATAATTTAATGCTTCTAGATGTAATTTCACAGTCAATATTGTCAGCAACAGTTTTTTTATTACAGTTTTTCCACAGAACTTTTTGAGATGCAACAGTACAGCAGCTGCAGTGCCTCTGTTGTGGAAACTCTTTGATAAATCTTCTTGTCTGACACTATAACCAGTGCTGAATATTGTACACAGTACTCTATAATAATCTCCTTGGGCATCAGTTTCTAGGCAAACTAAAATAAGGTCTCTGATAATTAACCCTGGGCTTGCAAGTTATGTATTTTGTATTGAGACATAAGAACACAGAAGAAAGAAAGAGAGAGAATAAATTATGGTGTACACAAACATGAATATACTTTATTGATATGAGTTAGCAATGGCTGTATTACCCTTTACTTCAATAAACAAAAAGGAGTTAAACCTTTTTCGAATAAATATCAGCTAAACTTCCCTACTGAAATCATCTATGTAAATGTTTCCTGAGAGTGAGCTCTCCAGTCCTATAAACCTCAGTGATAGATTAGTATAAATAATAGTTCAGAAATCTGTAACAGGTACATAACACAGATTATATGTAAATAAAGCCAGAGTCCTCTATGATTTCCAGGATGCACATTTGCTCCATGGCACAAGGCCTTTGGACATTTCAGAAGAAACTCGGGACTTTAGTGGTTACAAGTGTTGAGACACCTAAACTGGTGTTGATCTCGAGAAAGAGATCAAACTCTGACTTCTGCAGATGGACTGGCAATAGAAACTTGGAGAAACACCCAGGCTTAACCTCCCCCTTCCCCTCCTCTCCCTCTACACTCACAGGATCAGCCACTTCTGAGCATACTGGGATTTTCTAGGGCACACATAGAAAATATTCACCCAGGATGGCATATATCAAAATAACCCTGTTGAATTAAATTTAGCTGCAGGGAGTAACACCACCTGGAGGGAGGAATCCAAGCAGTGGTGAGTGGAGCTACCCCCATCAGCTTCCCAAAGTTACAGTGAAGTAAGTCTAAATACATTTATTATTGTGCCCCACAAGGCAGCATGGGGATTTTGGCTGAAGTTTCAAATGTGGAACGAGTGGTAACATTTCTGAAATAACTTTCAAAACATAAATTAATTAAGCAATCTGGAATACTAAAAGTAGTCCTAAAGAAAACACAACAGTACATGTATAGTAAGCAGACAAGCAGCAGACAAAATTTTTCATAAGACTAAGAAATATAGATGTAGCTACTTGTATAATGTCATTTAAATATTGTAAAATAATTAATGAACCCTCCGCACAATTTAGTACAACCCTCTGATTTCAAAATACTTTGGCCTGCTTAAATATGATTTGCTCCATCTGACAATAAAATTCAGACTGAAGGGAAGTAAGATAAGGAATCAGGGTTAAGCAGCCAGTTACAATATACATTTCTGTATCTGTGCAAAAGTTCTAACGAGAATCAGTGTTCCACAATGCTCACACCGGTCTTTCACTTTCATTCAAAAAAAGTGTGCAACTTCTAAATATATAAAAATGGAAAAGAGTTCATATAAATATCTAGTATAGATACAGTAAAATATGTCCTTTTGTGAGACAGCAAAAATCAAGAAGTAATATTAGATCTGATTCTACTGTCAGTCTAGGAATGCAGTGGATGACCCATATTCTGTTAATAAATTAATGCAAAAATTAGGTGGTATCAAAAGTAATTTTCAGGACTCATAAAAATGATGAAATTTCTAATGTATTATTCCCAATCAAGGAAAGTAAAATACTGTGATGTGGGTGAACTGCTTAATATTATTTTTGTTCTTTATATCTGTGACTGAGACATGTACAAAGTACAGTGACTATTGAGGAAAGCACTGGGTAGGTGAAATTTCCTCCTTAGGTGTCCAGTTGAATTAATATGGAACCTCATTATTGTTTACAAACTTTGCAAGGGACTTAAAGAAATTTCAGTATTTTCTTGACATCTAGTTGTCTCTGGACTTAAAAAAGTTCATGGTGAGAATTTGACTTTCTGGAACTCAAAGAGGCACATGGTTGTTCAGAAATTACTTGGCTTGACAGGAAAGGATTCTGTCCTTCAGCCCATCACTGGCACAGAAGCTCAAGAGGCTGTGGCCCTGCATGGAACAGTGGCAGAAAAATGGAGATTTCACAGGGTCCAGTAATCTTTGCTGAACAGAATCCAGCTACCTTTTCTTAAAACTGAGAAACTGATTCCATCCTGAAACCTACTGGCCTTTTAAATACTGAAAAGTGAATCTCAAATGGCTTTTAAAGATCTTTCATCCTTGTTCCCCGCCCCTCTGTCTTCTTTCCTCCGAGGCACTTTGGGAGAGAGAAGATTCTAGAAGCTCTTCAGACACAAAAGGATGATCCTGAAGAGTCCCAGCTCTGAGCAAGGCTCTATTTAATAAAATTCAGCTCGTTTGCCTTGCACAAACACAGAATATGCCCTTTGAATCAGCAGCATATCGTGTTGTGCTATCCTCAGTTCTGGTTTGGGACACACGTAGTCATAGAAGAGAGGCTGAGGCTTAAAGAAATCACTTGAGGACACAAAATGGAAGCTTAAGACTTTTGCACCAAGAAGGAAGATTTCCAACGGAGTGAAAAAATAAGCGATGCTTTTTATTTCTATATAATGTTGAAAATAATTTAAGTGGCACATAAATCACATGAAAATTAGAAAATTGAAATTGTGAACTCAGAGGAGATTTTGTTGTCTTCACACTGATTGCACCTAATCACTTCAAATGTAGATAAACCTATGTACAGACCACCAAATTATTTTTTTTCTTTGACGTGTACCTCGCTTTCAAGACCAATGAAGAAGTGTGTATCAAAACACACAAAAAAAGATTAGCCGCTCCAAAGCCATATGGAAGTTTTGAAATTTTTGTTTACTGTTTTACTAATTAGATGATTCAACTGTGCTTTGTTAAGTGCTTCAGAAATTGTGAGTCACTCCTGCACAGGACATGTGTTTACTCATACAGTTAGGATATATATTTAGAATCAAGGTTACCCATGTTCAATTTGCATCTTGATTACCATGGGAAGGCTTAAATTGTGCCTCAAATGCTCAGAATACATTTTTCAGGAACCACAAATCCTGAGCTATATTCAAAACCTTCACGATATCCCTGAGAACTGGAGAAAAGTCTTAGTCACTGACCCAAACAGGCTCAGGTCAGGAGCTGACTGGATTGCTGAAGAGAAGTCCAGCAGCTCTAAAGATGCATGAAGTGTGTCTCTTGACTATGACATCCATCTCATGAACCAGGAGTAAGTAATGTACAGATATCTGTAGAACTTGTAACTCTTTCAGTAAAAACCCTAAGGAAATTATTAATGACTTACTGGTTTTACTATAAGGCAACCACAGGGTCCAAGCAGTTACTGAGCAGCAAAAAAGCAGCTGAGAACCACACCCAGACACTCTGGAACACAGCTTTAGGCAACTGATCCACCTACAGCTATGAAAGCATCAGTCAGCATCAACTACTGTAATTTTACTGTTCACAAATACCGTGTTTTGCTAATGATGCTAGACTAGCATGAACTTAAAATTAGTAACAATAAATATTTTGATTTAAACTCCCAGGGATCTCATTATTGCTAGAATTGTGACTGGATTATAAATTGAGAACAAAATAAGATACACAGATTTATTTAAACAGCAGGAAATAAGCCTATTTATCAGGAGAGACCATACATTAACTGTTTCCCTTTATGACCTGCTGGTATTTGAGCACAAGGCTTATTTGAATTGCTCAATTTGGTGGTTTAAGTTAATTCCATTTTTTGGTAATGCACTTGTTCTTCCTGCATGTCTTGTGTATGTCTGTGCTATAATTATTAAGACGAAGGAGACTTTTCCTCTGGCTTTGAGTGAAAGGAATTTTGATACCTGTACAGTGTACACTTAGACTCATCAGTGCAGCTGTGTCCTGTGAAGTATTTTGATTGAAGAACCACAACAAATACACTCACAGGAATTTTGTGCTGCTGCTTCAGTAAGAGTAGAGACCAAAAGGGAGAAGAGGGAGCTGTCCTGTGATCACCCACTGCAGTCTGTGCTGGATTTACTGGGACTGCCACATGGCAATTAACAGCTCAAAGCTTCTCACATCCTACCTACCTCCCTACTCCTGTATTAAATTAATTTTCCTAGGATTTTCTAAGGGTTTTTACAGTTGTCTTTACATTAATGTAACATGAGCGGAAAAAAAGACCAAAATCAGCCCCTTCAGTTTTACAAAGTTAAGTATAGCATCTGGTCCTTTACTTACAGAATCATGTGTAGGGGTGAGGTCTTTTCATTCAGAGCAGTATCATTTAAGTTTAACTTTTTGCTTATGCATACAAACAAAACCCTTATTTTCCCTAAATTTGTATTAGCTCAGATATGTTAAAATACAACAATTTCCATTTGGACCTCAATAACCAAGAGGAGATTTTATCATGTATATATATAACATTTTCATACAACTGAATCTTAAAATCTAATTAACATAATCTAATTAACATAATACTGGGAGGTTCATTTTCCTATCCCTTCCACTCTGAGGAAGTAATGAATTGACTAATGTTCCACTTAAGGACAGTCCTACACAATTTTGATAAACATCACACAGGAGACATCAACAAATACCTTTTACTAATAGCATAAAATAATTATAATTCTGTTCAATACTCAAGTTGATAATCTACTTGGGGTGATCTACTGGGCATTCAACCCAACAACAAAATCAAATTTAATTCAGGAAGATTCAGGTCTGTCGAATCAAACCCATTGTTGTTTGTTCTGTATTAACCTTTCCACCACAAAATCCCTGTCAAAGGGATAAACCACATTCACTACTATTCTAATTTAAAAGGTCCCAGAGCATGTGGTATCCTTTAGTTTTAGGGAGGGGAGATGTGCTATGCAGAGGTGAAAGTCTTAGAAAATCTGTAGCTGTCCTGATCTCGTTAATGAATCTCATCACCAAATACAATCTGCCCTAAGTAAATCTTCCCTGTCTGCCCTGTGGCACTTCAAACCTGCTGTGGTGGCAACCCAGGGACCATCTCTATGCCCCCATGAAGACAGCCCTGAACAAAAGGGAATGGCATATGCATTTACCTGGGGAACTTATTTTTCCCACCCTTTTTCATTGCTCTTCAATTCTTTTAACTCCCGTTCTAGACACGGTGCTTTACTAGGAGAGATCACTACACACTGAAGTGAATTCTCCTTCTTATTTCACTCCTTCCGAGTACTATTTGATCCTTCATCTTCTTCCAGACTGTGTATTTGAACAGAGATCAGCATCTTTATTATTTAGGCCATCCTGATCACTTCTAGTTCTACAGTCCAGGTAGTTCCCACAGAAAATTATGCCATTACCTCAATGACTTTCCTCTGTCATGTCATGTCTGACATTATTTCCTCTTTTCAGCTTCAATATGTTACTCTCTGCAAATCCTCCTCCTTGCTTTTTGCAAATGATTATCCTCTCATAGAGTCAATACGTGCCCTCTAGTATGATTCACAACATTTTTACGTTTATTTTGGAAGTTCTATTTTCCACGCATAAATAAATGTAACTACGTGTTCATGTTTATGGATGGGTACAGCAGATGCTATTTCCTAGCAGTGTCTAAGTGACTAAGCCCACATATGAAGGAGGCAAAACAAGTAAATAATATAATTTATATCAATAATTATTGATAAGAAATGCAAATGTGCTAATGCACAATATGGTGTTGCATGCTCTTTTAAAAAAGAATCAGATTAATTTTATCAACGATGCCATTTTTTGAAGAACAAGCATATTCAATCGCTATAATTTCTCCCTGTGGGTCACCAACTCCATTGTTTAATATTCTGGTTAATGAGAAATAATTCCTTCTTTTCCCCGTGTTTAATGGTAAAATGCTCCGAGCTTCTCATTTAAGCTCAGATATGGCCTTATTGGGTTATCTGATGAATGATAATTTCCATTCCCATACTCTTTATGGAACATACATGATTTTTAGTTTTCCTTCTGAAGCAATACCTCAAAAGAAGATATAAAAAACGGCAAGGCTGAAGTTAATTGTAATCTAGCACTGATTCTATGCATGCTCAAAGAGGGATTCAAAATTCAGCACCTCTAAATTTTTCATTATCTTCATGCTCCACCTTTTCCCCTGGCTTTCCCATGAATACACAGTACAGCTCCTACAACAAATCTTTGTAATGATGCCTCCAGAAGGTTGTTGTTGGCTTCATGGTACCTCATCAGCCACACCAGAACAGTTCTACCAAACAATGAAACTGTTCACCACACTAACAGGATGTTTGCGAGTTTGGGATTGAGAAATATCATGGTGTTTATTTCAGAAAGGATGAACTTAGTCCTCTAAATAAGTAGAGCCAAGATCAAAATCAAACCCCCTTCTAAATTCATTACATTTTTTCAGTAACAAAAGATACCTTTTCATCACTGAATTCTTCATGCATACACACAATGGCAAGCAAGGAAAACCAAATAATCTTACTGAAGAAACTCTATCAATCTACTTTTTATTCCATACGTGAGAAAGAAATTGGTCTCTTTTCTGTTTGTGTTCATGCACTCAATTCTGTTTCTGTAGGTGTAGAGATTTGAAAAAACTGCACTAGAGGAGGAGAGGTCGTACTGGGATAACCAGAATTTTCTGCAATGTGCCCTTTTTGGTCAGACAAGGTAACTGCACCACGCATTGTTTTACCTCATCTGCTGTATCTCAGAAGGCATGGAAAGAACAGAACAGACAGCTTTGGATGACTGGAAGAGTGCTATAGTGCACTCAGTGCTACACAGATTTACACTGTGCCTAACAGCACAACGTTTATCTAGATGATATATAATGGGGCTGTCTGGTCTCTTAAATTCTCCAATAGCTACATTGCAGCTAATACAGAAGGAATGAGTTTTAAAGCTAATTCTATATATCTAAAAATGCTGTTACATTGGCAGATTTCTTAACTTTTGCTTCGGAGTGGATAAAAACTGTGCTCTGATCAAAATATTTAACAGGAAGCCATCATTCATGTTGGGAAGAAAAATGAAATCACTGCTATTCCATACATTTTAAAACTTCCAATAACAAGTCATGGTATCATGGATGGCTACTGAACGTCCAACTCCAAAACCCATGCTATATTTCATATATTGATTTAGATTTCCCACTGGATATTTTTATGCATGGAACATTTCAGAATACATTTCCCCATTATACCAAGGATCTAAATCAACTGTCAAAACTGAGTCATCCTGAGGTGCTTCACTCATATTTAGATACCTTGGGAAGAAGGTTTTGGAGATGTGAATTTCCAAATTCCCGAGCACACCCTTTATTTTAAGTTGCTACCAGGACTGACAACATCAGCCTAGGTATTTGTCTCTAGTTTTTGAAATCTATAATGTATATCTTTTGAATAATGCCTTATTGAACAGTCAAAAGAGTAAATCTGCTTCTTACTATACTTGATTTCAAATATTAGTTCACTGCCCTCAATTTAATCACATGTGGGATTATTTTTTTAAAGCCACGGTACTCTTATTTCTCATTTTCAAAGCTCACAAACATAAGAGAGAAATTTGCTGAACTCACACTGTGAAAATATCGTATACTGTGCAGGAGGAAAATTGTGATATTTGAGGTTCTTGGTTACAGGCAGGAACAGGCAACACAATTCAAAAAAGGAAGGATGCAAAGATTATTCAAACTTCTCTAACCCTTAGTTAGAGAAATTACTCAATCCTTCCTTCCCTCCAACCCATACTTCCCATCACTCATTGTTGCTTTCAAAAGCCATCCAAATTGCTATTTATCTTTGTGAAGAGATTAATTTCCTTTCTGTCATGAGTAAATTTTAACTGGACCAGATGATTCTTTCATGAGTACACCTTCGAAGTCTGCATACAGAAACATGTAGATAAAGACACAGACATAAGAGCTGATACTGCTGTGCTTAGTTCTCTAAATTGCAATCCAGAGAGCAAGACAAAATCCTTTCCCTGCATCTCCCTTTGTTTTCTCTTCTAGTATCTGTTAAACAAATCAAAATAGCTATAAAACTCATATAAGACATCATCATATGCACAGATTTTTCTTGTAGACATGTACCAGACTCTACACAGTTTACAGAGCCTCATTTATTTATTGCCTTCTGTGCTTTATTTACTGTGATAGAGTAGCTGACTGAACTCTACTGTTCCATTAAACAAAGACTAAAGGAGCATTTATCTACCCTAGGTCAAGGGTTCACAAGAAAGCAGGCAATAATACTGGTAGATAAAAGTGAAAAATTACTCTTATTTTGTTGTATATTACCTGAAATTGCACACAAAGATTTACAGACCAAGACATTTTTAAATGTGTTAATTAACACTTTTTAAACAGAATTTTGTCTTTAGCCATTCCTCAAAATCAGTGAAGTCAATTTATTGAAGAGCCTGGCTCACAATTCAAGAACAGTTGCAAGATGGTAGCCTCAAACCACAGAATAACCTCACGCTTAATTAGCTTCCATTTCATCCACAGGAGATGATATTGGAATTCTTAATGCAATACCCCCTCCGTTCCTCTGAGACTGATTGTAGGAAAATAGTCTGAACTATATTTTGTGGGGTGGGTTGCTCTGTTTTATTTTACCTGAAGAGTCCGAGAGCGAAAAAAAATCTGTAAGAAGCAAAACCAACCTTTCCATGCACTGGGAGAACAGATTTGTAGATTTGTGCTTGTCAGTTTAGAATTTCCATGTTTGTGAACAGTAAGCTTTTAAGACCAAATTTTGGGATCATGTCACAGTAGAACAACTCAAAGAGTGAACACGGAGATGTTGATGAAGACCAGACTTTATAACAATGTTTTTCTAAAAACGTAATTGCTATGTGGTTTTATCCCTTTCTCTGGATTCAGCATCAAGAGCAGAAGAAGAAAGGCATTTTTACCAAACTGCAAAGAAAAAGTGTTACAGAAACAAATCCTTACATACCTAAGTAGAAAAACAAAATCTTAAAAACTTCCCTGAGACAATCTACTAGGGTAGATTGATACTTTCACTTTAAAAAAAACAAATCCTCCTATGAAATGGTCATAGATATATGGGCTATTTAGTCCTCATTCATCAATTGTCATTTGTCAGGTCACAGGTTGCATTTTTTTATTTTTTATTCTTTATACATTCATAGTTTTACTACCCATTCAATGGTCTTCTTGAATTGTGAACCATTTTCTTCTTCTTTTGTGTATAAGTGTGAGAAAAACAAGTATGCGAAAGACAAGGCATGGCTTTTGGGAAAAAAAAGCTATATATCAGCATTACTTTATGTGTATATATAAACAGAATTAAAACAAGTATACTATGCAAAATTTATAATGTTTTGACTGGTTTTTTATCCAGCATGTACTATTGAAAATCATAATACAACACACCTCCCAGTCCTGGTCTCAGGCGGTTGTCGTAGCCGTCCAGCAGACGATCCAATATTCTGGTGAACACTGTGGTGTTGTCTTTAAGTTCATCCTGTGATGAGGTTTGTCCATAGCTGAAATACACAACAGTTAGCACTGAAAAACAGTAATCCACCAATAACCTTAGAAAACACTAATTCCAAAATCCGTTTAATCTCGCTTATACTGGTTTATGGTCACATAACCTCCTCCATATAACAAGAGTGTAGTGCTTTATAGAGTTCTTGCACGATTACATTTTGTCCTTAAATTGTAAGTTTTTAAAAATTATTAAAATATCAGTGGCCCTTTATAAATGGTGAGCAAGTAGAATGTCAGTTCCTTAATGTTTATCTCATTAGTCCTTTATGTTTATAATGTGCTAATATGTGTTTTCCTCAGCAAAACGCTCATTTGTCAGCAAAAAGTAATGTGTTTAATTGATAATAGCTATAAACAGTTTGCATACAAAGAATGATACAGTAATTTAGAACACTGACAAGTACTGAAAAAATAGAGATATCTTCTTTTTAAATATAGAAGTAGACTGAGTGAGTGTGCATTTTCATAGATAGATATATAATTTTGCTTTTCTTTTTCATTTTCCTGTAGCAGTTAGATTTGGAGGAATATCTCCATCTTTGCCTTTCAAATGCGTAACAAAACCATCTGTTGATAGAAAATCTCTCATGTCTATAAAGCTTCCCTTACAGATCCCTATGTATATCTCTAACTCAGTCAAAGGTCCTGAAATTTTACTTGAAGAAGGGTAAAATTAAAGCTCTTTGAATTCAGCTACCAAATTCTTACTTCCATCAATACAAATCAGAATGAAATCCTTAGGCTTAATGGTTTCTGTCTGCTGGAGATGACACCAGAATCAACCTTTTTCTTAAATCTGAGACCTTTACCTAATATGCTGTCACAGATGATTCTCTTAATCATAGATTACACGTGTCTGAAATCCTAACCCAGCAGTGGTTTTTCATTCATTGCTGGGAAGGCTTCCTTTACAAACACGTGGAGTCATCAGGGCTCAAAGCAAAAGTGCTGCTTTTCAAAACATCATTTTGTTGTACGCATTGCTACTGAACTGGAGAAACAGTGCAGCACCAAAAATTGTCCTTAGGATCAGGTCTAGTGCCAGAAGGGATTCTTCCACTGGCCAGCCTGTCTTCCATTCGGGGTACAGGGCTCTGGGTGCCCTGCCACTCCTTCCTGCTCTAACCACCCAAGACCCTCTCAGCAGGAATATGATGTTGCATGAAGTGATCAGATTCTGTTAAAATCCCTAAGAAATTATTTTTGTGTGAGCTGCATCAGTCAGACATCCTTTGTGTATCCTACGCTTTCATTCCACTTGGATCAAATACAGAGAGAAGGGGGAAGGATACCCTGAATAGAGGTACTCTGGAAATGCTTCCAAGTTTATTTTGCAGCACAGGTTTGAGTATTGAACACTACAAATTTAAGTCAGTTTCAGGACTGACATCCACAGAAGTTTTAATAATTTTTGGTTTATTTCCATAGGGTGTGATGTTTTAATGCATATAAATCACTATTTCTAATGAAAAGGCAAAATCCCTAACAGTTTAAAAAAAATACTATGAATTTCCTCTAACTATGTCATACAACTTCACTTAATAAAAAAATAGGTTGATTTATATTTATTGATCATACCTACAGTTGAATTTTAAGTCACATACATTAGGGTTTTTTTAGGATTCCTCTGTTAACCATAACAAGTTCTCCTGCTGTCCCTAGCAAGTATTTTATCTTTCAAAGGATCTTTCCTCATAAACCTTCCCCAGAATTTCAATGCAGGACCTTCAGTGGATTAAATTTTATATTAACTGTCATTGTCAGAAAAAAAGCTGCTCTTTATACATGTCTCAAGGATAGCAGAAGGTCATCAGTATTAAGGTAGAAAAAGGATACAAAACCACTTCAGAAATGTTAATGGTAAATAAACGAGCATGTTTGTGAGGAGGCATCAGGAAATGGGCTGGAGGCAGAGCAGGTGGGTACAGTGCACCACTTCCATGCTGGGAATCACATTTGTCAGTGCCCTCACCTGTTCTTCCCACCATTTTAGCAAAGGTAAGAAGCACCGTGAGAGCTGGGTTTAACTGACATATGGTCACCACGGGAAGATTCTGAACATTTGGGCACATATGGAGTAGACTGCAGCTCCAGAGGGATTGTGATTTTTCGTTCAAAACACACATATTAAAACAGTCCTATTGCTGGGCTTTTTTAGGATAACGAGAGTGACATGGTTAGACTGTCTTTCTGTATCACAGACACTTTATCACATTTATCAATTGATTTTTAGCAGAAAGCATTAACAGCACTCCAGAGGGAAAGCAAGGCAACTAGCTCTGACAAAATGGTTAAACCCACATCTACTTCGTGTAAGGTGTGTACATTTTGAGGAAAAAATGACCGTATGCAATTGTGTTTTCGCATTAAACCCCAGTCTCATAAAAAACTGTGCACGGACTCCATCTACAGGTCATTATAATCCTGACACACCATTGGGTTTTTAAACTCTGGTCCAGTGCATTTTAATTCCCACATTAAGAATGCACATGCACCCATTACAGCTACGATAAATGTATGTACATAGACACGTGTGCACGCATCTATAGAATAAACTTGTTTTCACAAAATTCTCTAGCTCCGTCGGATGAAGTACTTCAGGAAGACTACAAATCTTGCCTTAATGGATTATAAAAATAAAGGTATTGTTTCTAAAGCATTATTCAATACAGCAGCTGTTACATGAATCACCCACTCTTTTTTTTTTTTTTTAAAGAAAAGCTCGTGCAGATGAACCTTTGCCCATCGCCCACTCCACACAAATTTAAAATCTTCAAGGCCGTCAGAAAGTAAGTTCCTCTAGAACTGTGAATGCATAGGAAGACAAAACTAACTGTGGAGATCGAGGCACAAATAGATCTTTTAAGGATCACTATTGGCAAAAAAACCATTCTACTGCTTTCTGGTCATTGGGTAACACCATTGACAAGCACATTAATGTTTTTTATAATACAAAAATATATCTTAGAATCTTCTTAAATATCTTCCCTGAATTTTGAATTGCAGACAGTACTTCAAGCATACTACAAACTACTTTATAGTCTTTAGTAAAACTACTAGTTGTTTGATGAGGTGTTTTATGATTACAAATAGTTCTTAACACTGAAGTTATTTTTAGATTATGATTTCAACAAATATTCCACAAATACAGGTGCAGAACGGTCTTTCAAACATAACTGTCATGGGCTTTGAGGTTACAAATTCTTCTTCATGCAAGCAGTCTCCTTTCACCAGGAAGATTCTCTACTTCAGACTTTCAATACAACTACTAAGTAAGCACACAATCCTGACCAACAAAGAAGTGAAATTATGCCTCTGCTTGCAGGCACAATAAAGTTACTAAAAGCCCTTACATGAGATTAAAAAAAACCCCTTCATTATACTTTTTTCCCCTCTGAAGAAACTTGTATTTCTGAGTAGTCATTATATAAGAATAGAAAAAAAATTGCACAGGTGTTTAAGAGTTAGTTTAGTTTCAATTTGTTTCAGAAAGCTTTTGCTTTATTTCCTTCACCATACTGAACAAAAAAGTTTCATGCAAACAAATTGTAGTTTTCTTTTACAGTTCCCTTAGATTTAGCTAGGACTTGAACAGGGATTAACTTCCCCCAATACACTTTGTGGTAGTGCAGCCCATGCAGTATTTGTCTTATGCTGCTACATTAAATTAAAGGTTCCTAAAATACCAAAAAACGAAAATATCTCCCCACCTTCTTTCAGTCAGTGCATTCAGGAGGAGGCTCCAGGCCCAGAGGCAGTCACAAAGCACCAGGAATCTCTTCATGGTGGACTCTGGAACTAGATGGAAAATAACCATTNAACTCTGTGACAATTCTTACTCAGTTTCCCCGTGTTGAAAATGTGTCAAGGCACCTCCATTGCATTTCCAGATAACCAAGTGTAATTGTATTTTTTGTTTGATGTGAACCAGCCTGAGCCCTTCCAAACCTCTGGGAAGGTGTCAGTGTGTGGTGGAGTGACTGAGCAGAGTGATGCTTTCCTCACAGCCACTGCTTTGCTTTGATGTGATGGAAACAACTTTCTTCTACAGATACAACACTCCTCTTCTTCCCTGAATACAGCATCAGAAAAGGACTAAAATGAGCAGATTCTAACTCTGATCTGCTGCTACACAGGCACACTTTAGGGCTAAAGGGCACAATTTGTAATGAAACCATGTGCTGACAACCTACACACCATCTCCTAAATCTCTACCAGTCTCTGAATGCTGCTAGGAAATGGCTTTGCATTAGCAGCCTTTTCCTCCTCTCCAAACATCTTCTGTACTCTCCCCAGACTTCACTGACTTACTCTTAGTTTACCTTTGAGTAAAAAGTAACACAACTCACAAAGTTTCTTCTGCTTTCTAATAAACCATAAAAGAAAAAGTTAGGTGATATTTGTGGAATCAGTGTTGCAGATTCAACTAATTGCCCAGGAGATGCTGCAGGTCCCTTTACATATCAATTCAATGTGTGCTGGAATACAGTCGATTTTTAGGATCCATTACATTAAGTAAGGTTATCCAATATGAAGCCTGCATTTTCCCCCAATAGTGAATTGGAGGGGTTTTTACGTGCCTAAGAAAACGAAGCATTGTACATAGAAATGTTGTTGTAGCTTTAAACAAAGCTCCTCCAATTCACTGCACACTCTCAGAGACAATTTAAATCAATAAAATACCGTTAGAAAGCGGTATGTAAGCAATGAGACATAATTAATGCGTTTATAGCCAAATGATCGGCAGATAAGCATTGAATGGAGCTGAGCTAATCTAACTGGATAGGAAGGAGCTGGATGTGGCAGGAAAGCGTGGATAAAGATCTTCAGGGACGAGACTGCATCTTAACTTGCCCTGTAATCAGCCCCCTTACAAAGGGAAAGACAACATCAGTGGCTTCAAAAATCGCCTTCTCCCGGTCCTGCCAACTTCTGCCTTTGCAAAAGGCTCCTCCGCAGCAAGAACAGAAAGTGAATTATTCTGAACTATTTTGATCTGTTGAGCTCCACGCTCGCCCCCCTCCTCCCAACACCACCCCCTGCTTCGATAAACCCATCCAGGCACTATAAATCCCGAAGAAGGAAAGTTTCTTGCAGCTGGAAAAAGCAGATGTTAACTAAGACTTTGAATGAGGGTTAAAGCCCAACAGCCCCCGGCCTCCCCCACCCGCACCGCCTGAGAAACCAGCGCCGCTTCTCCCATTCAAAATGGGAGCAAGAGCCACGCTTCTGGGAGCGTTTCAGCAGCGCCCACTGAGGGGAAAAAAAAAAAACAAAAAAAAAAAAAAAGAGGGGGA
>VZRO01007579.1:0-48691 GCA_013397915.1 Daphoenositta chrysoptera
TTACATCTCATCATCTGAGCAAAAATGGGGGCACCCACCACATCATGCACCAAGACAGCTCACACTGCTAGAATGAGTACCTGACTCTTTCCTGCAAGCCCACTGTCCCTCTAGGTGCAAAGAAAGCATGCAAACTAATGCTTTAAGAGGATTAGGGAAGAGAGGAGGGAGGGTCAGGGGACACATTTTTATAGGAGAAGGGGAAAAATGCATTGTTTTGTCTGTACCAGATGTGAGTGTTCTTTTGACTAGCCAGTCTTTCCCTTCCAAAGAACTCCATGGCAGTAAGATGATCCAGTTCAAACAAACATCAGAACAAGTCTGCCACATTATCTGAGTCAATCAGTACAAGTGAAAACCATTAGAAACTGCATGTGAATGAGCAAACAAGCATTAAAAGACAGGATTTCATGCACCTTCAACTTCACAGCCAAGAATAATTTTCAATAAAAGGAGTTCCTAGTAACTTCCAGAAAACTGAAAAATTTCTATGAATTACTCAGTAAGTGAAAGAGAAGAAGGCCTTCGGTCAGACAGACTTCCTAATGCATGTCTCCTATCCCTCTGAAACTGTCTTTTTGCCAGCATTATCTGGTTCACCGTGACCACTCAAGACCACAGACTTATGTGGTAGGAGGGAATAAAATTTCCCCATCCTTAGGAGCAGGGCTGCACCTTCCAACGTTCTCCAGCGACATCTGAAGATGGTTCATCTGACTACTACCACCATTACAGGAAGCTCACTGCACTGAAATAGTGTTAGAAAACCATGGAATCCAGAGAAGTCGGACTTCTCAGACCCACACAATTCACAAGGTTAACTTGTTATTAGACAAAGAGCTTACCAATGGAATTTTAACAAACAGGTAAAGAACAATTGTGACCAACCTGCTGAACAAGCCACATAAAACCATCTTTTTTTTTTTAAACAAAAAGCAAAACATAACATCACAGGACTTGCATGAAATTTCACATCACACACACACACACTGAACACATGAACTAGACAGTGGGGTGTTTGCTCTACATGCTACCAAAAAAAAAGCAGACCACCTGCAGCTTAGTCAGGAGGAGACTTCAAAAATACAGATGATAAAAGGAACTGAGAGGGTGGTACAAAGTAACTAGCTTCTCCAAATAAATATTCTCCACAGCTGTAAACTAGATTTTCAGTTCCTGGGGAAGCAGGAACAAATCCTCAGATAAAAAAATGCCACACCGACTTAATTAATAGATATGTGGGAGCAAAGAAAGGCTGACATTTCTATAGCAACAGAATTAATGGTGCATGGAAGTACTTAATTCCAAATTTTCAATTACAGTTTCTGGCTTTCACTGGGGTTTTCTTGGTGGTTCTATTTTTGGTTGGTTGGTTAGTTTAGGATTTTTTTTGTTACAATACAAACTAGGATATTCATCAGGGTTTGGGAGTACATAGATTTGAGAACTCTAGCAATAATGTAAGTGTAAATCAGCAAAAGCAGCTTGACTTTATTCCATCTACAAGCTCTCCCCACCCAGAAAAGTTTCCAGAAACATGAGCTGAACCTTGAAGTTTGTTAGATGCTCTTTCCCAGGCCTTTATAAACGAAAAGCAATAAAACATTGCAGGCAAAGCATTCTGATCTTAAGACATCATGTACAGTACTTATAGCAACCACCCTATGGAAGTCTTGTTATTGCTGCCTATTAAAAAAAGAAATCTGAAAACCAGAAAGTTAAAGCCTTGCTGCTGTGGAGTAAAAGAATGGTCTTTTTATGGTGTGCTACTGCTGCCTTAAGGGGTAAATCCTGTTTAGGGCAAACCCTAGAAACAAAAAAGCCCAGCATCACTGTTGTATTAAACAGATCCCTCTTTTTCCTGATTTTATGGCGCACATAGAGCAAAAAACCTCCTTATCAGAACAAATGCTCAACTGCTTACTTGGAGCCAATTAAAAATGATTGTAAGATGACTTTTAAATTAAGGCTTTCAAGATATTCAACCAGCCAAGTAAACTGTGAGAGCCGGATGCCCACCCTCAAAAGTTTAGTGCTAGCGTCCCACCACCCACTCCCTCTTGTTTCATAAACAAAGTTCCTTAGGATTCCAGGTCCCTTCTTTGATAAATGCAAGCTGCTTTTTGGGAGGATTGGTCTTTTAATTTGCAGATAGAGTGGGGGTAAGGGGAGGACGAAGGGAGAGAGAGGAGAGAATCAAAGCTACACAGCTTCAATTCATATTGCAAATGGAAAACTTGTAGGCTCCTAAAAATCCCAATCATTGAAAATTTTATGCCTAAAAGCAAACAAAGTGGAGAGGTAATATCAGTAAATCACGTGAAGGTATCCATCTGAGGTTAACTTGTACCTTTAAATAAAAAGAAGCTTAAAGGCTCAATTCTTTATAAAAAGCTGTGTTGAAGCAGTGGGACTTTTAGTAATAGAAACAACCCTCATCTTAGGCTCATCTAGATTTTAAGGTACTTAGAGAAAGAAATTAATTCCTCCTCAGCTATTTCTATCTATAATTCATAAAAATGATAGCTAGCCAGACATCTTAATTTTGTTTTAACCAGCAATGGGAAAGAAGCAATGAAGTTTTCCTTCCTTTTTTCATCAGTCTTTGAAAAGCAGTAACATGCACAGCAAGGAAAGATTAATGAAACTTAAGACACATTAATTATTTAAATGGTTGGGAGCCATTTTTACCCTACTTGTAAATATAGCCCCATTGGGAAGATATGTCACATATTAAGGTCCAGTCATTATCTACCATATCACCAGGCTGGAATATGGAAACAGACGTTACCAGTGTTTTCAGTTCTCTTTGATATCCAAACACTAACTTTACAACGTGCAAAAGCAAGAAAAAAACCTCAAGCCTAACCTCAGTGTGTATTTAAAACAAAACCTCAAAACACAGAAAAAAATTAATATTGAACTAATGACTAAGAAAAACCATTTAAGAGGATTCAAACTCTACTGTAAATTTAAGAAAAGCCACATCTTATAGTGCTGTTTGACACCAACAGCACAGAAACCTTTGTATGACTGTTCTACTACATTAGACAAAAGAAACATAAAACATTACCTGCTAGAGGCTTACTTCAGTAATCTCAAAGCATAAAAATAATGTGTTTTAAGACAACACATCAGAGGCTTAAAACAAGCTTTAAACAATTAATCCTTTTTAAAAAGATCACACATGGATCACGTGATATTTTGCTCATAGAAGTCTATACATATTTACTGAAGTTAACTTATGCCAGGTGAGGTTCACACCCAAATCCCTGTATTTAACTGAATTATGTTTTTAATGCTTTTCCCCTTGACCTTCATGCTCCGTTGCAGCAATTGTATTTTATCTATAAATTGGTGTTTAGTGTTGGTTTATGTTATGGATAAAAACTTCAAGGTATTAATAATACAAGCTTTTTTAAAAAAAGTTATTGCACACATATTATGTTTTGAAAATATTTATGACAGAAGTATATTCACGTACGAATGTGCCTACATACAGAGGCCCACACAGAGCCTGACTTCCACTAGGGAGCAAAAGGCAGCAACCTTTCATCTCAAAAGTGAAGTCATTTCTCAGCTACAGAAATAACACGCACACATGAAAAAATTAGCAAGTCTGGGGGTTTTGCCTTTGTTCAACTGAGGTTTTTTTTAGTATATCTCCATTTTCAATGACTTGCTTATAGTCTAGAAGCCCATGGTATAAATTTCATCCCAGAGTGAATTTTTATGATGGAGTTATAAACTCCTAAAGAAACAGGGTTTACAATGGAAGTGCTGACATAACTAACTATACCAGCACTAGCAGTGCCTCTGTAATCAAGGCACATTATATTTATGAGGTAGGTAAAAGTCTGTAACCATCAATCACTGGAATCATATCGACAGATTCTAAGTTTGAGGTCCAACAGAATTAATATATTCAGTTTCTCACACCACTGATACAAAGAGGAGAATTTGCAGGCACTTTTATGGGCTTAGGCTTTGACATCTTTACAGAAATCAGTGAGGGGCTGTCTTGCTGAAACATTTCATTAAACTGCAGCCTCAGCATTTCTAGGTTTTGCACCAACCTTTCACAAAATGCTGGAGAAGTAGATTGTCCAGAAACCAAACGTGACCTTATTCACATAACCATGCTTCATGAGCTGGTCTTTGCCAACATTAATTCTACATATATCCACCAGACATTTAAAGTTATCCCTAAGAATGATTAATCACCCAAAGAATATCCAACTCCTAAATTATAACTCGACATCCCTATATAAAACAATCTGAAATGTCAGCACCTCTGTCTTTATGATATCACACCGTTCCAATAATTCTGTTTTACAAGTAAATTCCTATTATACGTTAATAAGTGCTGTTGGTGGCTAAACTTCATGCCTTTGAGTAATGACCAGGTTGAAGGCAATTAGGCCGGCCAGGTGCAGCTGGGTTAGGTACTAATAAAAAGTTTTTAAATTTTACTATTTCCGTTTGGATTTTGGGGATGCATTCCAATCTGCCCAAATTAGGGAGGAAATTGCTTCCATGTTTTCAGCTGTTCCATGGTCTGACTATTACTGACTGATAACCTGCATAGACTTTTTTTTTTCACTTGCATACATACACATTCACAGAACCAATGTCTTTCTTTTCCAACTTGCCAGAGCAATACAATATTGCTCTAAGTTTGCAGAAAGAGTTTCCAATTCAGTCACAAGGGTAGCTGGGCTTAAATGAAACTTTTCTGAAATCAGAAAATCTGGGTTGGTTTTCAAACTCTTTATATATAAATGCAGGATAAGAATTAAAATGCAGCCATGTTATTTGCCATTCTTCCTAAAGTCTAGACTGTTGTATGTTTTCCATAACAAGTTATTTTTTTAAAATTATCTGACAACTTTTCATTTTTTTTAATCAAGTTGGCTTAACACCATTTGTACTGATTCTAAAAGCCATGGTTTTATTGAGATGTATATAGGAAAATGGTGCTAATGCCTGTGGTTTTAGTCAGAGGAGGAAGGCTTTCTGAAGTGACACTATTGCAGGCAGCACACAAGAGTCTTCTGTGTGTGTACACAGGCACACTGACGTGCACTGTCCAGCCCTCTTACATGTGTTCATGTGTGACTCTTCCTCCAAAACTCAACCTGAAGTTGGGCACAGAGAGCAACACACAGTCTGGTTCCAGAGGCATCAGGAAACTTCCACGCCTTCCCACTGGGATTTTCTCAGTAGGTAGTGGTAGTGCCATGGACCTGAAGAACTGGGGGACAGAGGAATTATCCTGTTCCCCCCACAGAAAAGTCTTGAGATTTTATATGGCCCTGAGCTTCTCACCCATATTATAAACTCAGTCTCTCTCATGAGGCTTTAATTTTGGAAAACGGGAGCCGCAGGCATAGGTTCGTTTTACATTCTCACACCAGCATTTGCTAATTTTCATTTTCTACTTGTAAGCCATACAGAGATATCACTTGGTTCAGGAAGGTCCTGAGCCACAAATAGCAGGTGATTCTGAGAATATTCTCCAGCAGAATCAACACAAGCTATCCCAATTCCTACTGTCCCGAAAGGCATCCTCAATGAAGCCTGTGCCAAAATGCTGCTTAACAGGGACCTTGGGTCTGGCTGACTTCAGCCACTTCCGATGGAAGCTCCCAGCCAAGTGACGGCGCCGAGAACACACGGCACCAGTGACTGCAGGGACACGCTCCTCTGCTTCCCAGAGCCCCCAGCTCCCTGTAACGGGCTCTCCAATCAACAGATTTGTATTCTGAACTCTTTTCAAGTCCCAGTCAGAAATTTAACCTCACCAACCTATAAAAGTCCAATAGCATTGACAAGAAGGCATCACTGGACAGGATTTCAACACAACTAAGCTGCAACCTCTGTTCATTCTGAAGCTTTTGCACAGATTTGAGCTTAGAGGAAAAAAAAAACATGGATTTTTGAAACCAGAATAAAAGTGCCAATTAACCCCCCCCCATAATTAATTCATATTATTCCATTACCTGAAATTAAACATGGCATACTTTCACATTTTTGAAGGCATTGCTTTGCAGGCAAAATGAAATAGCAGTGCAGCATGAAGATAGGGACATAAAGGGAGCTCAAAGAAAATTACATGCTTTGCTTCCACAAGTGAGCAGTCACCTGAGGAGGGCAACATTTAGGTACATATTTAAATATGCAGAAAACTGCTCTGAATCACATGCTTTGCTACAACTGCCTGGCCTTTTAAGGGATTAGTGAAGTGCCACACATACAGTCAAAACCTCATCATAAAATGTAGGTAGAAAGACACAGGATATTAAAACAAAGCTCACTAAAAAATGCCAAAGCCCTTGCTTTCATGAGTATCCATAGGAACAGATTCTCAGAATCTGCAATATCTCACAATTTCTTGGCTCTAAAGCATTGCCATTTGATTTAAAATGTACTTGAATCAAGATGTTCAAGGAAAAGATCATCTAATACTGATTACACAAGTAAAATAGGAAAAATTATCAAAACCTGCAAAAAACCCTATGTCTGTTTTTATATAGCATCCTATTTTGAAACTATTATATTTGATTTTCCAGTAAGTCAGTTTAACAACACAAGTGATTGTGTGATACAAGTGATACATGTGATACTCAGAACCCTCCCCTGTAACTCTGCACATTTTAAAACTCAATTGCTTAATCAGACTTGGTCAGTAAATTTCATGAAAATAAATGTTGTTAAAAAAAATAATAATAATAATAAAGGTATCAGCTTGCAGACAGTTTTCTCAATTACTTACGTAAACCTCAAAATCAGTCATACTGTCTTGAACAGTACAGGAAGGAAGATGGTTTCCAGTTTAAAGATTCTCAAAGGTAGTTACAGTAATTAAAGGAAGTAAGACTACAGAGAAACCCACCATACATTTGGTTCTGTTAATGAACAAACTGGAGGCATTTTAAGGCTTTTCATATGGCACCATCTCTAACTGCCCAGTCTGCCTTCTCCTGCCAGTCCAGCTTTTGTCAGTGATGTCAAGATGGTATTTTTGTGGTGAAAGATAAAACTGGACTGTAAATAGAGCGTTGGGGATTTTTAATGAATAATTACATATTATTTTTAGAAGCCTCACAGAAAATTGGAATCTGGGTAGCATCAGCACATAAACAGAATTGCAATTTCCAAGAGAGAGTTAACATAATTAGGGACCAGAGTAGCTAGCAGCACTTTAAAAGCTACTATATGCTATTATACAATAATATACAATTATTATAAAACATCAATTATACGAAATTAAAAACATGCAATGTAGAACAGCAGCGGGATCCGGGAGCGGAGGCGGCACGGCGGGAGCAGCGCCGGGCCATCCCCTGCCCTGCAGCGCCCTCTGCTGCTGCGCCCGCGGAAGCGCAGCCGCTCCGCGCTCCCGGCGGGAGACCCCACACGGGCGGCAGGATCCCTTCGCCCGGGATCCCTTCGTCCTGGATCCCTTCGCCCCGGATCCCTTCGTCCTGGATCCCTTCGTCCCGGATCCCGCGCCCTCTGGGCAACCGCACGTGCACACATTTAATTCAAGGAGCGTTAACTGTGGGAAAAGAACTAAACTGCACAAGGCGCCGCTCGAACAAAATCCCACCAGGAAATACAAACCTGCAAAACAACTGGTTGCCTGAGAAAGGATAATCCAGCAAATTATCCCAGAATATAAAAATATACAACGAGGGAAGGTCAGAATTGTAGTTCCACCTGTTCACACGACTCCATGTCCCGTATTTCTTTCAGTTTTTGGAAGCTACAAAGAATGCTAACACCCATAGCCTTAACCACAGAAACTTAGGAATGCATTATTTTAATGCCAGTCATGTTGTGATCCCTCCCTCCCCCAATAAAAGAAAAAATAAAATAAATGAGCAATACAGACAGATGGATGCTTTCAACAGGATACTCTCACCAGGACAAGGGATTCTTTAAAAAAAAAACACAAAAGGACAATAAGAAACTGCACTTGATTCCAAATTGCAAACATCATCAAAGCTCCTTCTCCTGAAAACCCTTCAGAGTAGTTTGAAAGACTTGATAAGCAGTCCACATGCAGTGTGCTTCCCTCACCCACGCACTGGTGTGGTTGAGGGAAAAACCAAACTTGGTTTGCTTTGCTTTGCCTTTTTACTCCACAGGCACATGCCATATCTTTAGGAAAAAATCCAGACATGGCTCTGCCAGTCCCAGGTGCCCATGTCACCACTAGAGCACTGCTGTGGATGAGGCTGCTTACACTCAGCTAAGTGCACTTCCATGCTGACACTTCGGAGCAGCCAGCACTGGTGCTTCAGCCCCTAAATTACAGGGAAGCACCGTGCTTAGCCCGAGGATTCAGAGCCGTACAATTCCCAGAGTATACAGGCAATCTGCAGGCAAGATGAAGTCAGCCCCACTGCTCATGAAAACACACCCAGCCAGATAAAGTTTTGTCCCAAGATTGCTATTGGGAACTCCCTCCACCCTCCACAATGAACAGGGAATATCAGGAATATTCTGGGCCACTAACTACAAGATAGACGTTGAGATGCTGGTGGGTGAGCAGTGAAGGACCACATACATGCTGAAGGGTCTGAAGCACAAATCTTATTAGGAGTGTCTGAGGGAGCTGGAATAGTTTAGCCTGGAGAAGAGGAGGCTGAGGGGGACAACTTTACTCTCTCTACAACTGCCTGAAAGGAGGTTGTAGCCAGGTTGGGGTCAGCCTCTTCTCCCAAGTAACAAGTGACAGGATGAGGGGAAATGATAGGTTATCAGGGGAAGTTCAGATTGGATATTAGGAGAAGTTTCTTCACTGAAAGCATTGTCAAGCACAGGAACAGACTGCCCAGGGAAGTGGTGGAGTCACGATGCCAGGAGGTTTTAAAAGACATGCAGATGTGGCACTTAGGGACATGGTTTAGAGCTGGACTTGGCAGTGCTGGGTTAAGGGCTGGACTCGATCTTAAGGGTCCTTTCCAATCTATCTAAATGATCAACATTCAAACATTTTAAAAAACTAAAAGGTCTAATGTAACTTTCTTCCTGTGTCTCTCAAGTGTTCTGTAGCTACATGGAAAGGTCATATTTTTTCAACATTAAGCCAAATTTTGCTACCAATGCTGGAGCAGAGATGTTAGACATTAATCTTCAGATGGTTACAAATGACTTTAGAAGGCTAAGCTTATTACAAGGAACAAGCATTTAAAGAATAATATCTCTAAATTTAGTTACAACAGACAATTCTCAAATGACAAATCATATGCACTTGAAGCTGCAAGCAGGTGAAGGTATTTAGAGTATCAGGAATAATGAAACTGCTCAACTTGAATCAAAATCATTTAAGTATTTTTAGTATTAGTTCTTTCCCATACTGAACAAAAACTTACTTCCTTTCATTTCCTAAGCAATGTGCATCTAGTGAAACATGAAACATGTCTTTCGATTACTGCCAAAAGTAATTTCATTAAGTGCCTCTTCCACTTCAGTGAAAGATGTTTCAGTATTTTCAGGTGGTTTTTTTTGCTTTTAAAATTATTTTCAGTTTTATTATTTTAACGTTTCTTCAAAATTCCAGAAAGCAAAACACAACAATCTTTGTAAAGCAGACAAACTGCTAGTGATGTCATATGAATTTCAGTCACTGTATTTGTATTTTATAACTAAACAACCAGGCAGTTCAGTAACAGAACAAAAAATTTTAATAGAAGGAAAAAAGAAAGAAGGGAAAAAAGGATCCCTTTCTAAAATGATTATTAAAGAATTATAAAGAATACTGTTAACTTAAGTGGGTTGCTGAAAAGCAAAAATAAGTAAAATAGAATCCATCTTTATGAAAAACCACACACGCTTTGATGTATCAGGCATGAAAAAACATGTTTTTAAATAACACTTTGCAGAACTGTGCAAAAAGTTCTCCTTCTGAGCAACAAGGTGCAACATCCAGCACATTGGTAGGGGCACCAACCCAGGCTAAGCAGAGCAATAGCCTGGAGAGGAAGGCAATGATTGGAGACACAAGGTCATACTTCACTGAAACACGTTATCCTAAAAAGCGCAGGAAGAGATTTTTGTTTTCCTCGGAGGACAGTAAATGGGGGAAGAAGCTCTGTGTAATTCCTGTTCTCCTCTCCTGCAAAGCTGAGGCTATCAGCTACACATGAAGACGATCCAACATTGCACATGAAGAATAGTATTTCAAAAGCAGGAGCTGCAAGCTGTGTTCTTAAGCTTTTAACTTAATAAAACTAATGCTGTGATAGTCACAACCATTAGAAAAGGAATTTAATTAGAACACATTTCAACTTGAAATGCAAAAGCTGGGACCTGACAGATTATCCTCCACTGCTCAGGATGACTATCACACCAGCAAACTCTTGGTCTCCCAGCACAATCTATTCTTTGGCAGGAGTGTTTTCACATCCCACCTTTTACTCTAGTCAAAGACACTACTGTTGAGGTATTTGGGGAAGAGTTTCACTTCATCCACAAAAAGAACCAAACCAAACCCACAGCAGGCAAGATGTTTCTCACTCTTAATTTTAAGTACATCACCTTACAGTTCATGGAGGAAGTCAAAGGTAGCCTGATGGTTGTGCTGCAAATGCTTTACCGCCATGGGTCTTTCCCTTTCTGTTCACAAAGTTGCAGTAACTTTGCTACTAGGAGAATTAAGTGCAATGGAATGAGAGCAAAACTAAGATCAGTATTATTATGCTTAGTTTAAAATAATTTATTTTAAAAAACTTAAAAAACAAAAAAGAAAAAAAAGGCAGTATGTGTCACTGGCCCCAAGCACCTTATGTCTGCCATGTGAATGTCAGAGCCAGCCAGGTGTCACTACAGTTACATAGGCCACCAGAGATGGGATTACAACATATGTGGACATGGCCAAGTAAAATATGACCTTGCTAGCTGAGGTAGCAAGCCATGAAAAGCCAGCAGCACCAGCCTCTGCATGCCTGAGAAGGCCCCGAGAGCACCCAGAGGAATTGCTGCACAGAAATCTTTTTCTCCACAGCACTGGTGGTTTTTATACCAAAGGAGGATGGATTAAAACTGTGTTTGGCCACATTATTCACACAATACTATTTACTTCCTGATTCCATTAGATTTTGAAAGTGCACGAATTCACACTAAATGGTCCAAAACTCAGATGCATAGTATTTCAACCCCAAAATCGCTAAAGCTGCAGGTAATTCTCCCCACAACTACAGAAGTGCAAAGTTTTGCTTTTTTGAAAGGAAGCTGTTCAAGAGCTTTATATAGAAAGCACTTTAAAGTATGAACATGGCACAATTTTATCTAAGACTTTTTTTCTACACTGTCTGGGAGGGTATTTGAAATCTTTATTTCCACACACTGCCGTAAAGAATAAACACACAAGTTGAGGAGACAGAGGATTGATTATTCACCTAAACACCTTAGTTTCCTGCAAAGCTTCTCTTCCCAGGGCACACCTTCTAAAATGACCTACCTGACCTTCATGTCTGAAGCTGTAAGAACAGGGCTTCCTGTGCTCTACAGCTTAAAAATTACATACTTCATTGAGATGAACTTGGAATCCATCATGATCAGACTGCAGTTTAAGCTTATGAAAAAGGAAAGGCTTTTCATTACATTCAACACTTCAACTGATAATCAGGATTTTTTTTCTAGTTCGAAGTGTAAATTCATGAGCTGAATCTACTTGTTATTATAAGAGGCCCATTATCAGTTTGTGTGTACGTGCCAGACCTGCTGCAGCTGAGCAGCTACTTTGACAGCACTTTGGAGCAAAAGATAGAAAAATATCCCAAGGGAGTCATAGCAAATGGGGAAAGGGAGATGGAGGTAAGGAGGTAGTGTGGCAATTCAAATAAGCTTAAATAGTTTAAAATGTCATGAGCCTTTCACAATACTCCATCATTATCAAAACAGTATCAACTAGTAATGTTTTGAAAAAAGGAAAAACAGAACAAAAAACAAACAAAAAAAACAAACCAGAAACCCCCCTGTCTTTTAACTTTCAGAAACTTTCTTTTATTTTGCTGCCCAATTAAGTTAAAGAGTTAAATGAACATGCCCAATATCTGTTCACAGGATATTTTTCGAAAATGAGAATTATAAATCACTTAAACAAAAGCTTTAAAAGAAATCAATAATTTTTTTTTTAAATTCAAATGGCAATAAGGCAAAACCTGAAATCGAAAAAAGTTTTCATACAAATCCCTTAACAAAATATCTGTTGGTTTTCTGGGGCAGTCATTTGATATTTGTTTCAGTTTTCTTTTTAAAATAATGCATGTGAGTTTCTAAGGATTAATAATATTTAACAATGACACAGAAATTAGTCTTATTAATTCCATTGGGGATGGTATTTTGAAGTTTCTTTTTTTAAACAATGTCTGGACTAGCAAAGCCATTTCACATGACATCCATTAGTAGAAATAAATTAAAATGACATTCATCCTAATTTAGTTGAAAAATAAATAATCTTCAAGTATTTTCAGAAAGTAATGGGGCACACAAACCTGTCTGTCTGGGGCAACAGAAGAGAACTGTGCCTATGTAAAGAATGTTTATTCCCCTGGCAGGTCAAGGAGAAAGTTTTTTATCACCTCCTTAATTTTCACAGCTACAATAAGATCTTGGCAATGGGACACGTGGCTGCTCTTAACTCTAGAATTATAAACATGAACAGATTCTAAAACCACACCTGACAAAAGCTGACAAATACAGTAAGAGTTCTCTTCGGTCTCTTCATGCTGCACATAAAACAGTCCAAGGCATTCATGTTCTTCGACACTGCTATGAAGTGAGGAAGTGGGAATTCATTTGCAGTAGAGAGAAAGCAGTGAGCACACAGGAGCACACAGGCCACAGAGTGACTGCCAATTCCTGTCCAGTCCAGCATGCCACACTGCATCAGGGATCAAACACAAAGACAGGAGCAGTGTGACAAACCAGCCCATGTGGCCCGGCACAACTGAGAGCTGCTCCTTTATCAACATGTATGGGTATTGCCAAGAGGTGGTGTGGTGGAAACTCTGCTAAAAGCTGTTTCATTTTAGAAATACCCTTCTCCAAAGCAGTACTCAGGAAATTTCTTTTGGAAACTCTCCTGATTGCTATAGATGCAGCAGCTCAATTCATTGGAGACATGGAAGGAATTGGCCTGCAGCAGCATTTCAGGCCTTTGTTTACTGTTGGCTCATGAGACCTCTTTTCAACAAGTCAAACAACATAAAAGTTTAAAAAAAATCTCAAAGAAAGCATTTAAAGAAAGGTAACACAGGTAATTCATGTATTAACCTGACACTGGCATTGACGAAAGCAGCATTCCAGATGTAAAAATATCAAGAAAGATAATATAACTAATGCCAATCAATATGGACTTAAGGACTACTGAATAGCTTTCAAATTGCTTTAAGAATAAATTTCCTTAGATAAAGTCAGTGATTTCAGTCACAAATTAAACTCCTCAGTAGGTTCTTCTGCTGATATCCAGATATTACAACAGGGAGTACAAAATGAAAACCAGCAAGCCCAAAAAGTATCCTCCAACAGCAAGCAGCCTTGTCCTAAGGGCTGTATATTGAAAGGTGCTCATCTCTCTTGCCTGAGCAAACAGAAGTGAAGATCTGATGGCACAGATACTGTCCTAAGCCAGACATACTGATGCCTTAAGAGGCCACCTAGAAACAGAGACCAGACAGGAGTAAGGGAATAAAGGTGGGTATTTATTTGAAGGGCCTTCAAGGTACACCCTGGGAGCCAGAGGCTATTGCCAACATGGACCCCAAGATGGACGACAGGTCACGAGTTCTTTACACCTTTATAGGTTTGGTTCATTTGCATGGCCAGGGTTAACTCTCCAATTAAAGCTTCAGTTTAATGATGTAATTCCCCTCAGCTTGCTCCCCTTTCAGAGGCTTTTAGTTTATACTTTTTGGGCCTAGGACAGTCTAGGTGTCCTTGAAGAGCAGGCCCAGAGAGGCTTTGTTATGACTACTCAGCACAAGAGAACAGAAATTAACAGGCTACAAGAAACCTCAGAGCTACACACTAAGCAGTACAGGATTTTGAAAAATATAAAAGTCAAAATCTAAGGCATCAATACTGAACACTGCAGCAGTCAAAGTAAAACCTTCCACAAGCAGTGCCAAAACAGCCTCCATGGGTCTGGCACCACCAAAATACAGTTACCTGTTGGATAACTGCCTAAAGACCAAACACAATCTTTTCCACACCCACAATTTGCATGTCCCCTCCTCCTCCCCAAGGTGTGGGGATGGACTGCAGTTCTTTTTGAACAAGGAGCCCCTGAGACCAGACTCCCCAATTCTCTTCTAGCACGTGAAGCGTAGTGGCTGCTCTCCTTAGCAACAGCCAAGGCAGGGATGGATAGCCTGAGCCAAGGGACTGGCTACTCTGCCTGTTCCTTGACTTGTCACAGCCAGGCCAAGCCAGGCACAGACATCCCACACAGCTCAGCCAGGAGCTCCTGGCCATCACCTGCACAGAGCACAGCCACCGAGGACTCTGCTCCATGCACCAGCACAGAGGGAAGGGAAACAAACCTCTTCCTGGGTAAGAAACTAAAACCACATTGTTTCTCTATCAAAGACAAGCAAGGTGCCTAAAACCACTTGCTCCACCCATGGTGCTATCAGCCTGCAATTCTTCATTCTCTCTCGCACACACATCTCCCTTTCACCTGCAAAAAACTAACTGCCCATCATGAAATCTTAAATCTTCTACCCTAACATTTGGCAATGCTAGTTACTCAACTAACATCTTACCACAGCATATATAAATTTTTAAATAGAGTTTTAAACTAAAATATTCACTTCACTAACTGAACAAACAGAAGGAGAGTTGCAAGTGTGAAATGGTTCTTGTAAGTGAGGAGTCATCACAAGCAGATGGGCTTCAAGCAGTATTACTGCCACACCAGACCCTAGACATGTATTATGTGACTTCTAAAGGTTTATGTTATTAAGCAAGTTACTACTGACATATTTGCTGAGGATACAAATCCTGAGATACAGAGAAAAATGGCAGAATGTTGCTGATGGGAATCAGCATGAAAGAAACTAAAACTGGCCAGAAGTCACCTTAGGAATGCCTGCAACAGTAACAACGTGGTGGAGAGGGAAATAGTTTTTTTTGAAAGACCAAGGAATCAAGGTGGATAAGCTACTGGGTGGTGGGGTAGGAAGGCTGTAAGAGGAAAAAAAAAATCAGATTTTAATTCACAAGAGCTCAAATTATTAATAAAGTACATGATATTTATAGCAAGAATAAACCACTTAAAAAGCTTAGCAAGTATTAAGATGACTGGATACTAGAAATATTAGGCTCAAAATCAGAAGATACATGCTTTCAGAAAAGTATTAGGGCAAAGAAGTCCTGTAACCAGTGCTGTGCAAGAGGCTCAGTGCAGATCAACATTGTGAAGTTCTCTGGTCTGCAAATCGAATTTTGGTATCAGTATTCTGTTAGTTTGGTTTTTTTAATAAAAATTTCAAACTTGAAACAGCTGCTACAGTCAAGGGAAGAACAGACAGCTGGCTAATACTAGTCTGAAGCCTAAACATCAATCACAGCTGTACACAGTCACTTTTATCTGTGCCTCTGAGTTGGGATTATCTACAGAAGCATGTCAAACAGAGCTGAAACTCCTGCTGCTCAAATACACTATCAAGCCCAGGAAATTCTTACCCCACAACTCATTTCTCATGGGGTCAGCTCTGGAAGAGCTGAGACTTCCCTTATGCAATAGGAATCCAAAACCAGCAAATAAATGAATCAATTAAAAAAGGCTTTGCATATTTTAAAGCAAACCTGACAGATTAGGGAATCCCACCGAACAGAGCAATATTATTTGCCATCAAGTTGCAACAGGCGATGGTTTCTCTCGATGTGAGATATCACCACAACAAAAAGAGTCAGAAGAGCCCACATCACACAGGCACGAACCTCTTCCTGCCTCACTCTAAGCAGGCAAAACCCACCCAACCTCACCACACTTCTGAGCCGTTCCCATGCCACTGATGACACATGAATGTCTGCCCACAAGACAGCAGTACCTGATTGCAAATGTTTATCTTTCCCCTTGTGCATTCCCACACATACTCTCTGCACACACTGTTTACACCTCTCTTTCCCCGAAGTCGTCTCACTCCTACGAATTCGGGAGTGAGTGAAGTTAAAGCTCTAAACAGATGGTAGAGATTTTGCTGCTTGATATTCACATAAAGACATTTCAGTCTATCATTTGCTCAAAATCAGGCAGGGTTTGTTTTTGTTTTTTGTAATATGCTGTAAAGCTCTGCTGATATTCATTATGGACATGGTTTAATGGTGGACTTGGTGGTGCTAACTAAACAGTTAGACTTGATGATCTTGCAGGTTTTTTCCAATACATATATTGGAAATATACATTGGAAATTCCAACTATGTGGATATTTCCATCTGTGTGGGTGAGAAAGATTGTGGAGACTGCTAGTAGCTCAGATTTGCCACAGTGAAAAACCGTAACCATAAAAAGGACAAATCCTCCAGAGATGCACCTTTGCTTGTTCACTTTGACAGCTGTCACTGATAACAGTATTCAACAGTGCAGATGCTGAGGCTGGGAACCCTTCTGATTTCCATGCCAGGTTACACACAGGAAGCAAGTCCCAAAGCAGCACCTATCCCCTAGCAATATTTGAGGAGTAGCTAATGTTTGTACAGAAGACCACTTCAAGCCAGAACATGGCAAACCTGGAGTCTTTACACACACAACAACCACAGCCAAAGGTCTTCTGGGCACTGAATCTTGCTGTAGTACCTGAAGGAGCAGGGTTATCACACGCTTCTCCTGCCAACCCAGTAACAAACTTACCAAGTATCTTCTGCAGTCTTGCCTATACAAGAACTTTAGGATGAGCAAGCTCTTCTCAAATCTATAGCCGAAGACAGAGTAACAGAAAACAAGGCACTAACTTTGCCTCTGAAACAAAGCTCTAAGTTAAGAACATCATCATCACCATCATTATTACTATTACTATTCTTTGGACATACTGGATAAACTAAGAATACTGCCACAAGGTCTGTTTTAAGATGCTCATTTTGGGATTAAAGTCAGGACATGGACTCCCACCAATACTTCTTTAAAAGTTACATTGCTGCCAGCTAAATTTGTCATATCAACCATCAGTAAGTTCAGGTAATCCAAATCAGCATCAATACCTAGATCAGCACATTCTTGAAAACTGTATGTGAATTTCTTTTTTCACAATCAAGTGGCCACGGAGTTCTAAGAGCATATATTTAAAATACTGTGACCAGCGTAAAATAATCATTCAAAGACAAGTGTAAGGTGCGGAGTGCAACACCAAAAACAGTGTTGCTCTTTGTGCCAAATGAAAACTGATCTTGCAGAAGAAAGAGTGCTTTTCTGTGTGCCTGTACTGAAAACATTCCTGGTACCCACATGCACGACACTTCTCACTCTGGGCTTCCAAGGAAATGCTCGTTGGCAGCATTCCATCTGATGTACGGTACTTGGATGCCAACCAAACATCCTCAGAGTAATCAAACTGAAACCTTTGACAGTTACTCTTCAACAGGAGCCTGGTTCATGTCTGAATGCACACGAACACGCTGTCTGTGGCTGTACCTGGGCATTCTCAGCTGGCCCAAATGCCAAGCAGTAAGCCAAATAAGAAGTGAGAAACACCACTAACAGAGAAGTACCTGAAAGGACTATGTGGCTTGCAGAGTGCCAGCCTGAAAAAAGTCTGCTGCTTCAACACTAATGGTCATCAACAGTGGCTTGAATATACCAACTTAGCTCTTTGGTAATGGAATTGATAAGGAACAGAGCTAAGCATGGCAAAAGCTGAAATATAGGCATGCCCACTCCAGCTCTTGAACAATGAAGAAATTTTCCCCTTAATCAGCAACGATGGTAAGACTACTAAAAAAAAAAAGAGATTGTTTTCCACATAGGAAAAAACTGCAGAAGACACAGTTCAAAGAGGTGAAACACTGTAAAGAGCATAAAAGGAAGCAGAAATAAAGGCAAATGAAGTCAGGTGTTATTCATATTTGCCTGCATAGTAGATCACCTCACTGCAACAGAGAGAGCTTTGCAAATTGTACCAAAATCCCAGGTAGCTGTTTCCTCTGTAACCAGGCAAGAACAAGAAACAGCAGCTGGCAAGAAGGAGGGGGGAAGAAAAAAAATAAAGAGAAACTTTTAACCCACACCTGGGGGAATCGAGCCTAAGAATCTTAATTGACTCAATTAAATCTGCAGAGAACAGAGACACTGTAAATATTAGAACTAGCTTGAAAAAAGGAAGGAAAAATCCCTCCAAGGCAAAACATTCTTTTATTCTATGATCTCCATTGTGCCATGCAATTCAGAAGACAGAGGTTTGCCCCAGGGCTATATTAAGGGTTATGCTTTGTGGTTTACAATTTTGATATGCCATTTCTGAGGTTTCTCAAGATATCTCATGGGAGAGCAGGATTACGGAGTATGACAGAAACACTTGTTCTATTACAGAAGTTCAAATCTGAAGAAGAGCACGTAATATATTGAACTGTCAATCCATCTGCCCATTTTTTTTCCTGCAAGGGGACACAGGAAAGCAGAGCCTTTACTTCTTTTTTTAAGCTACATGTTGTGATTCTGTTTAATAAACTCCATGAGGCTTTTCTCCTTAGTATGTTATCAGTGTAACTAAAGAACTGGGGAGTGGTGTGTCAGTTTTTATGGTGCTACCACAGCTACATAAACCCTACCACGATGATGGTACTTGTCCTTCTGACTAAGTCTAGGAGAGAAACACCTCATGAAATGGCATCACAGCCACAGGAGACAGAAAGTAGTAAGGGACCCAGCAATCCCATTTGAACATGCATCCTCCTCACGCCACGCATTAGCTGGGGAATTTTAACATTTCAGCTCCAAAAACATACACTGAAGCCATGACAGAACGTATGAATACTCAACTAAATATTGCAAGTGTCGGCCCACTCAACAACAGAAGGAAAGACCTGAGTTTAAAGAAAGGGATTTAAGACCCATGTGTAGTTTATGAACTGTACAGTGAAAGTTTAGCCTCAAAAAAACCTGTTATCTAAAACAGATGTTGCCTTTGCAATGCTCAATTTATGATAAATTGTTTTAATATTTATACCTAGCACAGGCACTGCAATAAATCAGACAAGGGCAAAATAAAACGAGCATTCTGAAGTACAGAAATTACACACTCCCGCTCTGTGAGACCCGTTTGTTTGGAACGCTAAGGGAATAAATCTCCCACGGTGTTTTTCTTTACTTGCCGCCTCGCGAACTACGAAGCCAAAAAGCGAAAACCAAATTATGGTCGGCCACAGCTAAAGGCGGGGTGAGCAGGCTCCCGCCGGGCAGCGAGCTCCCGGCTCCGGGAGCGGGGCGGGAGCGGGAGCTGGGCCGGGCCGTNCCCGCCCGCGCCCTCCGCGCCGGCAGCGCCCCGGGAAGGGGGCGGCCAAGGGAAACACGGGCAGGGAGAGGGACACAGGTGAGCACGACAATCGCGACACGCCGCTTGAAGGGCGCCTTACCAGGCCCTACTGCAAATTACTCAAGGGCCACTCTGCTGAGGACACGAAGCTGGGAGGAGCTGCGCCCCTAGAAGGCGCAGAGCCCATGCAAAGCGAGCTTGGCAGTGAGGGCAGGGCAGTCACGCACCGTGTCAAGTTCAATAAGCCTGTTTTGCTGTCAAGAGGCTTCACCTCCATCCCCTTCCCCACCTCTCCGTAGAAGTTCAGATGCTGCCGACGACTGTGGGCGGCTTTGGCACCACGTGCTGCAGGGAGAGGATACAGCTATGGATCATCACAGTGAACAGTGTAAACTGCAAAGAGGCTTGTTATAGTACATGGTGCTAGTAACACCGAGGGGGCCCATCCAATCCCCGTATTGAGCCATGCACTTAAGAGCTGGACCTGATGATCCTTGAGGGTTCCTTCCAACTCAGAGTATTCTGTGAGTCTGCATATGTAGAACATGTAAAACATCAGTTTCTGCCTGAAACACGTTGCTGATAAGGAGGGCAGGTACCCCAGCAGGAAGGCAGAGCCTTCACCTCCCCAGATCAAAGAGGACCTGAATTATTTCACATCGAGGAACAAAGGGTCCCCACAACAGCACTGAAATGTTATTTCCAACAAGCTGGACTCTGGATAAGAAAGTGGGTAGCTTCCCATGCTACCCACTGGGCACAGAGAGTCAGAAAAAAAAACCAGTAGAAAGTAATGAGAATGGAGAAAATAGCCTGAGACAGCTTTAGGACCCACTAGTAATTTGAAGAAGTTCCTCACTTTTCAGTAGTGTCATCACAACCCTGGAGAGGGCCAAGCCAGCTCTGGTTTTGGTTCACAGTGGACATCTCATGCCAACTTTCCTGGGCGTTTGCAACAGGACCTACAAGACAGACAGCCAGGCAGCCACAGCAAGTAGGGGGAGCTCCTAGCTTTTAAATTCAGGGATTTTTTTGTTTTACTTTAACAGTTCCTTTAAACAGATTTCTACTGGCAATATTTTACAATCAGCTTTAACAAAAAATTAAGAAATCCAGCCACAAACTGAACATTATCACGCCCAAACAAAAAAAGGTTTACTTGCTGTTGGAAGCCACACTGACAAGAAGGGACTTTATGTTCTAGGTGCAATTTGCAATGGCCTTTCTCAATGGCAACCCAGATGAGTGCAGAAAGATCAGAATAAAAGCAGCAATGAAGTCAGAGCACTGAAGAATCCCCTACAGTTCAGTTTTCTGCAGCCCACTTGCACGGTTTTGCAACTCCTCTCATCATTCCTGCTCTAGACAAGTGGCAGCAACAATGATCCACCAGTTGAATGAACCAGAGCACTAATTTTGGCTCTATTCATCTAAAAAAACCTCCAAAAATTGAAGTCTACATTCCATTTGTTATCTGTGCCATTTAACCACTGAAGAGTCTCCACCACAGGGCAGTGTTTTACTGACAAGCCTGGGCTACCGACAACATTTGCTGCAGAGCAACTCAGTTTAAAATGTCAGCAGCCTGCCTGAGAAAGCAGAGATACCACAGCTGCCATGTCACCTTGATAACCCACTGTCTGCTGGTGCCATGGGGACTGGAGAGGGCACTGTGCTTCTGGCTGCTTTTGGCATCACCACAGGTACAACCAACACCAACAAAAGTGAGATCCACTCGCAAAAATTCAAACAGATACCAGGCACAGGATGAAGTCAGAAAAAAATCTCAGTCTAAATGTAAAACCTGTTCAAGTAAGTAATTTTTATGAAACTGCAGGTGTTCCTGTATTGCATTATTTGCCAGAGCAAGCAGGCAGTACATTTTGTGCCAGGATGCCACCAGTTTGAAGAACATTTCAGTTTAGAACAACAAGAGCTAGTGTCAAAGCTTGGCAGTTCCTTGAGACTGGTATTTTGCTTTTGCATTTGGAATTAGCAGCAAAAGCCAGCCTCAGGTGCAGACACCGAGTAATCTGAGGCTATGTTTTAAGGCAAGAGGTACAGTACACTAAAAGATCATCTTCACCAATTTAGACAGCTACTTCAGTTTGGATACTACCATAACAACCTCACCTGAGCTCAGTGTTCCCTGTGAGACCTACATGAGTTCCCAAGGTCCCTTCCAATATAAAGGACTGAGTGATCTTAATAGCCTGTGATGATCCAGTGGGGACAGCTTGAGGAGAGGCAGCTGACGTACTTCCCAGACAGCAGACAATAGGGCATGCAGCCAATTCTCACAGGTTCCCAATCTCCTACGTGCCTTAGAGTTCACTGGCTCTCTCCAGGCACGGCACAGGCCAGGAAGCCCGACCAGCCTAACAAATACTTTTCTTGCCTTCACAAGATCCCAAACTTGGTTCCCAGAGGCAGCAAGCAGCCTAGGGAGGGAGATGTCATCTCTGCAACTCAGCTCTGCAACTTTGGACACAATCAGCCTTAAAAGGTCTGGAAGTTGTATCCGTGCCAAAGCCTTGGAGGTTACAGAGGTCTGGCCCAGAGAAGGTGTAGAAACTTCAGGAGTCCGGAGAGAGGATGCAGAGTAACAGGCTCCACCAGCAGCTTCCTGGGAGTAGCCTTTCAGCAGACAACAAGCTTTACCTGGTGCTTCTGCACTGAAGCAGAATTTTTGGAGAGTCAATCCAGAAGTAAACACCATCAAGAAGAGATACTCTGTGAGGACTGTTATTCTCTTTAAGGCGTGAGGCCCCAAATAGCTCTGCTTCACAGGCAGTTCATACACGTGGCAGAGCCAGCAGTTTAGCAGATACTCTCCTTAAACATCTGAAAACCAGCCCAAGGAGGGAAGAGTTTATGTGGCTAGTTAAAGGACAGAAAGTGATGGTGCCAACTCAGAAGACTCCCACATGTCTGAGATCAGGGCCTCCTATATATTCTCGTACATAAGAACCAGACTCCAGAGTGAGGATTGTTTGCATTTTTCTAGTGGGCTGGAGATGGAAGGCATCTGGACAACCAAGTAGTTGAAATTTCATTGACACGAGAGTTGTGCCAGCTCCAACACCAAGTATTTCAATAATCCCCTTTTTTCCAGTTCATTCAGGAGGCACACAAGTAGCTGGCTGTAGAGGGAACAAAAAAACTTGACTCGTCATCACCCTAACCAAGCATTAAATAAGTGAGGCAGTACAGTCATGAGATGATGTCTGGCACACTGCTGGAGTCCAGTTCATTTCCAGAGTCAAGATAGAAGAAAAACACTTCATCCCATGGCATAGTGGTATGCATCAAAACACAGGGAGCAGCCAGTCCAGAATCCAGAAGGATATACAGGAGACAAGCTGCTGGGCTATGCCTACCCCTCCTTCTGCTCCTCAAAGTGATCATCATTGACTGGACACCGTATCTGGGCCTCCAGCCACGGAGTCACATAGCTCAAGTCCCTGCCCTCGAAGCCTGGACAGTAACTACTGCATTTGTAGGGATACACATTCTGTGAAAGAGTTGTGGTTTGTCATTCATTCTCACATGTCATGTTTCTGCCATCCTTTCACACACCAGGACCAACTGTGCCACCCAAGTGCATCAGCGAGGTAAAAGGGAAAGGGAACTGTCCCTCACCACCAATGCAGAGGAAGAGCAGGCAGCAGCCCTCCTCATGCAAGAGAGCTCCCAAAACAGCAGGTAATTGAAAAGGCTGCCTTTTCTGCTACATGGGTATGAAAATACAATTCTGTCTCCCTTACACACATGCTGTGGAGTGTTTCACCTTTGCAGTATGCCTTTAGACAGCCTCATATAAGAACTGGATATAAAAATACTGTTAAATAATCATTTTCATAGCAGGATACCCAAAATCACTCTCTTGGAAATACAGCAAGAGAATGACAAATAATGATTTAGCAATATCAAGTTCAGCAACCAGCTCAACCTCTTTGTTCCTCTTAGAAAAGAAGTTCAGATTATAATTAGAGCTCCTATAAAGAAACAAATATTATGATGTTGACTTAACATAGCATTATGTCATAACACACACACACACACACATCTAGAATTAAAATATAAGTTGGCAGAATATACTTTTGAATGCAACTGAAAAAATTAAGTTTTGAGTAATAACTTAGGGAGCCAAAATCAAATACACATCAGTGAGTGTTTGATTACAGCAAACACCTGGTGAATAGTGTTTTGCAACTTCATGAAAAGAAAGAACAAAAAGTCCTCTTTCTGTCCACTCCCCTTCTTTTTTGAGCCTAGTCTCCGTCCTCAAATACAAATTAGCAGCCATTTTCAAGAATTTGTGCTGCCTTCTGAGGAAAAAGCTACAGTGTCACAAGAAGCCCGAGTAGATTACTAAAACCTATCAACTGAACATTACTAGAACTGATACAACTTTCCTTGTCATCTCATCCACACATGGCATTACATCATTATAATGAAGCCAACATACCTGCCTTCAGTAACCAGCCTTCTTCCCCTCCCATCAGCTGAAGACCTTGGTGAAGCACAACCTGCCTGTAGTATTATCAGTGTATGTGAGAGCTTTAGAGAGGTCAGCTCTAGGCTTTATTGAGATTTAAAGTTTTCTCTTTTCTTCCTGCACACCCCTAAGTAGCCGTGAAGATGAATTCTACAGACCTCTATTTCTAAGAGAAATATTGATGTTGTCCCATCAGTTAGGGAGGGTAAACTGTGTCTTTCCTACCCAATAAGCTACAACATTTCACAGGGACAGAAGTTGGAAATCTCTTTGCTTTCATGTTTCATGTTGCAACCATTCAAACAAAATATGCTGGATATCCCGAGCTGTACACAGTTCCATGATATATTTGAATTGCTGTTAACAATTAATCACCAAGTAATATGAATAGGGCTACACAATGATGCTTACCTCCAGTGAAGAGGCTTAACATAATAGAATACTCTGATGAAATACAAAGATTGCATACTCATAAAAAATAAAAAAAGTACTGTGATAGTAAATCCAATAGGTCATTACTTTTAAAAACTTGATGACTGCAGTAAACATTCAAGACTAATTTTTTCCACGGCATTAGGAGTCCCCTTATGTCTGTCCACTGCTGCTATGCTTTTATTCATTTGGTGAAAGGATACCCACAAAAGAAATTAGCCTTACTAAAATGACGTAAATTTCTGGCTGCCAGCAGGTAGCAACTGAGCCATCACTGGAAACTCTCATGAAGGAGATGCATACAAACACTGGGAAATTTACCACAATGAACACAACTACACACTAGGCACAGGGAGAAAGTAAATCCCTTAGCATCACTTGACAGTAAGCAACCTCAATAATACAAGGAGAATTGTTTGAGACTAAAATAAATCAGCAAGTAATAAAATAAGTGGTTCTACAAGTATATAGCAATATAGAGTCAGTAAAACACACGTACCAAGTCCTGGGCTTCCTTCCTGAAGATAACCCACAGTGAACATTGTGGGTTATCAGTGAAAGCACTGACCTATACTCAGAGCTAGAAAGAGGTTCAGAGCTTGTACTTATATCAACCTTTAAAAAAATGAACAGGGAGAGAAAAATACAAAAATTAAGAGGTGAACTAGTAAGCTCACCTACTGAATGAGACTCTGTTGTGTCAAGTAACCTTTCTAAAGAAGATTACAACACAATTTGCATTTGTGCATTCATTGTTAGGTTATTCTCTCCCTTCCCAAAAAAGCAGTGGGCAACAGACAAACTGAAGTATGACAAAAAATACAGTCCAGGACCCAGAATAAAAGCTTGGCATGTACAGTTATGAGACATGAATTTTTTGTGCATTTCCATGACTGCAAAATCAGGCAGCGCTTCAGTCTCTAGTATAACACTGTCCAGGGATAAAACAAAACAAAATTCCACACCTGTTAACAGAAGTATAAATAAGTCGTAAGCATCCACTTAGCACAAGCTAGTAGTACACTGTGACCTTTCACTATGTAACTACATCCTAAAGATCACAGATTTGATGGACAGCATCCCAAAAGGCAAATGCATATGCTTTTTGAGTATTCTACATAAAACATGGGAGCAGTGGAAGGTATTAAAAGTTTCCTGGAAAATAACAGTCATTTAAAGTAATACTTGAACAGAACTACTAGACACCTTTGCCAAGTGATAGCTCCTACTTTTTGTTATCCATCCCACCTGAGACCCTGTCCATACCTTAGGGCTCTAAGGTTTCCTAAATGAAGATAGCCATTTACAGGAAGTTTTATATTGACAGCTCTAAGTGCATTCTGTCTCCACCAAGAATTCATACTAAGAAAAATAAATGAAGTTATGCCTTGAAGAAAGAGGAGGCAGGACTGAGACACAAAAGGTCTCACTCGTGCATTCACACCATGCTGTACCCCAACCTCCACAGCAAAGTCCTCCATACTCTGTTCAGATTTGTTCAGTTTCCTTCCTAGAGCCAGAGGCTCCGAAAGCTGCTGAAGAAATTCATGTTCACAGCTACCAACACATTAAAATTAGGAGTATGCAAATGAGAATTAGCTGCCTGAGCTCTCTTTCCAACCACATTGCACCCCAGAGGCAAGTACTTTATTAATTTTTTTTAAGACATATAAAATGAGTTGTGAGAAAAAGCTATTTTAATCAGTATTTTCCAGTAAGGAATGCAACAGGTGCCAAGAACTGAAGGAAACCCACATCTGCTCCACTGTGACCGTAGGCCCTGCCTGATCAGATTTTATAATACATATTTTGCACATGCATGGATTACTTAGAATCTGAGGAATGCAGCCCATACCACTGGGAGACCATAAAAATATAAGGAATCTGCAGTCTTTGCTGCAGCATGGATCTGGAATGCCTGTGCTGTTTAGGCAGTATTACAATAATAGTAGCCCCAAAACTACTGTCAGTATGATTAATGCCAGTAGCTTTCTTACCCTGGACAGAAAGCTGCGAGGTTTACACATCACACTGAGACTTTTAGCTCTGCATACAGGGTAGAAGCCCACCTGCCTACTTCACTTCACCGTGACGGTGGAAAGGTAAGAATAACCACTGCTTTTGGGAGGGATTAAAAGGGGATAATATCAGGCCAGCCCTCTTCCTGGGTTTGCAGAAGTTTGGGTGCCCAGGGATGCTCGTGAACGACTGACATGAATAACAGCTGCTATCTTTGTCTAGAGGGCTCACCAGCCTCTGACTGACTGCCCTGTGAAAAGCTTTGGGGTACATGAAGCGAGAAGGACAGTACATCTACAATAAAATTGTATTCTGTCTGGGTCAGCAGGGTGGGGAAGCAAGAGAGCCTCTATTTGGCCTTGTAAGGAGCTACATTCCTTCAACTGCCTTGTAGCAAGTTTCAGGGGATAGCCACATTTATATGCGCCACACAGATAATGCACTTGAAATGCTTTGGGACTGATATGAATAGGAACTATTCTTCCCTTTAATTAGCATTTTTGCCAGATGAACACTGCTGCGAAGTGCCAAGCTGTGGAGTCCTCCTACAAGTTCCAAGAGATACACAACTGACAGCCAGAGCGTATCCAAAATCGGTGGATTTCCTTTTGCAGCTACAATTCGTTTTGCCCACTTGAATGAAAATAACACAGTTATCAAAATGATCACCCAAGATAAGGACAAAACCAGTGTACTACACAAACCCTGAGAGGTCACACATAAAACTCTGCTAAATTCTTGGGCAGTTGCATGATGTTCTTTGAATGGTGACTAACGTTATAAACACTGACCACAGAAAAGGAAATGCATTAGTGTACTTCCAAAGAGATAGCTTATCATAAAAGGATACAGAATTTATGGGTTTTTTTAAAAAGTCAAACAGCTGATCCTACCTCTGATCACACACACAAAAAGTAGTCACAGGTGACTGTTAGACCATTTACAAGAGAATTTCTCCAAAACTTCATCTTAGATTATAACCAGTAGGAAAACTATAAATCTAGAAATATAGTGAAGATGTAAGTTATACTGTTTGGGTGTTGGTGTTCTTGTATTACCAGATGAATTGCCAATAGAAAGACAGTATGGATTAAGGGGGAAAAAAAATACAAAAACATTGGCTTGTTTCCTAGCAACAGCTCGGCTAAAATTACTTAACATTTCTACTCAATCAAATGTAAATTTGACTATGTTATCCCTTAAATGTTGATTATAACAGGCCTTTTCAAATGCAAATTCAGTGTGTAAAGTGAATGTAAACGTTGACAAAGCTGACACCAAAATCTCCTGATTAACATCATTTGCATGTACACAGCAACATTATTACAAACCTTCTAAAGACAGAAGGAAATGAAAATTGGAAAGAGAATCACCTTCTGCATCATCTCATTCTTTCCTGCTTTAAGAGCAAAACAGACAAAAATATAAAGCCTTTTGGATTGCATGCAAAATTCCAACAGTTTAAAAGTGCAGCACAACAAGCTGTACCTGAATGCTATTCCTTGTGTTGCTAGCAAATACAATGGAGTGAAAAGCTCTGGTTTATTTCTTAGTCGCAAAACTTGAGAATTATAGGTAACACATACAGAACAGGCAGACTGTAAAGGCTGTAAGACCATGTAGCCATTGGCAGCTTGCCAGTTTTCTTGCCTCTTTTACCTGCAATTCTTGCATGAGAAAAACAGGAGGAAGGGGGGAAAATGCATATGTCTTACTCCCAAAGTCTACAGGTTTGTTCTTTGCACAGTTAATCAACTCTGGGATTCAAACACCTTAGTTATGCATACATTCACGCAAGGCCAGATTATTTTTGCCTTAAACATATAGAAGAGGCTTCAAAGAGGATGTTAACGTGTTTCTTCTTGTTGCAGCATTTCACAATAAGGGTATTAAAGTATATTATTTTACAATAACATGCAGTGCATCAGGCTGTTTTACCAGTAGTTAACCAAAAGTCAACGGGAAGCTGAAAACAGATGCAGTGTTCCTTCAGCACAAAGCAAGTAGCCAGCCTCTTAAACTGAGAGTATTTTCTAGTAGAAAATACCTCCTTCTTAATCATCTCAAGAAGGATACTGGGCTGAAACAAAAGATTTTACATCTACTGACAACACACAGACTTATCTTTGGCAATAGAGATTTTATTTTCCATACTGGTGCAGACAGGTGCCTTGATAGTTTGCTGTGATACACACATCCTAGTCCAGCACATTGACACAATGAGAATTTGCACAGCATCAGCTACAGCAGTGCAAAATGAACAATTTAGCATTCATCAGCCACCTCCTAATCTTTCGTGGTGCTATGTTTTTAAAGAAAAGCAGAAACACTTTCTTCCTCCACTGCACAGCTTCTTAATAGAGTTATTACAGGCCTGTTGAGGATTATCTTTTCTACCCTGGATTAGAGTTGCTACTTAAAGTATTTTAGACAGGACATAATCCACTCCCCTCTAGACCCCCAAGCTGCAAATTTTAGCTATGTCAGACCCTAAAAGTTGAAGGCTTTTTAAGAAATCAATGAGCACAACAGATCCGTATTGGGAAGGCACAGTGACTAAAATATTTACATCCGTATTAAGCACAAATCATACCTGTCTCAAAAAGCCAGTCCCATCTCAAAATTATGGTTCTGGGACAGGGCTGAAAGTGAACTTTTGGACTAGGCCTAAGGGGCAGGAAGGGAGAGAAACCCAGGAAGATACAGGCAAGAATACTTCATCCTCCCATGCCAACTCCTGCCTGCCACCCCACTGCTTTCAAATTTCTACATGCCAGACAAGGTTCAAACTCATGTTTGAAACAGAGTCCAGTTCTAAAAGCAGAGCTCATGTCTGGAGATGCATTCTGATGACATATCAGCTGGTTTTCTTCAGCAAAGCCTAAAGCAGCAAGAGCTCTACACCTTACCTCACTGATCCCACACCCTTGCACATTTGCTGCTCCATTCAAATACAGCTTCTGATAGGAGAAACAAGGAAATCCAGCCTTTTGTGAAAATCTTGAGAAACTATTTTATTTTTGTTTGGAAACTTTCCAGAGGCACTTTTAGTGCCTTTTAGTATATACACATGAAAATTAATACTGTTCTCTCCTTATTAATACATTCTTTCAAGTGACTTTTACAGTCTGGAAGCAAAGGTCAGTTACACTGAGTTCCAAGAATCCACTGCACTAAAAAAGTAACTTTATTTGACCATATGTTACTATAATTAAACACACAGCAGAATACTCTTTGATGTTATGACTGTCTTGGACTAGATGGATAACAATCCCGTTTTTACAAATAATGATCGTAGTTGGAACCCTAAAAAAAAATAAATCTAAAATACCTACATCATTGACTTCATGATTTACCATTAAAAATACCACCAGGGTATGTGATATGGCAGCTGTGTGTTGGAAGATCATTACCTAACTGGACTCTCCCCTCAGAACCCTGACATAAGAGGTTGGGAGCTCATACCCATGACAGTGACAGAAAGAGATGAAGCAACAGTTGTTGAACCAGCAAGACATTTGTAGTTGGGAACTAAAATAAATTACTCTCATGCAGCATACAAGTTCCTGGAGAAAAAGCTCATTAACATGAGAAACATTTGCTACAGAACAAAACTATGTAAACAAAAGAAAGACAAGACACGCACAAAAAGTTATGTTATCCTACACCATATGGGCCATCACTGCCAATAAAGTTCCAGAGACAAAGATTTTAAACAACTGAGACTTTAAAATCAGCTAAAATTAGTTGAATGTAGACAAGGAAACAACTTGCAGCCTTTACTTCTGTACAGAGACTGCAATAGAAAGGAACAATCTCATAGGAATTCTCAAAGGAATTGTTCAGCCTTAGGTGAGGTGCTATGGTCACTCCTAAAAATTGAGTACATTTATTCAAATTTCATGATGCACTAGGATCCCCATATTTGAGAAAAATTAAAACACCCTAAATTAACCAATGGCAATACTTTTACAGGAAAAAAAACCCAAAAATTTGTTCTGAATAAAACACACCTGAAGTCCGTAGCAGTACATGTAACTGGCTTTCACATATGCTTAAGTGGGAGAGTTCAATTCAGTTTACTTCCAACAACAACAGAGATCAAAGTTAAATTAAGAAAGGTTTTATTACCACTCATCACACCGTTAAAGACCAGAGCAGGTGAAGTTACATGTTCCTCCTTGAGTTTCATATGTAGCAGAGAAGTGCAAAATACATGGTAAGCTTGATGCTGAAACAGGAAAGAGGAGAACTATAAAAAGACAGATGAGAACTAGCTCAGATTTAGACAGGGTGTTTGAATAAGATTTGGAAACATCACAGAAAATTAGTTTTTAAACACTTTGTATTCTTAATAGAAGACCATATCAGCTTTTTCATCTTGTAGACAAACCTCTCTAGATTTAAGAGAAGCAAAAAAAAAAAAAATTCCACACACATCTGACTGTGTGTGTTGCTCAGGAACAGAACGGTGACACAGAAGCATTGTCCTGCCTCATGATGTAGACAACCTCAGAGAGTCACTATTCATGCTCTCAGCAAAAGGCTGGGAATATGGGGGATTGGGAGGGGCCAAATTTAAAGTAAATACTCATGAGCAGTCCTCATGTCATTTTTTAACTCTACATACTGGCCTTCAGCCAGACCACAATAAGGTTCGATTTATAGAAAGAGAAACTACAGTACATCTATAGCCTGTGATATCTGCCATAGCTTCTTTTATGAGCAGAAGATCAACTATCGATTTAAGGCTAAGTAGCTTCAGTAAGCCTCTTTCAATTAACCAAATACTACAAATACACTCCTTTCCAGCTACCCCATCTAAGAAAGGCAAATGCTTATCCTGCATTTATCTTGGTGTGCATAAGCGTAAGCACACTACAAGAGTACAAGGACGGGGAAAATTACAGTAATTAAGGGACAAGCTGCTCACCAGTGCCCACTTTGATCCTTAGCAACTCGACAACTGAACTTGACACTACTTTCTGTGTGAAAAAGCAATTCATTCAGGAATCATAGAATAGTTTGGGATGGAAGGGATCTTAAAGAACATCTAGGTGTCCCACCCCGAGCAGAGATGCCTTCTACTAGATCAGGTTGCTCAAAGCCCTTCTTGAACGTCACAAGGTCTGCACAGGCCCACCTCTCAGGCCTGTCAAGGTCACTCAGGATGCCATTCCCTACTTCCAGTGTGTCGATGTGATGGAGCCGACTACTGTCTGCAGTGGCTGCAATTCCTTTGTGCTGCTCTTCAGGAGCTCTCCTGCTGACCTGCAGTCCATCTCCACGCTCTGGGCATCTTTTGCTGGCGCTGGCATCAAATTGGTGAGAGTAGGATGGATGGAGGTTCCCCTCCCCCAGAAACCTTAGTTTAAAGCCCTCTTCACATCTTTTAAGACAGCTCTGTTTTAAAAGAACTAGCTAATCTGTTCTTACTAGCAAATGTAATCCTTTACCCCAGCATCAAAGACTCCATTTAGCTCAGTTCTTGAAGTTTATAAAGAACTGAGAGGATACATGAGGCATGGAAATTAAAAACAAAATAGAAGAGAGGAAGCAGGCTTGCTAACTGCAAGAAATAGGACTTTTTCTACAATCTCAGCCCCACCACGACTTATGTTTTATTCATCAATTCTACTTGCAGTTTTTCTCTTTAGGCAAAGACAACCTGGCAGCACCACATTTTTGTTACTCCAAGTCAAATATAATCCCAGATCATTAAAAAAAAGAGATAAAATACTCCTCAGACTCTAGTAAGAGTTACCCATCTAGGGTGTCCATCTCTTGCTCACATTCCTAGGGTTATTTTTGGCACAGTGTACTGGTCCAAGCACACACAATGGAAGACAAATCCTATCACTTCATGAGACAGAGAAAGAGGCAGTTTACTTTTGCTGACCTCTAACTTACAGCCATTTTTGCACTTCTCTGAGAAGCCATCATCCCTCTTGAAATTGTGCATCCCTGCCTTCAGCACACTCCTGCCTGATAGTCTCAGGAATTTTACTCACTACATTCAATACACTTTTGGTATTCACAGAACTGGTGTGCTGTAACTTCTCTCTCCTACTCTCCACCTCCTTCAAGGCATGACTTTTTCAATTTTTCTTTTCAAGCCAGGTTCAAGTACTACTAATGCATATCTTACAGCAGATTCTGGTTATCAATGTCAAAAAGTCAAAGATTTACTGCCAAATCCATGGAGCTACAAGTAAGAATGTATAAGAGAGTCATCAAGTCCTACTGTAGCCATGCGATGCATAGTAAGGTTGTTCAGTGTTTGCCACACCAAAAGCTCTATGCAGATAAACTTTAGAATAGGAACATTTAAAAAGAAAGGGAAAAAAATCAAAACTAAAGAAACACAAAAATATGAAATTGAAAAGCACCAAGAAATAAACAGAGCAAATAATAAAAATAATAGAGTCAGAAATGGTCTCATAGACACTGCATTTAAATTAAAGCTCACAGACACACCACAAAGCTTACAAGTTAAAATACATGGCTTCTGGGATAAATATCTATGGCTCTCCTCACCTGCCCACATATTTGGACCGTTTAAGATTTTCTCCTTCAGAACCAGCGTGATAGTTATCAACCTGAGATAGTTATCAAGCCTAAGCAGCATGACTTGAATTATAGAGAGAAATAATGTCAAGAGTATAGTTATTATATCTGTTAATAAAAAAAAATTTAAAATAAAAAAGCCATCAGAAATAGAAGGTATTTAGCTACTCTCTCTAGAGTAAACCCCATTTTGAATTCTGTGATCTTGCCTCCTTGAACAGGAAATTGCACTTCAGTCTCCTACCCAAACCAAAAAACAAAATATCAATTTACATGTCACATATTTACATGTAGACAAAGGAACTATAAACATCCTTCATGCATGTGTATGCTTGGGTTTATATATTTATGTATAGACTTATTTATGAGCCTAGATCTTCTGATATACTCCCTGGGAGCCTTGCAGCAGAGAAATCATCCATGTTCCATCCAGAAGTGCCACGGATCATCCAAAGGTTTTGCTTCTGAGAGGTGCAAATTACGTGCACAAATCCTTCCTGCCCACACACCTCCCTGGCATCTTGCAACAATTCCTGTAAAGAAGGAGAAGATCCAGCCCTGCCACTAGCCCAGGACTGGTTTCACCTCTCCAGTTTGGTTCTCCTCCTCCATGGTTTGCTGAGCCATCTAATCCTTGCACTTCTAAATGGAAATAACACATTGCCAAACACTAATGCTTATTATTACAGTCAACCAATTAAACTGTAATTCTACCATTGTTATCCACCAACACTCTTCCTGCTTAAGTGCAAGGTATGTTTACTTTATTACTGAGGAGCTCAAACATTTTCTTTCACAATAATGTATTCTCTTCCTCCTCCCACCTAAGCCAAGGTGAATGCTCATGAATCAGACCAATAACTAGGACAATGTTTTCACTTCTACGCTGACATGGACAGATGCAGAAAAACTGAGAATTACTATTTTCACCAGTTTTAGGATCTGTTGAAAGATTCCACAAAAAAGGGAAAGATGACAGAGGTTCCGAACAAACAACCGAGAAAAACCCTTCTACACCCCAAACGCAACACCACCACACCGAGTTGACATTTTATTATCTTCTCTTTTCCAGTATCACTGCTGAAGCTAGAAGTTCGAGATCTGTTAAACCAAATGAAATAGCTGTAAAGGAAGAAATTAGATGGCAAAACAAGTATCACAGATCTTATAAAACCTCAGACCCATTAGCACTGCATAGATAAAAATATTTTGGACTTTATTCCAATCTGCTCTGCAAAGAGCCTTTCCTTTACCCCACTAAACAGAATCTCCACCAGTAATGCTGGTTCACAGTTACACAGAGACAAAAACATGCAGATTCCACTTCTACACTGTATTTAATAAACAAATTCATTTCCTCTGTGGTCCATATATGTTGGCTACCTGTCACAAAGATTTAGCTGTTCACTTATAGTCAGCTAAAGCAGTGGGAAATAGCAAATAAAAATACAGGACTTCTAGTCCTCCATCTAGCTCAACTATTTTTAAAACTGGATGCAGAGAAGTTATAGAAGTTGGAAACAACACAGAAATCTCTATCTAGTGGTAAGGCATTGGTGGTTTTTAGAGTTCATTTTTAGCACCTTTACTTCTTCAGGAACACTGCATATATGATGAAAAGGAAAACTTAGTCTCGACACCTTGTATTCACAGCTAAATATGGAGTGCAGTGCTGGTAACCCACACTCAGGAAACATGGAACACTGTTTTCATTATCCTATAACCAGTTCAAAATAGCATCGTTAAGCTGACACCACAAGTGTACATCACCAGGAAAAGACTGTATTTATTTGAAAATCTTTACTCCACATCAGAGGACCTCTGCATATGCTGCTCCCTCAAAACTGATAGGAATCAGCCAACCACATATATGCACTCAGCATGAGACCTGCAGATCACAAAATGAGTAGGAACTTGCTGCTTGTCAGGAAATGTCCACAACTGATTCCCAGATTCAAGCCCAAATGTTAAGATACCACAAAATACCACTGTGCCACTTACCTAACTCCTTCAACTGTGACCACTGGTGTGTTTATCTGAGCACTTGAACGCAATTGACAAACATGCACTTAGCAGCATATCTTATTATTACTACATTTTTGTAGCAGGCAAATACACAGACATTTCTCTGTTCTCCTCCAACAAAGTTATCTGCCGAACTCTGCATCTGCCCAAGGCAGCCGAAGTGTTATTCGAGCCATTCTCATAAGGTCACATCGTTGTAACACATCCTAAGCATCAGAAACAAAATTACGTCTAGACAAGTTCCTACTACATTAACAACTCCAACAAATCACTAGGAATGTATGTTCTTAAGCATGTTCTCCAGCACAGCTCTCTGCTCTCCTCTGTGCCGTCTCCAGAAACAGCATCCAGAAAGGGAAGACAGAGCTGCCTCTACTCAGATCTATCTCTTGCTACCATGTCTTCTCTATCCTCAGGCCATGAGATGGGAAGAGCTGCCACGCTCACTTTAGTCTGTAAAAGTACTACACGTTAGTACCATGGATCAGCTTTGTTTTACTAAACCACATATGTCAATTATAAAAAGCACACAGGACCAAAATGAGACACCACAAAAGACCACCAGTTTTCAGAAGGTGAAGAGGTCAGCACTTCCTAAATATCAACCCACCTAGAAAAGTATTTATGATGATTATGTAAAACTAAGATACATGTTGTCATCCCCCAAAGCACTGGGTTTCCCCTCTCAAAGTAAAGAAAACTCTGTATCTACAGACGCATGAAAGTGAGAGTGTTACAAACAAAGCAATGTAACACTCGCGCTTTGCTTAGGGAAGGACGTGCCTGCAATCACCTACGCAACCAGAGGCACCAAACCCTGCCTGTATCTCAGCATCAGCTCTCCTGCCCATATGATGTCTCACCATGAGGGATCACACAGGCAAGCTGTGTTTCACAGAACTCGCAGGGATATATGCTCAACCAGAAGTATGTTCTGCCCCTCTACACTTGTACTGCTTAGGACATGATTACTCAGTAGCTCTTTTGTTTGTAGGAATCCTTTTCCACAGCCTACTGCACACTCATGACACTACATCAACTAGTGGAGAGCAACGAGACAGGACGACTGTGAGACTTCAACTTTATCTTCCTAGTAATCAACAGCATATGTTACTCCACTGCACTGCAAGGACACAAAGCAGTTCCACTGCCATGGTCTAAGACACTTTGGGGCTCAAAATGCATAACACAGAACAGTTCAACATGTTTTCAAATGGGGGCTGTCTCAGATACTTGTGAAATAAAAGTCTGTCTTGGAAAGGGATCCAAGTCAGGTTTGTATCAATCCAAATTCAAGCGTGAAACCTTCTGGTAATGGTCTTAATGCTTATATTCTGCTCTTCATAAATGTTAGAAGAAACGAAACACAGACCAAGATCAAAACAATGAATTTGCTTTCTTGAGTGTATATCATCAGTCCTGCCTACTGGACTCTAAAAACTGCCATCATGCAAGATGTTCAATTGCTTAATACCAGAGGTTCAAAGGTGGGAAACTTCAATGGACTCACAGTGAGGAAATCAGCATAAGTCCACATAAACAGACTGCCTCCCAAACAAGCTATCACTAAGAAGTCTGTTCTACTAAGCTACCTAGCCACAAGAAGGTAGAAACCAACCAAAAGGTACCCAGAAAAGAAGATCTTTATGATCCTGAGAAGAAAGCTGTTCTACTGTGAAACCACTGGTAAGAGAAACGGGAGGGAAAAAATAAATAAAAAGAAAAGAAAAAAATAATGAGGGCAAAAAATTGGTTCTGCTACAATAGCAACAAAATAATGTTTGTTTCAGAAGGATGGGCTACCAGCCCAACATTTAACAAATCCTAGGACTCCAAAAAGGATGGCTTTAGAACTGACAAGACAAAGTACAGTATTCCCAGAAGAACAGGTATGTCATATCTGAGAAAGAGATTGCGTACTTCTTTACCAGGAGTCCTTCAGCACACACATTCAGCTACAGAACCAGTCCTTTGGACTGAGTGTTCAGTGCTCAGTATCCTGAGCAGGAAAGCTAAGCAAAAGAATTCAACTCCCAGATATGTAAAGTTCTGCTTCAAAAATAGAGAGAGGGGAGCTATTCACATCTAGATCATTAATGCAGCTCTTAAGGATCATGATCTACACAAAGTGAGTTAAAAATCAGCAGTGTGACAGGTCACCTGCAAGGCGGGAAATTCAAAAGAGGTACTGAGGTAGCTTGAAAAGGCAGCTACAATAACCCATAGAAATTATCTCATATGAGGAGGTATTTAGTAATACAAACGAGAGGTTTTCAGGATAAATTAGACAAGGACTTTGCAGGCAGTAAACTAAGGATACTTAAAACATCCATTAAGAGCTCTGAATCTCATCAAGTACATGCCTCAAGCAGACTGCCTGAACAACCCCAAGCATTCAACCTCAAAGTGAGCCAGGAGAAGGAGAGTGGCCTGTATAGTTGCTCCAGAATTAGAGGTGTGTCTGACTGGCAAGAAAAAACATGGTTTCTTTTCAGGCAGGTAATCGTCCAGCTTATGAGATTCAAAAACCCCAACCAAGACTTCATTTTAGAAGGCAGACTTCTTTGTTTTTCACAAACTCCTTTTCTCCTTTGCTTCAGTTTCAGATTTCTTCATCTTTACTCCATGCTATACCTGCTTCTTTATTCTTTATTCTTTATTTTCTCTGTATTTATATGGTTAATACAGAGGCCTGAACAACACAAGTACAGTATATCCTATTATGCCTGTGTTCAGTGTCCTGTTCCTAAGCTACACCTGTTCTGCAGAGCACCAAAAATTAATAAATCAGAACAATCACTATTCACAAGGAAAGAAGGCTTTGAGACTTTACAGGACGAAGTGGTTCAGTGGTTCCAGGACAGAAAAGCAGCAGCCGTGAGAGAGGCTCCAATCAACCACTCATCTGTGGAGCAACAGGAGAAGAGAACAGAATGAACAGTCAGAAGGTGAGCAGCAGGTGAGCACAGACACCGGATGAAGATATTTTTAACTGTTTTTTTTAAAAAGCAGTAGCAGAACAGTAGGCAATTTCTAATTTCCCTACAAAGCGTAAATCAGGTGCCCACCAACTCTACCACAGAATGCACATGTAGCACCTTTCTAGGTGGGTACATTCTATGGAAGTGTAAACCTCTTTGGGGCACCAAGCCCCACACATGGGGTCTGCATGTACGTGCAGCAGAATGTTCTGCTGAGCATAACTTCTTATCAAAAGCTAAACACTGCTGGAGCAAAGTTTCCTCCATGTAGGTATGGGATTTATAATCCCTTTCCTTAAACCACCAGTCAGGGCTTGGCAGGTAAGAAAAAGTGGCAGATGATGAGAGGGGTTGAATTTTCCTAGTTTAGTAACCAAAGCTAGTACAGAACAGAAGAAAGATATAAAGGTCCAACTTTGCTCCACAGGTCAACACAGACAAGAAAAAAGAAATTAATTCCAACCTCGGGTTTGTATGATGTTTTTTAAGTCATGAAAGGATGACTAATCCCTCACAAGCATCTTCCCAAAGTACAGATACTGGAAGGTTTGGGTTTTTAATTCTTACCTCTGCAGTTTACTATCTTGAATCAATTTGCCAAAACTGAACTAGTACGTGGGCTCTTCCTAACCTCCTCTCTTCAGTTCTCTCTTCTTCTCCTAACTACCTGCAGCTCTGCAGGCTTCTGAAAGAAACATGAACCTGGTCTTCAATTACAATTTATATTTTTAAATTACATGCAGAAAGATCAGCATGAATTATTGTTCCTAATTATCAATATAGCAAGTCTAATGGTATACAATGAGTGCATAATAAATTTTAAATTATTACACCATGCAAGTTGACAATACTTTCAGGAAAGATGTATACTCAATTCTGTGTCATGGTTCTAGCAACACAACACCAAAGAGATTATGAGCAAATACTAACAGGCTTTCAATATGTATGCACACCTGCTGCTACAGAACAAGCAATTGCAAAACTGTGTGTTTGGGCTCAATCTCGAATTCATGAGGTATCAAGTGTTTTTAGTAGCCACATACACCGTTGCAGGCAAAACTCCAATCCTTTCCATTATTAAGGGGTTGGGCTTTGTGGGGCAGAGAAAAGGGATTTGGTTTCCAAATGCAGATGTTACAGCTCCCATACAGGCAGGGTCAGAGAAGAGGCATTCCCTCATTTCCAGAATGCTTGGTGGTAGTAAGCAATCCTGTGGCTGAAACATTGTGTCATTAGCAAGAACAGAAGGGTTCACTAACTGTACACCTACTACATTTCCGAGGGCAGTGGGATCAAGTGAAAGTAGGGTGACAATGCTACAGGAACTACACTTTCTATTTAAAAAAGAAACAAAGGAAAAAGTCAGATCACCACTGAGAAAAAAAAATGCAGCTATCAATTAACCCAGTACATGTCCAGAACATTTAATAAGTTTATAAATGCATGCTAAAACATCCACAGAGGGTAACAGCAACAAATACCTTTTCCCCATCCTGTGCATTCAATTATTGTTACATACCTGAACAAGCTCTTGGTATTTACCCTGGCTCTGGAAGCAGGTTGAGCAAGCCACTAAAGCTCCCTGGCATATAACTATGTCCCAGCTCAGTATCCAACATGGACTTTATCTCCCCACTCAATCTGGTCTAAAGAGAGCCCAGGGTAACTGCCCCATGCTAACTGTCAGCAAAGATGAAGTATTTGCTTCGTTCTGATGGCAGGTTCTTCACAATCACCCAAAAAAAAGAATTCTGCCAGGAAGAAAGGGCTTACTCTGAACACATGAAATGAGAACACTAGGTACAGGTAGCTAACTCTCTAGATAGCTCTCCTAAGACAGAAGCCAAAGTCTGGAACCCCTGTCAAGCATGGCTGCTGAAGATAAAGTGTGAGGACTGATATAGCTACAGTGTCAGCATTTCCCATCTATAAGAGAGTATTTAGCCAGTTTATGAGATTTTCTGAGGTAAAAAGAAAATACAGTTATTACCAATGTATGTGTGCAAAGAGTCCTACAACACAACTAGAAAGCCTCTCTGAAGTACAGCAAGTGCTCACAACAAGCCCAGGAAAATGAAGACTCCCTAAAGAAGTCCTGTGAAATGAAAGTACATACAAAAAACTCCACGTAACATTATCTTCCCACCCTCCTCACTCACCACACCACTACCTTGCCTCATGGAGCACAGAGCACTTGTAACTATAGTAAGGACCACAGTCTTCCTAGTTCCTCCCTGGAATGATCTTCAACTATGGATTTTGTTTTAAATACTTTTAAGCTTCCCTTTTTCCTCCAAATATCACAGTAGTTACAAGCAATTTTTAGTGAATTTGTTACTGTCAGCTGCCTGGTCCACCCTGCCACATCCATGGCACTCTGCATGTGATGAATAACCCTCAGCCTGGGCACACAGAGCAGCCTACCTCTGAGCATCTTCCCCTTTCTGTGCTGCCACTGCTGTCGAAATTTTTCACTCCCACAAATTCATCTTCTTCACATTAACATACTTATTAAGTGAGCAGGAAGCTCTTGCAATATGGCCCAAACAGATTTATTGGAAAAAGCAGTTATTTGGGGTTTTCCTTTGTGGGTTTTTCACACATCTTTCNTTACGTGTATAAAAAAGAAAAAAAAAAAAAAAAAAAAAAAAGAAGTTCATACAATGAAAACTTGATGCCTCAGGAGGAAGGTTCTGCAGATACCCACAGAACTTAACAAGATAAACAGAAAAGCTCCCTGGTCCCAAATTGAAACAGAGATGAGTATGTGTGTGGTTCACTGTTATTTTCTGCATCAAAATGGAGATCTTAACAACTCTCACATCACGCAATTAACCCAGTATAGCCATCAGGTAGCAGACACTCCTCAACTCAACAGCAAGTTATAGAAGCTGTAACACTTCTCCAACATATTGCTACAGAAACATAAAAACCTCAAGGGCTTCCCTAAAAGTTTGTCGTCAGATGTACTTGTATCAATGTCAGTTCTTTGATCTGAAGACAAAGGAAGCAAGGGTAGACCTCAGTAATCCGGTATGCAGCTTTCACCTGCCAGCAGGCAAACATCTGAAGTCTACATGAAGCCTTTAAATGAATTTTGAGGTCACTTCCACAGCACTAATACACACACTCTGATGAACGTACACAGCAGGATTACATCACAATAAATGACTGAAATACTTAAATAGTGTTGGTTTTGACACTGAATGCCCATAAGGGGCAGAGTTAACATTCATGTATCCATGGCAGTCATACAGCAGTGAAACTGGATCTCTTGCACCTTAAATGTACCACCTCCCTGTTTCTGGGTTATGGCTTCTGTTGGGATAATTCCCAGGAAGTAAGATAGTGACTACATTACACACTGCTAGAGAAGCAGGTGATACTCCTTTCCACTTCATACTGGGGTACTTAGAGGTTCCAATTTTATTCACAGAGTATTTACCATCTGTCAAAATACATTGGGGAAAAATATTGATTTCCATAAGGAACAGAAACAGTTGCAGCTTACTCAAGCTTGACAAAGCACTTGGGGCAGGTATCTTAGAAGTTTTCAAATATTTTCTAAAACTATAGAAAGATTTTGTTGGACCAGTTTCAGCAATGCCAGTATTTCAAAATGAAAGTGCTCAGCTTTTTGCAAGAAAATCTTAATAAATAAGATGGCCTATATTAGTGCACAGTGAAATCTTTCTCAAAATCAGAAGAAATGTTACAAAATTCATCCACAATTAAGTTCTAATCTCTTTGTCCATAAAGAGCTGACCAATTTGGCTTCAAAATCCCATTCAATTTTTCCCTTAAGTTGATAAATTTCTTCTTCTATGTCTACTCCATCCATTGTAACACAAAACAGAATATTAAAAAGATACAACTAACACCTGTATTTAAGTCAGTTCAGTCTTTAAGGAATTACAGTATCTGAAATGAAACTGAACAGTAGTAACATACTCCATCCTGTGCACTTATCAGAGACACAACAAGTGCAGTGTCATCAGCATCTCTGGTGAAAAAATCCATTCCCCCTGTTTATCACAGCACAAAGTTAAGAAGGAGCCTTGTAAGAATTCAGGGGAACACAAATATTAATAGCAAAGAAAAAAATCACTGAACTACAAACTGGAATATTTCTTGTATTCTACAGCTCTGAATATTGGTCCATAATCTCATAACTAAAGTATAATAAACTGTATGTACTCCCCCAAAGCATTTCTAAGAGTCTCAAGATAGAATTAGACACTGAGTAACAGGAACTGGTTGTTTAATTTTTAATGTGAAGTTATTCACTGAGACAGTCCTTTAAAATCAAGGACTCTTTATTGTTAAACACAGCTGATTTATCAAATCAATTCTCTAATTGTCGCCATTTCAAATTAACACTACAATCTTTGTCTTTGCCTTTCTCAAACTGTACAGAGTAGCTATTTTCTTAGATGGTTATCATCCAAATGACTGGTGAATAACTGGTGCTTACTAGAGATAAATAAAATTAATTCTCAGTGAAAAACAGTTTATTCAAGAAAAAGAATTATAAATTAAGAAAAAAATAGCACATTCAGGAGCAACATAAAATGTACACTGCAAGCAGCAGGCCTGTAGTGCTTCTTTCTTCTGCATTAAAGTATTCTGCAGCTTGACACAAAATATTTCTGATTACTTGTTTGCATTTGCATTATATTCTGGAAGAGGAAGAAATGGTAGGTAAGATTGTCTCAGATTAAACAGATGTTTCTTCATCTTCTGGCATCACCCCTTCCTCAAATTATTTTTTACTATACAATTATTATTTTTTATTATACAATTTCTTATTCCTCAAGAAATGATGAAATGAAAAAAAGATAATTTGACTGGCAGCCACCTGATTATTTTACAGTTCTCATAAGAACTGGAGGTTAGCTATGAAAACATCCTCTCAAAGCATGAAGTGCAGACATAATCACTACAAATTTCGCCACAAAGGTAAATATGCCCCACACAAGTGAAGTGTAATGTCACTGCTACAAGTTACCTGATGTTTCTTCAGGTTTTCATTCTCCAGCTCTTATGTAGATCTGCTGGCATACAAGAGGAGCAATCCCTGCCAGTCGTATGGATACAGCACTGCAATGGGCCTCACCCAAAGCCACTCCAGCAAGAAGAGGAAAAAGGAAAGATCCCTCTCAGCTTTATGCGAGACCTTCAATCTTAAAAATGAAAAATTGGTTTGCAGCATGTTCACAGATGTTTGCTTTCAGTCCTTTCTTCCTAAAAAATATGACTCAGGCTTTACACCATTAAACACCTTATATCTTATCCTCCATGTACTTGGTAACCTCAGCACAAGAAAAACATTGTATGTCACAGAAGTATTGAAAAATTTGGTTTTAGTCCAAGTTTAATGACAATTCCATTTTTCTCCATTCAATTAATATATTCTAGAGTTTGTTACAAGAGTCACATTTACATTTTAACACAATTTATATTCAAACCCAAAGAGCAAAAGAAGCCATACTTGTAAGTACAAAGTAATCCAAAAACCTACTCTGCTCAAGATTATATATGGGGGGGGAAAACGTGCCAGTTAGAACTTTTAGCAAAAAAAAAAACTTTATTAGATAGAAACAGCCTCCTGAGATAGAAGGGCCTTCCTCACTATACCAATGCAAAGCAAATAACCAACATCCTTGGAAAACATACTTCCACCTAACTGTGAAATGCATTTTAAATCAGAAACAAAAACTACAGTTGCAGAAGTACTGGGCAGAGTATGAACTTTAGCTAAATGTAGCCATAAATGTCGAAAATTGGTTTTCATGAACAATAATTAGTACTCCTGCTGAGGTAAATACACATAATTGTTCGTTTATTTTGCAAGAACACGCATTCATACACATTACTGACAACTAAGTATGGGTCTGTCCTCTCATTTCCAGATGCTGATGAGAGCATTCCGTGTACCTAGCTGCCACATCACTCCTGGTGTAAAAAGCCTTAGGTTAAGATCTACCACCTCTTCAAAACAGCTGGTCTCAACTGCAAATGTTCAATTACACACTGAGCAAATGCTGAGATAAAGTTACATGATGGCAGCCACTTAATCGATGTTCGCACTCTTGTGAAGAGCTCAGCTTTAAGGGAACACAATCTGTCATAAAGACTTAGGTTTTCCAGGCCTTCCATAGGTGCTGGTGTGTAGCCCCTCATCTTCATCTTTAGCAACACGCAACAGTTGCAGCTTCTTATGCTTGTTTTACACAAGATGCTGTCGGCTCCCATATAGAAGCTGTCACCTCTGTCACACTGCACTTTATCCAAGCTGCTGGAAGTCTGGGCAACACAGCTGTGGGGAGCAAAGCCCACATTTTAGCAATACCAAATGCCATTTTAGCATGTACTCACAGCCAGCTCATCATTCAACACCTTTAGCTATCAAAGTGAGGACACCACACTGTTATTAGCACGTCTGAGAAAACATTGAAAGGGACAACATTAAGAAAGCTACATGCATTCAGCCAATGGCTTATTCATTTACTTGAGCTCTTTGTTGGGGAATCTGGCCCCTTAACTGCATAATATTAAGAACTGAAGTCACTGAAGGCAGCAGATGTCAAAGCTACCACCAGACATGGAAATTTGTAAGCCTCTTTCTCCCTCCATATGACCTGAACTTTCCAGATGGGTAGTATTTTATATGCAAGGTTTTGGTCTGTCTTCTGCAATTATTCTTTTATGGAGGAAGTTTTATTTTTCCTGCTAATCCTACCACTTAAGAAAGCAGCTGCCTCTGCTCCCACAGAAAGTACTGTTCTGTTGCAGGACCCATCCTAGTATTTGGGAATCAGTCAAGCTTGATGAAAAGCTCCCAGTTCCAACAGCAACACTACAAAAATACGCCACTGAAAGCTATCCAACACTGGGACTTCTTGCAAAGCTATGATGAAATGTTCAGCGACAGTCGATCATCTTTTTGTGCAGTTACTGTATAAGCAGAGGGTCTTTTTTTTCACTCTTCAAATTCTAGTAGTTTCAGTGCAATACAATTATCAAACTCTATTTCCAGGTAGCAGTGTCTTCAGATTTACCTTTTGTATCTCTTCCCATCCACTCTTCCACCTCTTCTAGCCCACCACCACATGTTTGGACACTCACTTCATTCACATCAATTTCCTCAATGCTTGATGAGGCTCAGGAAAAGCAGGATTGCTCCTATCAGCCACAGAGCTACACACAGGTTCATACACCATGTCAGCACTTGTCATGAACCAACCCACTACACAAGTGAACATATACTGCCTCATACAAATGGCAATCTCACCTGATTTGAAAGTATTTTACTTCAAGTACCATGCAAAAATTAAAATAAATAAATGTTGTCAAAACCTGATGGAGAGATGCGGTTTAAATATTGGTCATTCAGCATCAGAATAAACTTTGTCTTAGCAAATAAGGAGCTACCTTACTCACGACTAAAGGGTGAAGTTCAACTGTAGGGGTAGACTGAGGGAGAAACAAATCAGGGGAAAAGGGAGAGGAGCATCTGCCACTTAAAAAAAACAAAAAACCAAAAAAATAAGAGAAACCTCACCAAAGGTGGGGCCCTCTGGACTTCCTGGACTTCTATGAACAGCTCAAAATGCCCCTGCAGACTTAAAATGTATTTTCAGAAACACTCTGTGGGACCAGAGGTGCTGGTCCCAACATCATAGCTGAAGACACTATGGGACTGCAGAAATGCAATAAAGTTTGCCATGTTGCCACAGCTGAATATTTGGCAGTTCAAAATCGGTGGGTTTGGGGTTTTTTTTCCTCCTCTCTTGACATTACTCAGGGGAATTGAGTCCATTCCATTTGACAGTTTGAATATGGCTAATTGTAGTAAATTTGGCCTTTTGCTCCTGGACTAGAGATGTCAGAAAAGTCAACCGAACTACCTACAAGGGATCAGAGCAGACAAAACCGAGAGGCAGGGAGACAGCCGAGCAAGGAAGGTCAAAAGCCCTCCTTCTCGGCACACTTGCAGAGAAGGTAACAGCACTTCAGGTTGCTTGGACAACGAGCTGGTAGAAAAAGCTGACAGAGAAGCATTTACAAATCAGCAGTTTTAAATCAACATCCATTTCCAGCTGTGAGCCAGAGAAAACGTGAATACACTGTTTAGTAGTACTGCTACAGAGTGCAGAACACAGTCTCATTGCAGAGGACACCAGTAGGGCCTGGCCTGCCTTATGAAAGACCCCAGAGCAGTGCTTCCAAGCTAGCCCAACTCTTCACACGTCTTTGATCTATGAACACAAAACCCAGCACCACCTTAGAGTTGAATACTTCATCCAATGGCCACAACTCTCCCAGATTATATGCACTGATACTTTTTCAAGTAACTGGTAGCGTCTCACTTGGTCACTAAGACGTAGGTGGAAAAAAAAACCAAACCACACCACTGTACACTGAATTATTTCACTACAATATGATTATTTATTAGTATTATCAGCAAAGAAAGCAACTGCAGAATTGCTCAGAAATGCTTCCAGAATGCCACAGAAGTGTTTAACAGAATCAAAGAACAGGTAAGGCTGGAAGGAACCACAGTGGGTCATCCAACCCAACCTCCCTGCTGAAGCAGGGTCATCCCAGAGCACATGGCACAGGATTGTGTCCAGATGGTTCTTGAGTATCTCCAGTGAGGGAGACTCCACAATCACTCTGGGCAACCTGTTCCAATGAGCAGCCACCCACACAACAGAGAACTTCCTCATGTTCAGGTGGAAATTCCTGTGCATCACTTTGTTCCTATTGTCTCTTGTCCTATTTCCTTATGCTAAGCTGAGCTTTCTTCCAAAGGTTGACCAAAAAGAATTCCCTTGATAACTGTTTGCTCCCACTTTCCAGATACACAGTACAGCTCTGAAAAACAACCACGTTCCTACCAGGGCTCCACTGATGATGTGAATGATTACCCATCCCGTGAGATGTGGCAGAGCAGCAGCCAGACCACCTTAGAGCCTGTGCCACATACGCCTCCCCACACACAGCTGTTTGCAGCATCAAGTTTGTTATCTGTGCTGTAACACCATCTGCCCAGCAAGCACCCACTTCAGTTTAAACTAATAATGGAATATAACTCAATCAAGTTTTCTTTATTCCTGCAGCACACACTGAATGTCCAAAGCAATTATTTTTACATGGCATGATACTCTTCACTCAGTATGCCAAAAAATAGTTAATTTTTAGAGCAACACATCTCAGTGCACATTTCTAGGCCTGTATGATGGCAAAAGCTGGACACTGTTTGCATTATCTTACTGAGAAAGTAATTCCAACACAAGCTCCTATTCAGACATTTAGTCCTTTATTTCCCAGTTGCTTTCAGAAAGGTTAATCACCTTTTGGCTGAGCACTTATCTGGTGAGTTTTCATAGATTATCATCCTTTAGGCTGTGGCAGGAGTTCCTCTCACACACCAAACGACGGAGTTGAGCCTTCACGTAAGAACTGGGATCCATACTCGGTGTCACTGGTTCAACTCCCTACTGATTTTCCCAGTGTCTCATACAGGTAACATAACATTGCCACGTCTTGTATTCACAAGCAGGTCAAGTTCAACCTGCTGTCACGCAGAGGTGAAACATTAAAAATAAAGCATAAACCTTTTGTCATACCCCCACCAGCCTGTACTCAAATCAGCTGCTTGTGTGATGCTACCTGCAGAGCCTCAGATGCGTGTCCTGGGAGTCCTGGCAAATGACACACTATTAAATGTGCCTGTGCTCAATCCAGAATGCTCTAACTTTGAGAAAAGGAAAAACGAATGAATACTGGCTATAGAATTAAATACATATTTAATAAAAAATTACAGTATTTAAGCATTAAGTTCTCCTCTCTGCAAAGAAGTCTCAGAACTGCTGATCAGGACTCCAACAGCAACTCAAAGACCACATGGGCAGGACCATATCTTCTCTGACACCCTGTGGGCTGTGGCACCTAAGGGCTGATAATCCACTCAAGGGACACATAAGATGACTTATGAACTTTCATTTTGGGGAACTATTTCCTGTAAGCTTTTCTGGTGTAATGTGATGCACAGTATAGGAAAAGCTAAGAATCTGAGACTAGAAAAAACCCCAACAATATCACAATGGTAATGCCTGCACCTTGTCGAGTCATAAATTACACAGTTTTGCGGTATGTGGTTTTGTTACCTCATACTAAGCATCGTGATAATTATGAGAACCACACCTTTCATCTTGCTGACCTATAATGCTACATTAATGTAACGTTACACTCGCAATTTAAACTTCAGTGATTTTTTCCAGGTATTCAGGCAGCCTTATTAAAACTTCAATAAACTGAAATGCATGCTATCTTCATCGTTTTGTAGCAGCACTGTTTCCTTATACTTCTAGAGAAACACTTCAGTCCCTAGGTACTTAAAACTTCTGTATTTTTTCCCCTAGTTTTAAAACTTGGTCTGCTTCAAAGAACTAGATCGTCTTTTGAGTTTATGCGCTGTATTTTATTAGCAAAAAGAGAAAGTCGGGAATATACAGATGGGAAGCAAGCAAGGCAGCAGCACACCTGCCGAGGCGGGAAGGTGCGGGGAGGCGGCAGTGCCGTGCCCGGCTGGGGACGAGAAGATTCGCCGGCAGACGCTGCGCTCCAGCACGCCTGAGGCCCGGCCGGGCGCGGGCAGGCCGGTCCCGCCGGAGGGG
>VZRO01007579.1:50023-106403 GCA_013397915.1 Daphoenositta chrysoptera
CGGCTGGGGCCGGTAAGGTGGCGCCCGCCCCAGGGGACTCGCCCAGCCGCTGGGAGTTGGCTGCTAACGCGGCCGTCACCTCCACCCTCCCGGGGCGGGGACCAACCAGCCCTCGCCGAGGTCGCTACACTGAGGGGCGGTCGCTCGTTCCCCGAGGGGGCCGAGGCCGCCAAAGCGAACCTTCACCTGCGAGGAGCCGCAGGCCCCGGGCACCTGCTCGGGGTACCGGGGTCTCCCCGCCGCCGGGTGGGCTACGGCCCCCCTTCCCCCGGAGCTGCCGGTCACGGATCCCCGTGCCAGATCCTCCCCGTCTTCGCTTCCCGCTGAGGCGGGCAGGGGTGCGAGGCTGCGGCCCTGGGGAGAAAAGTTAAGCAGGAGTCGCACACACATCGCTCCCAAATCCTATTTTGAGTTTGTCTCCAGAAAGCTATTCAGCAGAGAGGCTGACTGATTAATTGATTTTAATGAAGGTCTCCCTAGGCTCAAATTCGCAGACAGCTTTATTTAAAATTAAAGGGAAAAAAAAAAGAAAAAAACCAGATCACTTGTCAGGAAGGCTCTCCTTCCCCCAGCCCCCCACTTCTGTTTTATAATAATCATTTTTCTATAGTTATAAGATTCTACAATATTGTTAATTTTGAGCAAAAGTGGGGGTAAAAAAAGCCTCAGAATCTGCATGAGACTCTGAATTGTATGGACATAAGTACCTCTACTGATCCTGCTGACAGATTAGAGTCCCAAGATGTTATCTATGTAAAATCAAGCGTGTGCACAAGAATAAGCCTAGCCCTTGCAAATCTTATTACCTGTATTGCAGGTAAGGATGTTCCTAGCGTTGCTGTGGGAGCCAAAGAATAGCAAATCCAAAAAATGTGGTAGAATGGTTAGTGAATGAAAACATGAGTATTTGCCTATTTCCTTAAAGGACAAAAACTCTTGGAGCTAGTTCCTGGTGTCCTGTATATCAGACAACCCATCATTTGTGTTGAGAAAACAAGCTTTATCTTGCAGTTTATTTTAGTCATTTTCTTATGTCTTCACTTTAATATTTTTCTGATGTTTTGCCCTCATCCACTTGTATTTTTCTTGATGTATAAACCCACTCCTTTTCGTTTGCATCAAAGCAAACAAAGCAAAGACAAGACCTTTCCAGAAAAATACGGTGTGGAGAGAAGCCTTCTCTTACTTCAATGCTCCACCCTAGCTGGAGTTTGTAAATAGAGTTTGCATAGCCATGAGATGCTGAAACATAGAACTGTAACAATATTGTAGATTTTACACTTAAAAAAAGAATGGTAATATGAACACATGATAGTCCACAGTATGTTTTCATGGTTCACTGCGGTCAACATATAGTTTAGAGGGTTGGAAAACTGCTGCTTTTAGGCATTTCATGGAAATGCATAATTCTTTTTGATAGTACAGAGGCACATCTGTCGTTTGGTCCACCTGTTTCAAGCATGGCTACTTCACATTTTACTATTCTAATTTCTCCACTGTCTTTCTGGTATTACCAAAAGAACTTGCTCACTGTGAGTTGACTCAGTGAAGGAGGAGTTGTTCCTACCTGAGACGATAATTCTGGAAACTCATGCCACACAAGCTGCTGTCGTGAATAACACCACAAAATCAGGTTTGTGCAAGTGCCCTTGTGACCAAGACATAAACCAGTAAATAGTGAGTGTGGAAGAGAAGTGAAAAGGGAAGATAAGCACCTTCCCCAATAAATTGCAGTTTTAGAGACTAATTTGTAGAATCAAACACATAGGCCTTTTTAAACATTTGAGTAAAAATTATCTTGGTGTCAATCACCAGCATAATTCAAACGGAACTTTTCTAAGGCAGTAAATCAAGATTAATCAGAATGAGTATTAAATATGAGAATTTCATGTGGCTAATTTATCAAGGTCAACAGATATGTGATTTAGTCTATTATGAAACAAAACTGTGATGGACATTGGGTTGTTATCAATAACTTTTAATGGCTATTAACAAAGAGCCCTGGTCACCTACAAAGAAATCAAAGTACGTTTGTAGCTGACAAGTAATAAACATTCATGGTTAACCACCTGCTAGTAACATACAATGTAATGATTGCTTTCTGATGTGTGAACTTGTCCAGTTAGCTGCAGGTCTCTTTTGATTAATTGTTTGCTAAACTCTCGGGATTTTTGAGACCCTTTGAGGGAGGGAGTGAACTTAACTCTTGCAGCAGTCAAGAAGAGCTGGAAAGCCAGGAGTTACTGGTGTCCCATAGGGATTCGATTCAGTATCTTTTGATGAAATCCCTCCTATTTCATAGGGCCTTTTTTTGTACATATTCAACTTTGATGGCTTCAGTGGAAGTTAGGATAGTTAAACCACTTCATATGTTGTTTGCTATGATTTAAACACTTGGAACACTCTCCCTGTTCTTCCATAGAGGCAGAAGGGATTTCTTCCCAACATAATAAAGGAATTTCTGCCCCTGGATTTGGTGTCCAGGCTCATGATAGACAGGTATGAACAGACCCAGTGAAGAATGCCCCCAATATAAACTCTTCCCATTCCTGATTCACCGTTGTTGTCATATTACCAACTGTGTATTACAGACAAAGTACATGATGTCCTGATAATAAGTGGTGCTTGTAGAAAGAACACCCACTCTTCCTCATGTACTTGTTGTTCTTTTCTTTAGTACCTGGGAGGTGGAGTAATTTTACCAAACTTCTTATCAGTAGTTTATCTGATCCAATATGTTTTGAAATTCTTTATTATGAATGATCACAATGTGACAAGTGTTGTTTGTCCCAGGTCAGTGCTGGGACTGGCCCTGTCTAATGTCTTTGTTGGCAACATGGGCAGGGGTATTGAGGGCACCTTCAGCAAGTTTGCCAACAACACGCTGGGGGGAAAGTTCACCATCCAGGGGGACCTTGACAGGCTTGAGAGGTGGGCCTGTGCATTCCTCAGGGAGTTCAACAAGGCCAAGTGCAAGGTTCTGCATATGGATCAGGGAAATGCCAGGCACAAGTAGAGTCTGGGCAGAGATTGGATTGTGAACAGCTCTGCAGACAAGAAATGGAAAATATTGGGGGTTGAGAAGTCTGACATGACCTGGCAACATGTGCTTCAGCCCAGAAAGCCAAGCGTGTCCTGGGCTGCATCCTGCGTGGCCAGCAGGTCAAGGGAGGTGATTCTCCCCCTCTACACGGCTCTCCTGAGACCTCACCCAGAGGACTGCATCCAGCTCTGGAATCCCTAACACGAGAAGGATGTGGACCTGTTGGAGCAAATGCAGAAGAAGGCCACGAAGATGGTCAGAGGGCTGAAGCACCTCTCCTATGAAGACAAGATGAGAAGTTGGGGCAGTTCAGCCTGGAGAAGAGAAGGCTTTGGGAACACCTTCCAGTGCCTAAAAGGGGCCTATAAGAAGGTTGGGCATGTAGTAATAGGACGTAGGGTGATGGCTTTAGACTGAAAAGGGTAGGCTTAGATTAGATATTAGGAAGAAATTCTACACTCTGAGTGTGGTGAGACAGTGGCGCAGGTTGCCGAGAGAAGTTATCAGATGCCCCATCTTTGGAAGTGTTCAAGACCAGGTTGGAGGGGACTTTGAGCAACCTGGTCTAGCAGACAGTGTCCCTGCCTGTTTCAGGGGGAGATCTTTAAGGTCCCTTCCAACCCAACCCATTCTGTGATTGATTGATTCTATGAGCATTTTCTTATTCAAGCTTTACTAGGATAGAGAACTCCTGTATCCATATGACAAACTGCCAAAGTGCTCAGAAATTGCCCTGTCATTTTGTTCTGTGGGAGAAATAAATGGAAATTAGACCCAAGTGATTTGTCAAGCTGGAGCTAATTGCTGAGTAGATCCATTTCAGAGGTGTTAATAGCTACTGTACAGAATACTTCAAATAAATGGAGCAGAGAAAAAGCTCAACCGACTGGTGGGACCCTGTTTTATTTGTTTTTGAAGAAGTTATTTTGAAGACCCCCTAAGACCCTCAGTTTAACAATCATTCCATCTGGGGCAGACTCTTAGGCACAACTGAGAGCAGGACTGCATGTGAGAAGGGTGTGCTGCTACTCCCACCTCCTGTTAAAGGCTGAGGGCTGATTAACTGGGTAGATTTCTGTATCATCTGATTACCTGCTTAAAAATGCGCATGTTAGGACTGCATCTTTTCTTCACTAAGTTAATGTCTTTTTGCCTCACTTTAAATCCATTTTATAGAGTAAGGAGCATGTTTAGAGTAATTCTATTTCAGTTCTTCATTAAATTGATGTTTTATGGTCTTGGATCCCTCATCTCCTTGAATAGTCTGGCTCTTAGACCCTTTTCAGTGCATTTTGACTGCTGCTTTTTCTAATAAACACTTTTTACTAATAACTTAGCAGTTAGATTGTGGCAATCAACTGCTGTAACTGCTGGGCCTCATCTGTGGATAGGTTACTACCAGCCACTCATACTGTTCTGGATTCCCAAGAGCTAATTATTCTGTCCTAATGCTTTCTGAAGGCTAGAGGTCTGAATCTGGAAAGACGTGGTAGTTGCTACACTTGGTGCTTTGAGGGTGATAAGATTTTTATTGAGGACACCAGTCCCCTGTCAAATAGTAACGAAAAGCCAATACTTTCTTTAGAGTCTCATTTAAAGCATAGTTTAAGTACATGTTTTCTGCTGTATTTATAATAGTTGACAACACAAATCTGTGAAACTTTTTAAAATTACTGTCTTCTAAAACTACATGTTCTGACTCTACTGAAGTCATAATTGAAAATATCTACTTAAAGAAAAAATAAACCAAAGGTAATAGGAATATTACAAAGAAATGATTAGCCTCACCTTACCCTAAAAAAAAAAAAATTACTGATTAATTCTTCAATAACATTTTTAATAATTTTCTTTCTACTCACCTCTGTATACTGGCCATTATAAGAAATGTTGCACAATTTATGAAGATTTCATAACAAGAGACATATCACTGCTGCAAAATAATTACACAAGTAAACCATATTTATGCAGTTTGTGTCACGAGAATCCTATTTTTAATTTATACTGCTGAATTAGTTTTCTCTTGGCACTGTACTGTATAGCTTCAGGGTGCAATGGAAAAACAAAATGTTAAGCTGGGAAAACACTGTATTCCCCACTAGTTCCAGATGCCCCAAAACAATAGATAGAAATCCTGCTTAGTTGAACTTTCTGAGAGACTTCACATTTTCAGAGGACAAAGCTTCAGATAAACAGGAGATCAAACTGCCTCTGTTTTCAGTTACCTGCAGCCTATAAAAAAGAAAATTTGCTTGTTTTGACTGCTTTAGAAAATTTGAAGCTAACATGATATAGCATAAATTACTATTACAGTGTTAGTCTGCCTTTGAATTATAAAAAGCGAGCTATTTCAATAGTCCCTTGTAAGAGCCCACAATTACGTAGGTATTGAATAACCTACTCTATTCTTTCTATGGATTATAGTGGAATATTTTGCCAAAATCTTTTATGTTGTTTCACTCAGACAGTTAGGGTAATTTGTACGTCCATTTAAAAATAACTGGCTAGAAAAGTAATGCAATTTTATAAGTTTGTCTTAATGAAAGGTAAACTTGTTCTTTAATGAAGATTAGTGGTATAGAGTGAAGCTCTCATTTTAATAGCTTTTACAGCATCTCAAAACTGCAGCAATCTACAATTTTTAAATTTTTGCCTTTTCCTCTTTTACTTCCTAAATTGAGTGCTCAACTTGTAACCAGATTTCATGGCATCTGCTGACATAATGATTTGTGAAGTCAATTTAAAAAGAAAAATTCTTTCCAAAATATACTGAGATTATATTATCATTTTCACAAAAAAAAAAATTCTTAAATTAGATTGAGCATTTCTTAGTGTTCTTTCTTTGGAGTAGAAGTGTCATCACAAATGACAGAGCATCGAACTCTCATCCTCTGGCCCCAAATATCATTTACGATGCTACAGTTACAGGGTGATTTAAAGCAGTTACAAGGCTCTAATTTACGTCAGTGATCTGGAGTCCAAAGGCATGGGACACAAATCCCATGTGGTTTTGTGCTATGTCATGTTTTCCTTCCTGTTCACCTATTCCTCTGCCCCAAATCAAAGTTTACTTAAGAAAATCCAAGTCCTTCATTTCTGGATTTCCCAGTCACAGGGAGCTGTGTATTTTAGAGCCTGCAAATTCAGAACAGACTCTCTTCTGTTTAGCCTGAAAATTCCCCATTTAAAAATTCTTCACTGAGCCAGGAATACTGGTGACAGGGAGAATTCTGCACTGAGGCATAGATGCCAGCAAAAATCCACTTGCTAAATCACATGTAGGGTCAAAGAATCCCTGGTGTTCAAACTGTCAATTACTCAGGGAATTCTCCCTCTTCTTCAAAGAAGCCTTTTCTCATTCTGAAGTTAGGTGGGGGAAAAGAAGGGCAAAAAAAGGTGGGGCAAAAAGGTAACTTACAGCACTGGGGATGGATGGCAGTCTCTAAGAAAAGGGAATCAGGTACCTTTTTTAACAGGAGGCTTGGCAATTGTTGGCTGTGGAGTCTGACATAATTGCAAAGGAGATCTAGAGCTCAGAATTAGATCCATTTGCAAATGAAAGAAACCCCCATCTTAGTAAACTTCTCAAATGATCTTCTGGGCTAACTGAACTGTCAGAAGCTGAGTTGCAAGAATATTGCAAATCAGTTTCTATCACCACCAAGAGTGGTTTGTCAAATAGACATGTATTTCTTGTGACAGCTTAAATCAGAGACACAGATAGCGTGCCTGTTATTGTCACATGGATTGTGAGGTGTGAATATGGACACTTCAGTTCTGAACAAAAGAACAAAAAGCATAAACTAGTGAAAGTTTAGGTAGTTCTTCAGTAACAACTGAGGACTTTTTATAAAGATTCTCTGCCCCCCACTGGGTAGATTGCTACCCATGGTTTATGTGGAATCACCTGTTCAAATCCACAAATGCATTGTGTCATTGGAAGCAGATATGGAACAGGAATCAAGGAAACAAAATATTCTGAAAATTAAAATGGAATATTAAAATTTTGCCATGCCAAGAGTCCAGAATGAGGAAATTAGGTGAATAGGAGAGTAGCTAGAAACAATAAAAAGGAATGGGGAGAAAAAATGTGAATAGTTAGAGAAACATGAGAAAGGTGATCAAGAATGGGGATCTAACACTTTTCACAGACAGTATTTGCTGGCTGCCATCCTAGGCAAGGGATACAATGCCATATCATATAAAATATGAATGCCCACTGAAGAAAAGTGACAAGTAGACCCAAAGGCTCCATTGTTTCCTTCAGAGGAATGCACAGTTGGGAAGGCTTCAAGGACTCTTCTGATACCTTTCAATGTGTTTTACATCATAAATCTTATATTTAAAAAAAAAAAAAAAAAAAAAAAACAAACAACAAAAAGTTGGCATGTTCCTACAATATTTCTCCTTTTCCTCATCTTGATAACAATGTATAAGGGTTGGAAGCTGTGAGATACATAATTACTTGAAACACACACTCATTTTGTGTACGTTCTGACTTGTGCACACACACTCACTTCAGTGTGATCTAAGGTATTCAGCACTTTGCAGAATTTTGTCTGCAAACAGCTGCAGAAGCTCCTTTTTTACCTAAACAAAAAACTATTCATCATAGTTGCAGAAAGTCACGGGTCTCTTTCTAAACAAACAAACAAAAAAGAAATGCCTGTGCGTAATGCAGTATTTGGAAACAAATTTGGACATTACTCACTCCTCAGAACATCTTCTGATTTAGAGATTTCATATTAAACAAAAGCCCTCCCAAAAGTATCAAAGGACACAGTGAAACAAGAATCCTTATCCCTGATTTTCTCCTCTATACGGACCAAACAGAACAGATATTATTTGCAAGAGGTCACTCACTTTTTTGTGCTCTTGTTTGGAGTTGAGATTACTTGTGCTTAATTCATTGCTTGTACCAATCCATCTTCTAGTATATAATTTAAACACCCAAACCCAATATTCTGCCAGAAAAAAAAATTTGGGGAGCTTAATAAACAGAAAACTTGATTAGCTCTTTTCTGAAAGAGAATCACCAATGCATATATGTGATTATTTTTTTATTCTACAACTATTTTTACTACACTGTTTTATATAGTTTTGGGGTATACAAAGGTGGGACTCTGTAGAAGAGTAGAATTAGGGGCTTCTTATGTGTTTAACAGATGTGACTGCTTGTGATGATAGTAAAAATGTATTCAAACACTGGCAAGCAAAGTTCACACGTTTTCTTCATCTGGTTTGTGTAGCACATTTCCAGTTTAGCTGTAGCTTGAGAAGCTACATTTTAATATTGTGTTGTCTTGGAAGTATATATAAATACCACCTCTTAAATTGTAAACCTGAAATGATTCTTTGATGTACAAATATAGAAAAAATATAATTTAATTTCAAACTCTTAGTATGGAACAATATTTTCTTTTTATCACCTCATTGGTTTAGTAATCAGATATTCCTGGTTGGCCTTTTGTTTTGATAATTGCTTTGTCCTTTCAGCATTGTCACAATAATTTTTATATGCATACGAGAATAATTAAATCTTTAAACTTAGTGTATTATGTAGATTAGAAAGACTCTTTCAGCTGAGGTAAACTACTACAGACCCATGAAAGTTGTTGGAGCTTTTATTTGGGGTAGGATTTCAGAGAAAGACTAGATCAGACTATGCAATGTGTAACTGGCCATACCCTAACCTACACATCCCAGTTTTCCACTGGTGATATAGGCCCTGATTGTAGAAAGCAGATGGATTCCTTTCCCCCATTGCTTAAGTAACCCCAGCTGAAGTCAGAGGGGTTCCTCACCTGTGTGTTTTACATGAGGTTCACAGCTGCTTTGCAGTGCCTGTGTTTTCTGTGTACAGTTCTTCTGTCGGATCTGTAGTGTCAGACTTCACAAGATTGGCAGTGCGGAATTCATGATTCACTTGGTTTTGGTTTTGTTCTGATTTTCTTCTGTTTCTGCTGTCTGGGAAAGCAAAAGCCAAATTCTTTTTTCCTCCTTTCTGCAGGATGGTGGTTTTTTTGTTAAATATATTCAAAGGATCATTAGTACTCAGGCAATATCCTCAATTCTGCAGTGAGTGTCTTGTGCACCTTTGATCTTGCACAACATTGATGATGAAGACGATGATGGCTCTATTTGACTCTTGAGAGCATGATTTCCTTGGTGAAATGATGGGCATGAGACCTGAGAAGAGTTTGTATGCCATATTCCCCCACCTCCCAGCAACGCATCTGGGAGAAAAAAATGTGAGAGAAAGAAAAAATCCCTGGAGAACCACAGGCAGCTAGTGTAGGTGGTCGTATTTTTCTAGCTGCTGCAAATGAGTTGCCTTAATTGGCCAGGACAAGTCTAGCCCAGAAAGAAGCTCAGTTTATTGGTCTACAAGAAATGTAGACAGTTTGGTAAAGTGGAAGAAATTGGCTTTTATTTTATTCACCACTGTTGAAGTTGTAGAGGGAAGCATTTGACATGGCACTGAGTTTTAAGGACCTTAGTGAATCTAAAGACTATTTATCCCTGAAAACTACTGTTAGTATTGATTTAAGCCTGTTCCCAGATTCCTTCTTCATTTTACAAAGTAGACTTGTGCAGGCTGTTTTCAGGTGAGAGGTCTGTTTCATAGAAAGCTCCAGGCTAAATCTATTTCTGGAGCCATCAAGGCCAGACTGATGCTTCTCATGCTTAACTTTCTGCTCTCACCACAGCACCTGCATAATCAGAATCAGTAGATTTAATTTGGCTGGACAGGGTAAGCAAGTCAAAACCATCATTGCTCAAGCAAATTGTTTGAATATCCTTCACTGCAGGGAAGCTGCCTCTACTTCATGAGTGATGCTGCTCAATTCTGTCAGAACTGTTCATTTGCAGGAGAGGAGTAGAAGTGCAAAAAGAGTCACATCTTCATTGCCAGCATTTTTCACTGGAATAATAGAAGTTTTGTGGGGACTTCCAATTCCCTTTAATGTTTGTGACTCATCTCCTTTTTACTTCTGGCAGTGTTTGGGAAGTGTTGGCTCCCACAGTAGCAGTTGTCAGTGCTTTATTGAGGACCATGAACTGTCAACTTGACTTAAGCATACAATTTCCTTACTGTCTAGTGATAATCCATTGCTAATTATTACCCATTACTCTTATTACCAGATGTTACCTGGTGTTTTTTCATTTCAGTTTTGAGGCTGTATGGGGACAGTTAACACACTGTCTTTTGACCACAGTGCTCCCTGACCCACATAATTTTGTTTGTTGATAGAAAAAAAAACACTCTAGCATCTCCTCCTGGAAGTGGATTGAGATCTGTGCTGATGGTATTAAGCCTCTCCCTGCCTTGGATCACAAAATGATTTTGTCTAATTTGCTACTAAAATAGGATCTGGTACCCTTTGGAGGGTAGTATTCTTGCCTGGCTGAACATTTTTAGTGGCCAGATTGTCACCTTACTGAGATCCACACAGTACCTGCTGGTTTCCCCTTGTTTGATGTGTGTAAGTGATCATTTGAGAGTACCCATTCAGTGTCATTTTTACCCCTTTTCCACACTCAGTGACCAAGCTGGCTTTATTAATAGCAGGAGAAAGTGGTTGTGATGGATAAGGAGCAGCAGTTGGCACTTAGTTAAGGCAAGAGCAAGGTGGAACAATGACTGAAAGAGATAATGATGGTTTCTGTCTAATTGATTTCAGAAGGTTTTGGACACCTAGCTGCTCATTCTCTGGTGACTCTCTTGTCACCAGGGATAGAAGTTGCCTGTTCAAGGATGGAAAGGCTGTATTTTTTGAGGGGTGATCAATCTCATTCAGTTATGAGACATGAGTCCATGGGACAGAGAACACAGTGCAATAGGGAGCAGACAACTTGTACAAAGTAGATTGTGAAAGTGTCATAAATCAGAAGAACAGTGCAGTTCTGTAATCAGTTATACATGCTGGTCATTTTATGTAGATTACTCTGTTAGAAAACTTAATGTCTAACAATTTGGAGCCACTGCAGAAAAAATGATTATTTTTGCTTATTAAGATACATTTCTTTCCCAGTTACATGGAAAGTCTACATTATGGACAGCCCTGTTTGCCTTCTGGTTTCTGGAGTAATTTTTAGCTCTTAGTTGTGATCTAGAAAACCATCAATGACCAGAATTCTACTTAGCTGAGATATTTACTCCACCTCCATGATATAATAATGCACCTGAGGCCAGGTGAGGTGCCTGGCTTGGAACCTACAATTTTTTAGTGTTTGCAGATCTCGTAAAGGTTTTTAAGGGATAAAGACCTTGTTTTTCCTTTGGACTCACCAGAAGTAGCATAAGGATTCACTGGCATATCTAAATTTAAAGTAAGTTGGGAGTGAATGGTCTAAGGAATGAGTCAGTCTTCTAGAGGGCCCTGGGCTATTGGATCTTCTTTCCCTGGCTTGTAGTAGGCATTACATTTCAGGACTACCTTTTTTTTCCCTTGCTTGTGCAAACTGAGTGTTGCTTGAGCGGGAATTTGAGGTTTGGGATTCTGGAAATTATTAATAAATTCAGGTTTTTTATGTTGTTGTTATACACACACATTCATAGATATACACGCATATACATATATATATATGTATAAAAATATGCACATATACACACACACACACACACATACATGTTTACATTATTTGTGATAGGCTTTTCATAGTTGTGCTTATTTCTTTAGTGGGGTACCTGGGTTTTTGGACAGCATAGTGTCTCAAGAATGAACCTAACAGGGAGAGGGAATCATAGATCATAGTAAATCTGGACTGCAGATTTGTTCCTTGTTCCCTGCAGGCTGTGTCTTGTTCCATCTCATAGTGCTAACTGGAGAGGAAAGAAATGATCCTGTTAAAAGGCTTCAATAATGTCAGAGGCTAGGAGAATAAAATAAAAAGAAAAGAGAGATGCGGTGTTTCCATACAGCAAAAAGTTGAAGGGTAGAACTTATAAAATACTTAATTATTTATAAATCTGTACAAAACATTACAAATGTATTTTGTTGGTTTAGGTTTATATGTTGCCTAATACAGAAGAAACACACCTTAGTGATTTAGGTGAGATCATTCTGAGAACCTTTTTTTCTTCTTTTGTAATAAAGAATTCCTTATGCATGGTCTCAAACCGTTAAACAAGAAGCAAAAATAACTAAATCTCTGCAAACAGGAATTTAGTTCACCTACAGTTGAAGCTGTTCCTTTTCAATGCCATCTCAAACAAAAGAAAAGCAATCAGGTTGCATGGTCATGAAGCAATTTGTTACAGCTGCACAACTTCAGTAGTGGAAAGGGGTGTTTCCTTCCAAATATGATGCTTCCCTCTCTGAAAATAAAACTGGGGGATGAGGGGGAATTAACTAGGCCTGATTTACTCAGAAATGCAACTGAGTTTCTTGGAATTAACTTTTGTGGCTTTAGCACAAGTTTTTTTTGTTGACACTGCTGTTTTCAGTAAACTACTTAAAGTGTATATAGTTAAAGATCTAAGATTATCTAGAAGTTTCCAACGAGGAATTTGTACTGACCTAAATACATTGTGGGTTTTTTTTTTTTTCTAAACCCATTTAACTCAAGCCAATGCAACTCCTTTGTACAAACAATCTTTGTATAATTACTGAACAAGAACAGGCATTAATAAGTACCCAGGCAAGGTGCAATATCCTTTAGAAATCTTTTCCTTCAAAAATGAATGGAGGCTAGATTACTAGTGTGATCTCAAAGAGGAAAAGGCGTTAGAGAAGTAAAATTAAGAACAAATACAGAAGCCAAAATTCTGCCCAGAGAAAATACCTTTGGTACTATCTCAATCATATCTGCATATCTCTGCAATATCATCCTGGCCCCATTTAAATCACTGGGAGGGGTGCATGAATGATAATCAACGCAACAAAGAGATCTCTGCAAATAAAAGTTTGAAGTTGTGTCAGGGAAGGTTTAGGTTGGATATCAGGAAAAGGTTCTTCATCCGGAGGGTGTTTGGACTGGAACAGACTTCCCAGGGAAGTGGTCACAGCACCAAGCCTGATGGACTTCCAGAAGCATTTGGACAATATTCTCATGGCACATGGTGTGGCTCTTGGGGATGATCCTGTGCTGGGCCAGGAGCTGGTCTCGATGATCCTTGTGGGTCACTTCCACCTCAGGATATTCTGTGAGTCTATGAAAATCTCCTGAAACTTCTTGACTTTTTCAAAAAGGCAGTGTTGAAAGGGTCCTGATTCATTCCCAAGCTGAATTAAAATAAATAAAAATAATTTAAAAGAAAAAACAAAAAAACATGGGAGGAAAATAGTGATTTCCCCAAAATGCAACACCCAGCGCCACCAACAACCCTTTCTGGTTTTATTCCATTATGTGAAGTTTTAAAGAAGTTTAACCTGCTGTATTATATCTACCCCAAACTGCTCTGCAGTTGCAAACCTCTACCTACAACTTTATTTGGTATAAAAGTGGTTTGGTTTCCATTTGGTTAAAGCAGTTGACGTAAAACAAACTGAAATAAGCTCAGCCTGGACCAGATTAAGCCTGATCTCACCACGTTTTTGCACAAGGTAATTTATATCACTTGAGAAAAGGGTTCCCCCTCACTGTTGGGATAATGATTCTTGGAAGAATAGTAACCACAAAACTGAAAGAAAACTCTTTGGACAGACCTTCTCTGCAGAGGCAAGAAGCCCTCCTATCTTAGAAGGAAATAAACTTCAGAAAGGGCCTTCTCTCCACAAGAGAATGCTCTGCCTTGTCACTGCCAGCCCACATTACTGAACACTGGTGGTTTTTTGGTTTTTTTTGTTATGTGTGGTGACTGTATCAACATTCACTCTGTGTATTCTGGAAAAATGGTGTGGTTAATGCTAATTTCCCAAACACTTAATGGCTCTTTAAATAATTTGAGCATTTTCAGAGTTTGGCACTTAGTTTCTGCCTTCAACACACAAAAGCAGCTATAGTGTGCATGATTTTTCACCCAGAATTACATATGCTTGCAGTTTAGAAGCCACAAATACCTCCTCCTTTTTTTCCCCCTCAGGTATAATCAATTATTTAAATGAATATAAATGTAATCAAACTTAAATTTGAAGTGAAAATAATTGTATAGAAGTAAAGAGGCCCTAAAAATGAAAGTCTAATCAAGACAATACTACCTGGAATGCAAAGCATTTTTGCCTTTTCTGTCTCTCTCTTCTTATATATGTATGCATATGTAGTACATGTATGGATAGAAGAATATGTAACAGCCTTAACTTGTTGTGAGTTTTTGACTCTCCAGTATAAAGATGCTGACACACTGTAGTGGGTTCAGTGGAGGGCAACCAAGATGATCAGAGACTGCTGCACTTGATGTGTAGGGAGAGACTTTCTTAAATCTGCAGGGATCTTACTGCTCTCCCAATCCACATCATGGGAGAGGGCAGAGACGACAGAGCCTGACCCTTGTCAGTGGTGTGCAGGGACAATAAAAGTGGCAACAGACACAAATCAGATCATGGGAAATGTTGATTAGACATTGGGAAAATCTTTTTTGCCATGAGGGTGGTCAGACTTTGGAATGGGTGCCCAGAGAGGGTGAGCAATCTCCATCCTTCTGGGAGAGCCTGAAATTGGCTGGACAAAGCTCCGAGAAACCTGCTCTTGGGTCGTACTGGGCAAAGCAGAGATCCCTTCTGATCTAAATTATTCTGTGTTTTGTGGTTTTAATGATGCAATAACACATTACTCCATGCATATTCTAAGCCATAGTAATTAGGGAGTTCTACCCACCTCCTCTCTTCTTGAAAAGTTTTTTTAAATCTCCAAAACTGAAAAAAAGATTGTGACTCTTCACTACACAGTAAAGCTGACCCAGGAAAAATTATGAGCAATAGTTGACAACATACAGCATGGGACATTATATTTAGAAATATGGTTATTATGTTTAAAAGTCCTGTTATGAGTCATATCTATTAAAATAACTTTTATCACTTTGTTACTGAGACAGGTGATGGCATCATTTAAGTTATCTGGCCAAGGGTTCTTTCATGAAGTACTATTTTCCTTCAGAAAAACTTTTTCTTTTCCTTCCAATGACAAAGCTGGCCTATGGAATTTTGAGATGTCTGTTGAAATAGTACATTTAGTGTACTTTGCATTCCTTAAGTGTTGTTCATGCTTGTAGTCCCTGGAAACCATGGGAGTTTGAGTTGTACTGTGGCCTAAGAATATCAGTTTGAACATTTTGTAAGCATAGATTCTTGCCTTTTATATTTTCTTTGCAAGTACCTGTTTAAACTAGAATCCTGGCAGGTTTTCTAAAGAAAATAAGACTATTTCTTGTGGCGTATGTATACTTGAATGATCTTTTGTAATATGGAAACTGGACTACAAATGTATTGAGTAAAATCTTCTTGACCTTCAGGATTTGCCAAATGGCTATATGGGATTTCATAGACCAGTACCTTTAACCTCCTCATTTCTTCACCTAAGAATGACAACATGATTGAAGCAAAAACTGTAATTTACTATCATTAAGTTATATAACTTTTTCAGTGAATTCAAGGCCCATGGGAGCTTTCAGCCTCTATGTTAAAATACATTTTAAGTTCTTAGGGTCTTAAATATTTTATTTTGCTTTGTTTTTTGTTTGGGCTTAAATGTGGCTTCATTTTTGTGTCCAAGGTTTTGCAGATAAGCGATGATGCATAAATTTTCCTGTGCACCATTTTTTTGGTTTGTGGATTTGCATATAGCAAACTTTACCTTCACTTTAAAAAGAATGAAGCTGTACTGTTGAAGAATATGGTCTATTTTTGCTTCAAAATGGGTGAAAAGAATAATCAGAAAAATGTATTTATGTTATCTCTGCATGTGAGATAACATAAGCATATTCAGTGTTGGAGGGGCAAAGGCAGGTAATACAGGAACAGCCATTATTCAGCGGGATTCTCAAGGACAGCAGGGGGTACTGCAAACTCAGGTTTGTCTGGGTGAATAAAAATATGTGGCTCAGAGCAAAAAAACCCTCTACTGTTAGAGAGGACGGCTTTTCTGTGGGTTTAAGTTCATGTTGACAAGTGTTGGTGAAGATACCAATCCCTGAAAAATATTGTCCTCTATTTATTTACGGAACAGCTGTTGCACTAAACTCCTGCCTCTACTGGCTGCCTTGACAGCATGCCTGAAACTCCTGTGGGAATAGTTAAATCTCTGCAGAACTTTGGCCTCTCTGCTGCATATGTCAGAGAGTTCAAAACTTTATGTGTTAAGTCTCTTTTTTTGGTTCCTGTGACTCTCATATCGCCTAGATGGAACAGAAAGCACCAAATGAACAAAGTAGCCTTGTTGTTCTGGCTTGACTCAGATTAGTAAATTATACCTCACTTGCAGTACTTAACAAATAACACCCACACATAAATGCTAACTTTATTCTCTCTGCATTGCTTTCTTGAAATATGAGTTTATTAAATCAAGCTTTGCCTTTCTATTTACATTTACAAAACACACCTCATGGATACATAACCAAGAACTTGTAAAGTACATCTGTTTTCTGTAAATGATTTGTACAATCAGGTATTCCGTCTTATTCTGAAAGGGGTGGATTGCATGTATGTGGCATAAAATTACTTATAAAATAATAATTATAAGCTCAACTAGATACTATTCAGTATTTACTCTATAGTATGTTTTTTATTCAGTATATGCCTCACTGTAACTTCAAAAAGGAAGGCTACATAAAAAATAGAAATATAAACAGAAAGTTTCCTTGGAAAAGTTGCTAACCTAAGTACAGTCAAACAGTATAATTACTGAATTAAATTTATTTTGGTTCAGACTCTAGCTTTGCTGGAACCTCCTTTAGAATCATAGGAAAGCATGGCCTCATCTTATTTTTCCTTTCATTTATAGATCAAGAATATAAGCTGTTTGACATGAGAGATCATGCACTTCAATTCCAATTTGCATTTTGATTCAAAACTCAGTGTAGTTAATGAACTTTTAAAGAAACATGTATTTTGTAGGATTTCTAAATTCCTCAAGATGTTCTTTCATAAGTTATGTGATAGAAAAAGATAATTTTTAACACTCTGGCTGAGATTGTTGTAAATTGTTGTAAATTATACTTTCAACCTGAGATAAATAAGTGGTATGATATTCACAAAATAATTTGCTATGGCTTTGTATATTAAATATAAAATTGGATTCCTACAGGCAAAATACTTGACTTAACTCACAGGGAAATGAGAACTAAAATTCATAAATGATGAAGCAGAAGGTGATGGGTTCCATGACCGTTACCTGAGGGCTTTTGTGTATAAGTTGAGCTCAGGAGATGTAGGTGGATAAGTGATGGCACTACAAATTGCATAACAATGATTTTCTCAGCAGGGATCTTATGTGGATGCTTCCTCTGTACTAAGAAAACTCCCCAGAGATGGAAGGATTTTCTGTGATCAGTGGGTCAATGGACACAATCAACACCCAAGCAAGATTTCTTCACCTAATAAATGAGGGACAAGGAGTCTTGAAGTGAGAGACAATGAAGAATCACATTGATTCATTCTTATCTCACCTCTGCTTGGGGAAAAAAATCTCTAATTGTATCAGATATGAAAAAAGAATACAAATGATAGGAATACAGGAAATGACAGGGAATTAGCTGTATTTCTTTTTTTTTCTTTGAAGATACTCTAAGAATAGCTACCAGACCGTGCAGAACTAAATTAATTCTATCTATACCTGTAAGTATATTTTATATATTTATCATTATATAATTCTATATAATTCTGTTACCATCCCAAAAAGTGTTCAAGAAACAATTTATTGTGGCACTCAGTGCTATGGTTTAGTTGATATGGTGGTGTTTGATCAGTAGTTAGACTTGGTTATCTTGGATCCTTTCCAACCTTAATGATACATAAGAATTTGGAGGAAATAGCTGCCCTGAGTGCCTCAGGGGTGAAGCAGCTAAAGAGACAGTGTCTGGGTTCAAGCCCATCCTTCTACAAACTTGTAGGCAACTCCCTGACAACATACAAAGAAACATTAAAATGTTCAGCTTTCAAAATGAAGCTGGCCTCATTCAGTGAATGTCAAAATTAAGGCCACAACAAGCATAAATCAATCCTGAAGTACCACACTTTTTAACCAGTGGTCTGTAAACTACTGATGGACTACAAAGCTTATTCCTGTATGTACTGCAAAGAACCAAAATGGCCAAACCCAAACTTTGTGTTTAGTTATTTACTTAAATAAAGCAATCATAGAACTGCTGCAAAAGTTAGTCCTGGGATTTTTTCAAGAAGCTTAGGTGGATATTTGACTAAAACATAGAAAAGCACCTTTATTATGATATTTCATGTAATATCTTTGTGGCACAATTAGGGGGAGAAATAGAACTCCTGGAACCAATCCAGTGCATTAGAAAGAGTAGCTTACTGTTTGCCCAATGCAATAAAAGAATTACAGAAAAAATATTATGTGATAGCCTGCTTTCTGCTATACATAGAGGGTCAGAGTTAATTCTGACATTTTTAGTATTTATTACATAGGCAACTTAACTTAATTAACATTGTTTTGACTGCAGCAAAATGATGAACAACTGAGAGCAGAAATTTGAAACAGAGTATTAGAGTTGTGTATAAACTTGTTTGTTACAGCCCTGTAGGAAAGAAAAGAAAAGAAACAAAAAGAAAATAACAGGTACCTGATGTAGCTGTTCAGTTAGTAAACTACATTTATCATCCAGCTGATACCCCATAACTTGTAATGGATCTAAATCTTAATTCATTTCTCAACCTGGATCATGAACGAGTGTGGTGGTTTAATGTTGACTAGGTACCAGGTGCCCACTAAAGCCACTTTATCACTTCTCTCCTCAGCTGGAGAGGGGAAAGAAAATAAAATGAAAGGCTCATGAATGAGCTGAGATACAGACAGGGAGAGATCACTCACTGATTAACGAAATGGGCAAAACAAACTTGACTTGGTGAAATTAATTGAATTTATTACCAATCAAAATCAGGGTAGACTAACACAAGGAAAAAAATTCTTAAAAACAGCTTCCCCTCACCTCTCCCTCTTTCAAAGGTCCCACACGATTAGCTCAGTTGGTTAGAGCATGGTGCTAATAATGCCAAGCTTGCAGGTTCAATCCCTGTATGGAATGTGCGCTTAAGGGTCAGGCTTGATGATCCTTCTGGGTCCCTTCCAACTCAGAATATTCAGTGGATGATATCTGTAGATAACTTTACTCCTGGTTTTCTACTTCCTCCTCCCCAGCAGTGCAGGGAGATGGTGAATGGTGGTTCCAGTCAGTTCATCACGTTTCTGCCGCTGCTTCCTCATCCTAAGGGAGATGAATCCTTTCCTTGCTCCAGTGTGGGGTCCCTCCCATGGGAGACAGTTCTTCATTAACTTCTCCAACGTGAGTCCTTCCCACAGGCTGTAATTCTTCAGAAACTGCCCCAGTGTAGGCCCCTTCCACCTCGTGCTGTCCTTCAAGAACAGATTGCTCCAGTGCAGGTTCCCCATGGTTACAAGTCTTGCCCAGAAAACCTGCCCCAGTATGGGCTCCTCTCTGTGTTTTCTCATGCATATATCTCAAATCTTATCTGAGGAGGTTATCTCTAAAACGATCCATTTAGCAGTGCTAACCTGAAACTTCAAAATAAAAAATTAAGGTACAGTGATGCATGCTTTTGTCAGATATCCACTAGCAGTAAGCTAACAAGCAGCTCACTTTATAGAGTAAGTGAAATGAAATAATTGTGGACGAGTAAGTGCTGTGATCATATTTACCTGGGCTAGACTGGAAAAAGCAGCTGCCAGCCAAAGTGTCTCAGGTCCCATCTCCCATATAACATAAAGCCTTCATTCCATCAGTTGCTGTGTTTTTGCATGTGACACAAGGAATACATTTTATAAACATCTTTTTCTAAAGGACTAAGCTGCATTGCATTCTGAAATTTTATGTGTTAAAGTCAACTCTTGATTAAGTGAGTAAACGACTAATGAACTAAAGCTGTTGATTTAAAACATTACAAGGCAGGAAAGAATCCAGCCTACTTCTCCTACAGTGTTTGCAATCTCATTTCTAGATCTATGTTTGTAACAGACAGCACACATTTCTAATGAGGATACTTCCCATTTTTACACCTGTTACAAGCCCTTTCAAATAATTTGTCTGCAGATTTTGATATTAACACAATTGCTTCTATAAATTGTGCCATGATGAGAGTATTTGTATTGTTCGGAGCACGCAACCTTCACATTATCTCTGTAGCAGTGTGAACTGATGTCAAGAAATGCGGGGTTTAATCTGACTAAACAAGTTGTTTTCTTAAACATTGTTTTGTCTTTTCCAATCAGATCACTTCCCTCTTGAGTCAGTGGAAAACTTGTGAATTTAAGTAGAACTTAAATAATGATCACAGCCATGTATATCTTATTCCTGCAAGGAATCCCTTTCCTAACTAGTCTCCTTTCAAATGGTTATGTTCCTGTGATTTTCTCTGTGAATAAAGACTTGGCCTATCATTTGAGCTCTGAATTCATTGCTGGTGAGTATTTAAAAGTCTCTGTCACAAGGCCAAGGATTTAATTGTCACTGTGCTTACCAGTCCCTCCAGAGAGGCTAAAGCATGTGGGAGTAAAGGTGTGTATGTCAGCCCTTCCCATGGATAACTGAAGAACCTCCAGATCTCCATAACCATTGATATAACACTGTTCAGCTACTAAAAATTGGACTATCTTTAAGAGGAAAATGTAGAATTCCCTTCATGTTCCTAACTTACCATCTTCTGCATAAAATACTTGTTTCCCCAGATGAGGTTTCTCTTAAGAGATAAGATTCTTTCCTTTTTTTCCTTCTGTATTTAATCATTTCATCATCCATTATGTAGTCCATCTGCCCTCTTGTGGTTTCCTTTTTGATCTTTCCACTTTTACTTTGCATTTTTCAGAGACTTCTTGACTATTTTATATTTCCTGTTCTCTAAGTATGGGATGAGCTCACAAGTCAAGTTTCACCTCACAATGTATTTTTCTAGTCTGAGTAATTCTGAAATCCATTTTTAGTGTTAGAAGAGGCTGGGAATTAGTTGCAGCCCTGGAAAGACTCCAGTGTCATGAACAGTACAGTCAGTTCTTTTAGGACTTTTCCCAGTTTCTCTCACAGTTTGAGGGGAAAGTCCTTTCTCCTAACTCTCTGTTCTAAATGGATTTTTAAATTTTTTCTCAAATCACTTGTAACATTTTTTCTTGGAAATATATCCTTTAACTAAGAAGTAGCCTGCACTACCCTTAGCCTGGTGAGCACTATGCTCTATGCATTAACATTATTGATGTCAATTTGTTAAACTTTGCTTTTTAAGAGTGGCTTTTCATTCACCTTGGCAAGTCAAACTCCGTAGGGCAATAGGACGAGGTCTCTGTGGTGTGTGGTTGTCTCATGTGACACGGGATGCTCACTGATGATAAGGGAGAAAAACTCTTCTTCCTCATTATCCTTTATTCTTCAAATGGAGCAATTGCTAAATCTCAAGCCCTGCCATCATCATGAAAGGATGTATTTGACAAGAGAGGTTCTTCCCAGTATATCACTATCTGATACTCAGCATGGATCACTGAAAAGAAATCTAGGATTTGATTCCTGGTTGTTTGCCGATTCGACCTTTTTAAAATGCTTTTCAGATCTGTCCTCCCAGATGGGGCAGCTGAGGTGTGTGTGGCAGGTGGCTGGCAGGAGAGAATCAGGGGATATTCTACAGCTCTTCTGAAGGAACACAATCTCTCTCTGGTTCTCTTCTAAATACTGCATGGTGCAAGCTTTTTAAAAGAACTTCTGGACTGCCTGAGGTGTGTAGTAGAATATGCTGAATGATGTAGTAAGACTTACCTTGTTTGACATTTATTTTCTTCTTATTTTGGTTTCCAGGGATTTTTAATTTTTATCTACTACTGAACCCTCTGTTTGACAGAAAAACCACACACAATGCCATGATCCCCTCCCATTCTTTATAGCTCCTTTGAGACTCCCAAAATGACCCTGTACCTTGCCTAATGAGACCTAAGAAATATGTGTGGGAGAAGGTCAGTGCTGAAAACACCAAGTGTTTGTCAAAGTTTCCCAGGACAGAGTGCAGAAAGTGAGGAAAAAAAAAAAAAGGACCACTGCTACATTTTTACATACCTTAGCTTGGAAAGAACAACTTAATATTACTGCTAAAAGTACCCGATAGGCATTTCTAAGCCTATATGAGCTCTGAAAATTGAGGAAGCTGGAAGCTGGTTCCAGGAAGCCTCAGGGTATATCTATATAGAGAGTTGCAGACAGACAGAGGGTATTCATCCCACACTAAGTTTACTGGCTGCAAGCCAGCTGTGAGTTGGGGCCAGGTACAGCTATTTTAGCACAGTCCTGAGCTTCAGCTATCGTGCCATCTGCCTCTGGGACAACAGGCTCATGTGTGAAGAGAGAATTGTTTCCTTTCAGAAATTCCTGCTTTTGAGTTGCTGCTCTCACAGCCACTGAAAACTAAATTCTCACCATTTGTAACTATATCACAAATCCAACGCCTTTCTTTCTCTTTCTTTCTTTTCTTTCTTTCTTTTTTCTTTCTTTCTTTCTTTCTTTCTTTCTTTCTTTCTTTCTTTCTTTCTTTCTTTCTTTCTCTCTTTCTCTTTCTCTTTCTCTTTCATTCTCTTTCTCTCTCTTCTCTTCTCTTCTCTTCACTTCTCTTCTCTTCTCTTCTCTTCTCTTCTCTTCTCTTCTCTTCTCCTCTCTTCTTTTCTTTTCTTTTCTTTTTTTTTTTTTTCTTTNCTCTTCTCTTCTCTTCTCTTCTCTTCTCTTCTCGATTTTGTAGTAAATGTAGTAAAATTATGATTCAGACTTATTTCAAACAGTGACAAAAAGGAAAACTGCAAGAGCTCTTCACTACTGATTGCTTGCATGCTGACAACCACTCTGGTTTCACTAAATGTATCTCAAAGGCTATCATAGAATTATCAAGGTTGGAAAAGTCCTCTAAATAATGGAAGAGTAGGATCTCCTTCATCCAAATAAAAAATTTACTTACTGCAATGTTCCTCTCTCACCAGGCTATTTGTGTGTTGATTTGAAGTTTAACACCTAAGGACTTCTGAAAACAAAGAAATAATAAAGAAATAACTGTGTTTATATTTATCCCTTGCTTTATTAATGAACTCAAATTCTTTTCAACCGCACAAAACCCAGTTCCCCCCAAGGTGATGCCTGGCCTTATAAGGCCTGGAATAAGCACTAACAGATCTACACTACCATGCCTCAAACTTAGTTTAACTTCAGTAAAGCATAGGTATCTGCTATCCATGATTATTTATTGTTCAGGATGAGAAATTGTGTATTAAGACTCAGAAGGAGAGAACATAGTTATTACTCTTGCCCTTTTTCCACAATGCAAAAATAAACTTATGTCACACCCTTCTAAATGGAGCTCCTCTGTCAGGAGCTATTGAGCTATAAAGTGCAGCCAGTGGTATCTACAGACAGATGCTCCAATTGCAGAGGTGTAGGGGAAAGGAGTGTATTGTCTGTGGAACAAATAAACCAAAGCAAACCAAATCCTATCCTGCAGACTTTTAGAAGTCGATTGGTACCTTAAAGCTTACTTGCTTCCATCAGAAGTTAGGAGGTATAGATTACCAAAAGAAAGTAGATTAATTTTTCAATCTGTCCTGAAAGCCAGTGTAACTTAACTTTTGACGGAAGTCAAAGATTTTCTGTTCATTTTAGGACAAACTCCAGTTTTGTGTCCCATATCTTGCTTCCAAAATGGCTTCACTTGATATTTTACACATTTTCTAATTTACACTTAACCAGAATATTAGAAGCCTGCAGATGTTTCAGCATTCATGAGAATAAATTTGGTTAGCAAGAGTTACTCAGTGCTACCCAAAAATTACTGTATTAGTAGAAATTCTGGGCTAAATTCTGTGATGAAGTAACTGGCACAGTTCAGTCGATTCTGTGAAAAATCACCAGGGGTTATTACCGTGCAAACCTATCCTGACTTAATTTTTTTTAAAGCAACAATCTTCATGTGGCTTCTGTGAAATGTAACTTTTTTTTTTCCTAGCAAAAGTAAATTGTAGTAAAATTACATTTGTCCCATGATATAACACTTAAATTTAGTTTCTAAAAGGTTAGTTTTCCTAAGTCATTGCACAGGAGTAAACTGGGATTCCAGGTGTAGGATGTGTTTTTTAAAGAAATGCCTGAGGTAAAAGAAGAAGTACAATCAAGCAGGGCAATTTATTGTTCTGCATTATTCTTAAGACTGTGTATGAAAAATCAAAGGCTTTTGAACTGCTTATATTCTGGCTTTGTTTTTCAACTGCAGCATTTCTGAGTTTAAGTAGAAGTAGTATTTACCAAGAAAACACGAGCAGCAAATGTTTTTCTCGTGTTGCTTTTTATACTCATACGATGTCACAAATTATGACATTGTAATATCATAGTTCAAGACAGATTGAGTCATACTTCTGCTGCTTTTCTGACTGCAGATATAAAGAGTTAGCATTTGTGGTGTACAGGAATAGTCATGTTCAGTTAATGAACACCATTGTCAGTACTCCAGTGTCTAGTAATGAACTCTGGTAATGAACACTAGTGCCATCAGTTTTTAAAATTCTGATCGACAGAGCAGATTCATAAGATTACTACAGAATTAATATGACCTGCTAGTAGCAAAAATGTTGCCCTCATAAGACATATGTATAGTGAGATCAAGCTAGGCCATTGTACCTGGAATTTAGCTGACCTTGAGCTAGCAAAACCCCAAACAGCCTAACTAACAGCAACAGTGACAATTTATTGGTACCCCAACAAGCAGCAGACTGTGATACTGTCAGGACCCAGTCTCATTCATATTATGCATATCAAAGTGAAGTCAGAGTGATTTTAGAATAGTGAAATTAAAACCAGGTAATTTTAAGCCAGTTTTCATCAGCTTGCACAATTAAGAATATTAATGGCTCTGTCATCTAACATTTCAAATTGGTATCTCTGACTTTTGCACGATGGCAATAATAGGTGTCAGAAGACCTTTAAATTTATCTAGCATCTAATCTATGTCAAGTACTGTTCTTTAAACTTGCTCATGTGAAGTTGTAAGCTAACTAAATGTTGAAAACTCCTGTTGTTTTTAGGAGGAGCTGGACTACCTCAGTGCTTATTTTCAATTGTGAGTACATACTTTTGTAATAAGAGATGGAAATTAAAACATAGTAGATAATAACAGGAAAGAATATGAGCTGTGTTTCGTGGGCTTTTTTTCTTGCGATTCAAAAGCACCTTGTAGAAAATTATTGAAAGACTTTTTGAGAGTTTTGTTTAATTTCTAACAATATAAAAATATAACTCTGATATCTTAGAGGAGCCAAGTTGTATCCTAGTGTAACAATCAGTTAAGCCTTCTGCTTGTGGTTTGAATCTTGCCCTAAGGCTGGTACAAATATTGCTACATGTAATGACTTGTAGTAAAACAAAGAAGTTCCCATATATCAACCTTTTCTCTTTCATTTCTTTGAGGCATTTCCTAACTCCCAGCACTTCATGGAAGTTTGTTCTTTCATCCCATCTCCTTGTAACCTTTCAGTTCTTCCAAATGACTCCTTCCTCAGTCCAAGGGCTAGAGATGAAGGAGGACCTTGTAAACCCATACTAGATGGGCCAATCAAGTTATTAGGATATTTAATATTTTCAGCTCAGCTCTGCATACCTATTCAAATGATCCTGGAACCGTTCCAAAAGATTGACACTGGAATGGTTAAACTGCACTTAGTCTGTATTCAATAATCTTTAAAACAAGTGGTGTATTGAAACGAAATATTTCCATCAAGGTAATTTTCAAATCTCACTATCTGAAGATGCACAGGTATGTAACAGCAAACTTAGTGGAACTGCATTTCTGCAGTAGCTTCTTTCACTACCACTGTAGTGTTCTGGTTACCCCCTTCTGTTCAGAGATTTAAAAGGTTGGCAGTAGGGCTTCTTGTGAGTACATTAAAAATGTAGGCAACCATTAAAATGGTATTGTCAAATCATCTTGCTCAGAAGAATCCACTACACCCTAACTCATAGGTCAGGCTGGGGCAGCCTCTCTGGCCACAGCACTTGTTTTCCTAGTGACTGAAACCAGTAAAGCAGATCCTCTCTCGCTAACCTTACTCAAATGCATGGCCAGTGCTATTGAAAGATTAGTGTCTCATCCACATAGGCAACATAAACTCTACCACATTCCTTTTGCTTTTGAGATCACCTATGTTTCAGGTTAATGCAGCATTTGCTACTTTGGGTTAGCGCGAGTAAGTTGATAAGACACAGGAAATTCTAAAATGACCAAAGGTATTTTAAGAGCAAACTGAAGAATAGCAGAGAGCACTAGTCTGGTAAATCCTAGAGCACAGGGGTGTCCTTGAGAAAGTCATCCTCAAGGGGAATGTGGTTGCTAGCAGTTTCAGCAGACAAATCACACATGGAATGAGCCTTATAAAAACACTGTTCTTGCATCAGTTTGAGGTCAGGTTGTGGCTAAAGTATATTGAAAAGGAAGGGAGAGTTTTCCTTGTGTTGTTCCAAGAGGAATCACTGGAACAAATGCCTTGCCTACACAGGGAGGAGGAGGAGCATACATCTGTCTCATGCAAAGGAGCAAGAATGGCATTTTTTTCCTGTAAACAATATTAATTCTTGTAGTAGAACATGATCATATTGGCAGTGCAGCAAAACAAACCTCCTTATGTGACTTACGCTTTTTTCTTTTGGCAACTGTAGTCTCAAGAACACCAGTCAAAGACTTTCTCCAGCTGTTACATTCACACAAAGAAGCAGTATAAAAGGAAGTGTTATTGCTGCCAATCATCAGACCCTCTGAAGGAGCTTCTGTCCTCTCTGAGTACTATGGGGGACAAACATTGCTCACTATTGAGTATTGTATTTTTAATGTTTACCAGTGTAAATGCCACAATTTTGAATAGATAAAGACAAGTAGCATAATAACAACTGGACTAGCTACATAAAAAATGCCCTGGTTATTACAAATATGCACCACTTCAGTATTTCACATTGTGCCACCACCTCCAACAGGGAAGACTGGTACACCTCTTTCACCTAAGCTGACTCCGAATCATTTTTCACACTTGCTAAGAAGATCTGACTGAGTTCCCATTCCTGTGGACCTCCCTTGACCAGTCTTTTCCCACTAGTAAAATCAGTCAGCAAAAGGCCATCTCATATCCATATTCAGTGCCAAGTAAGAACAAAAGGCAACCTGATGAAGGAGCCCAGTCTAGCAACACACTACCTGTGTCGGTCTTACAGCCATTAGCTTTGTGCCTTGTTCTTCTCCAAGGAGTCCTGTGATCTCTGAGCAGCCTGATCACTTCAGGTTCCCAGGTTTGGCTGGGAGTGGATGTAATTGTGTAGACATATCTAAGTTTCCCCAAGGACCATGTCAAGAAACTCAGTGCTGTTTGACTACACCACCACACTGATTTCTGAAACTTGCTCACATGTGCCTCAGTGTGGCCAGACAGTAAATGTGCCAGAATGGTGTTGCATACCTCATTGATCAGCTTTCCTTCCACTGCAAGAGTAATGACTGAACGTCCAACATCACTCAGGGATGCTGCATCAACACACAGCATTACTTCATAACTAAAAGGGTCAGATTTCAACAAATCCACAAAACAGTGTGGAAGCCACAGAGGATCATGTCTGAATGAAGATTTTTCTTCAATGTGAGTCATTCAAATAGGAGGACAGGGGACACTGTACTGCCTCTCAGGTGAAGTAGCACAAGCTTCAAATCACTGCAATTGCATATCTAAACATGATTAGTTCCCAATTGCTCTTTTCCTTCAGTTCACCCAGGAACGTTAAAGGGCGAAATTCAGATACAATAGCATCATTGCCCACCGTTGGAAATGATTGAAGAAAATTCTATCTGAAAAATCTTTGGGTTTATTGTATTTATCTTCCATCCTACATCAGAGGCAGTTGAGTATCTACTCTCCCCTTTGACACGGGACTTCACGAGAAGTCAAAAAAGTGTATGTAGCTCCTGGATGCATTCAAGTGTGATCTAAGGACTGAGCAGCACAATTATTTGAAGTTACTGCTTGCTAAATCACTTTACTTTAACAATGTATTTCTAGAAAAAGCAGACTGTAGTGCTTTTTCAACAGCTTTGCAAAATCAACACAGAGGTTTTTGTTGTATGTATTTACTGCCACTCATCTGAGTTAAAGGGTGCAATATGCCCAAAGGATAATAACCTTCAAAACTAAGCACATAAATCTTCAGTGGCTTTGTCACTGTTTGTCTTACCTCCAGCTGGAACTGGTGCTGGTTCAAGAAAGTCAGTCTTAGACTGGTCCTAAATATCAAACATAGTTGTGATTTTAAATGACCTAAGTCTGCAGCCTGGATTACTCTCAGTCCAACTAAACTTGACCCTTCCTGCCTCCCTGTAAAAATGTAAAAAAAGAAGATTCCTGCAACAATTGGCTGAATCCTCTATAATACAAGCCATTGCTATGATTCATGTTCCCGTGGATGAAGAGAGGGTGCAATGCAGCCTCCATCCCTTCAGGTACACTTGCTGCTTTCCCTGATCTCCATGTGCTGTTCCATCCAGAAATACAGACAGCATTTTTCCTGGCTGTCACAGGTGTGTCCTAAATTGAATATGTTCCGGTTCCCCTGAACGGACAAGTAAATACACAGCCTTTGTGAACTTTGGCATTCCTGCTGAACAGGAGAGCCCATGCAAGGTAAAGAAAGGAAAACGAAGAAAGAATTTGAATTTGCTAAAATACAAAGATGGAACGACTTGAAAAAAGTATTTTCATTCTTTATCAAAATTTAATCTACCTTTTAATCCTTTGGCCACCAGTATGAAGCACTGTGCAGTCTTCTGAATGCAAAATGTAGAATTCCTTCCCTTCACATAGTTCTACAGAATTGTAATGTTTTGTCCAACCATATTCATGTATCACAAGCTCTCAGAATACAGATGGGAGATACTGATCCCCCATCCCCTGCTGGGAATAAAAAAGTGTTGCATCCAAATGGGTGTGCTATAAATAGTTAAAGTAGGTGATATTTCTTCAGGACAGCTCTTGCTGGCTGTAGGTGAGCTACCTTAGAAAAATACTTCAGAAATTGAATGTTTCCTGCTCCAGTGCTGGCAGAGAAGAGGCCGGGGTCCACAAAAAGAGGATTGTCACCAGGTGGCACATCTTGTGGTGTGCAGCAAAATGCCTTTTGTGCCATCCCTGGAGAGACAGAATTTAATCACCTGATATAGTTGAGCAGCTTTACTGAAGGAAATTGCCTGTGTTGGTGTCAGAAATTTGTGGCTATTGTTTGCTCAGGTGCTCCACAATGCTAAAGGGTTAATCAGCAGGCTGACATAAGGTTTAATTTCTTTTAAAGGAACCTCATTTTTAAAAGCCATGCCTTCTTATGGAGTGTATTATTTTAAATAAAAATCTAGAAGTAACACTAAACTATAATGAGTACAAGTCCCCAAGCCCAGAACAATCACTGACAACTTGAGTTAAATTTTGTTCTCCTTCTCCCATTTCAATGCTATATAAATCCAGAGCTGGGTCTAGTGTAGGACACAAATTACATAGGTATTCAGACCTCTGTTATATGGCTTTCTTGGCAGTGAAGTTGTTTCTGTCTTGAGTGTTGAGGGAAGGAAAAGAGTTTCTCCTGTTGTTGAGTTCATGTGCTTCCTACAGCCCATAAAATACAGTTAGAGACGGCAGTGCAGTCTGAATGTTGCAGATATGCAAATGAATTTTTGCACCTAAAAAGACCGTAGACAGTAAGAGTAAAATTGTGAGACTCTGACTCAAATTGGGACTCAAGCATCCTTGTTCACATCTTAGTTTTATTGCAACCTTTATATTTCCTGTGCTGGGCAGGTCACTGAGAATAGGTACATTTCTGTCTGGAGGTGTAATTGCAGCTTGGGTTTACTTATGTGGGCTAACTTTAAATTGGCTCAGTCAGTTGTAGCTGTTTGAGAATGGCAGGTTGAACTTCAGTGCACTGCTGTAATCCCTTTGGGTCTGTGAATAGACATTCAGTAGGTAACATCTGTGATTTAAGTGTTGTGCAGCACAATATTTACTACTGTACATAAAACCTAAGGAAGAGACTTTAAAGATTTGACCTGGTGCAGGTTGCAACTTGAATAGTATTTTAGGACTACATTGGATTTGGTCAGCTTGTTCTGCAGGTCCCAGCTGTGTTAGGGAAATATAAATATTATTCTTGCCCAGGATTTTGCCTGTCTTGTCTACTTAAATGGTGACATCTTTGGGGCAGGAAATGACTTTTATTTTATGTTTATACAGCAAATAAGCCTTGGATCTTCATTGTGATTTGGGACAGTTATTGAAGTTACAGAGCTGCCTCTTGTCTCCATCTGATATTGTGTTGTTTCATGAGTCTCCTGCATGAAGCTTTCGATGGGACCTGTTGCTGAGCTCTCTTCTGCAGGGAGGCAATCCAGCCAAACAGAAACTATCCTCAGGTTTCTCAGGTTGTGTGCTCTTTTTCATTCTTTTCTCTTTTGTGTAGTTCTGAAGCAGTGCTTTGGACTGTAGAGAAAAACATTAAAATATCCATTTATAATGGCAAAGAATATTGCTCTGTTTATAGTTGGTGTTCCAGGAAAAAATAGTAATTTGCACCATAAAACCAGTCTGTGAGTAATAACCACTGTCTTCTCTTTATCTTTTCTAACAAAGCCCTTGTTTAATCATTAAGGGATATCTCTATATAATCAAACAGGACGAATTGCTAACTGTTAGCTTTCTATTTTGATTAGAAGAAAAAAATTTATAGTCTGACCCAAAATGTATGCTGTTCTGAATAGTTCCTAGTTATTTACCAGTTAAGATTTTCTTTGTGTATGTTAGTGTTGTCAACCATGGTACAAAAGAAAAATAATGTGGAAAGTTTCCATTTTCACTATTTAAGAGAAGAGGGATTCAAAAGTATTGGTGTCGTAAATCACCAGAGACAAGTGAAATGTGTTATTCAGTACATTATAATGTTGTAACTTTGCCATTGGAAACAGTTGCCTAGCTAGGAAGAGAAGTCTGTGTGGGCCACAGGTTATGGTAGATGGGCAATGACAAAAGGTCTGACTTTATGGCTGATCATTTGTGTTGCAAATGATTTAGAGCAGACTCAGAGCTGGACAGGCTTGGGTCAAATTGAATGAGCTGGGGTCCACCCATGGCTGCACCTTTTGTTGGAAGGATGGGCGAGCACAAACATTTAACAAAATGTTCCAGATGAAACTACTGTCCAAAGCAGTGGCAAATTTGCCAGGTACTACATATTTCAGCTTCAGGAAAAAACTCAAGCTGAGGCATAGAGTTAGGATGTGTGCAAGGACACGGGTATCTAAAGTCAGCACAGCTGTTGGTATCCGTGTTGGCTGAGCTTGCTTCATTTTGCACGAGATAGTTTTTGGTACTTGCAGGGATTTCCTTTTCCCAGGGATTTGTAAGGGATCTATGAACCAGTGCTTGGACTGCAGAGTAGTCCAGGGTAATGTATTTCAGTTGCAGGAAAGGCAAAACAACGTGGGGGTTTTTTTTATTTCTGAGGATTTTAGAAGAGCAAGATAAAGTTCAGGACTGGCCATCTCTAGAGTTGTATGAAATTTTTTTTGTTTTTTCTTTGTGCTGTTATTATTATTATTATCAACTACTCTTAGCTCTGTAACGTGATGTACACTGACAAATTCAGTAACACCATCCTCGTGTTAGTCCTTGGACATAGTATTTTTAATGAAATTCTAGAATGAGTGAACTTACTCCTTGGCCTGGTCTCTTGATTCCATCCACTACTGTTTGCTTGTTGTTTAAGGGACTCTAGAAATGAGAACATTACACTGTAATCTGTTAATGCTGCTGGAAAGGGGCACAAAGGTTGCTCACCAGGAATATGTGCTGTAACTTTCTTCAGATGGTAAAGTCTGACCTTGCTGAGTTCTCTTTACTTTTCCAATGGGTTCTTATGATGTCCTTATTACACTTAACTTATTAACTTAGCTTATTAACTTTGTTATGCTATTTCAAAATAGACAGAATCATCCATAGTTTGGAATATTCTCAAAACATCTAAATTAAGTGCCACGTTACACAAGGCTATAGAATTGTTACAAAATGTTGACTCTGGGCTAAGTCCTTGAGTCTCCTCAAAATACTGAAACAAATGATTTGCAAAGCTTGTTTTATGGTGTTGTCCTCTGTGTAAAGCAAAGTAGCAAATTCTTTTTGTTTGCTTTTTTATGCTTGGATTTGTAAGTCTGAAGTCAGCAGTACATTTTTTCCCTTTGTTTATTGCTGAAACTCAACCTGAAATACCAAATTAAAAAAATCTTAAAGTAGAAGGAAATATTTGACATCCAGGTTTTGCTAAAACATGAAGAATTTCAGAGAAATTTTGAAGAAAATGTTATCCTGGGAGAATTATTACTAGCTTATTTATTTATTAAATGTGTCTGTGCCTTATTTATCTAAAACACAGTACTTCTGTAAAGCTGCTGTTAAAACTGACAGGCAGTGTTAGTTTAGATGAACCTTGCTTGAAAAGCAGAAACAGAACTTGCAGGAATTTCATGGTGTTCCCCACTGATTATGACCCAAATAAACCTGTTTTACTCTCCACTAAAACTGAGCATCCATGCTGTCTGTGGGACACAGTAACCTTCTGCTGAAAGGCAGAAATTAACAGGTACATGGAGTAACTTCATACATTGCTCCAAGTCATGCCACTGGTCCCCTACTCTGCCTTGTATTTTGCTGACACTTTCTTGCTGGGAAAAAGGTGTTGTCTACATGTAAGCCACGAAATAGTCTGACTGTTACATTATAGATCCTTTTCTTAAAAAAAGGTGGGCTTTTTGTTTGTTTGTTTATTTTTAAATAAGGCTCCTGGTAATGTGCAACCCTTCATATTATCTTTTTGTATATCATGAATATGCCAGTGAGTGTACTGAACAAACAAAACCAGACTCACCCAAAAAGTGGAAGAAAAGCAAAAACAGTCTTGTAGAGGGAAGCAGAGCTTTAATTTGTACATTATTAATAGGTGTTCATTGCAGCTTATTGTAATAAGTTCACACAGGAAGAGTTAACACTTGCAATGCAAGCAAATGGCACTTCCCTGTAGAAAATGTGTCACTTTACCTGTGCAGATATGACCCTGAAGGACAAAGAAGTAGGATTGAATGTTTGTCCCTAACCTCCGCCCTGTTGTGTACGTACCTTGCTATTTATTCTCCACTGGAGAAATTCTACAAATTATCAAATGTATAACCAAGGTAACCTGTCACCAAGCCCCAGCTGAGTTGGTTTGGCTGTCCTCATGTGTACTACAAGACCACAGCAGATGCAAGGTACCAGGCCTATGGAGAACTAAGCTAAAGTGCATTATGCCACATCAGCTGTGTACTTGGAGTAAGCATTGATTACCTTTTTTTCTCATCTATTTAGGAAGATAAACGCTGCACTTCTAAACTGTGTGTACATAACTATGTAACATAACTATATCAACAATAATCTATCTTTGAAGGACAAATTTGTAGTGCACATATAAAAAGGTGGCATCAGTGTTGCCTACTGATTCTGTAAGAATTTTTAAAGACTGATTATGCAAACTTAACGTTATTTTTTAATACAGAAAATAAGTTTTTAATACCTAAACAGCTCTGTCAGCCATCTGCTGGGAAGAGGATACAGCAAAAATCCGAACTTCTTTCTTGCCTTAACCCATCCTGAGCCTTTCACAGAAAACTATCCTAGGACAGTCTTCAAAAGGTGCTCATGTCCTGTGCAAAGACAATATTGCTTCTCTGCATAGTTGGTCCGCTAAGGCATCTAAATAAGCAGCTCACCAAAAATTGTGCTTTTACTTTTAGTATGGAGCTTAGCCAAAATCTGAATCCTTTTTAGTCATTAACTCTGTTACCTTTTGGTATATGTCTGAAGTATTTACAGTTTTTGCATGACCAAATGTTTTCAGGCTTAACAAAACCCACACTCTTCTCTAGTGTCTATGGATTGTCCAGGTCTAACATTTCAAAGGTTTGCAAGATCCTCTCCTTATGTCTGTGAGGATATAAATAGCATTCAGTTTAATTAACATCAGCAAAGGCATGTTGAAAATAGATTTGCTCTGTTACTAGCTTTCTCCATTTCTTAATTTCAAGATGTTAAGCTTTCCAAAATATTTTTTTTTTCTTTTTAAGGAGGAGAAATGTCCTCCTGTTTCTCAATAGAGAGGAATTGTTTCAAATCAAATGTTCATTTTATTGGTGAGAAAGCAGTGAGGAAGTGATGTTATTGCTATGATGGACTAAAGATATAAGGCAGGTTAGGCCATATATAGCGGCTGGTATAATACAAATATCACATCTCCCTGCAAATCCATGTTTGCTTCTTTTTGTAGCACCATTTAGTAGAGGAAAGGAGAAAAAATAATATCCTAATTCTTGAGCCAAATGTGAAGAGCTTGCACTACAACAGTGACAGCACAGCTCAGGACAGAGGGCTGGGCAATCTTGAGTCTGGCTACAGTAAATGCCCGGCCAAATCTCGTAATGATGAAAACCATTTTGGGAGCTGTTTCCAGTGATGACAGCTGCAGCCGCACGGTGTTCCTGCCCCTGCCCTCACCCCTCCGGGTGGCAGAGGAGCAGAGGTGCCCCCGGAGCAGCCCCACGCACACCCACGGACCCTTCAGCCCGGCCAAAGGGGCAAGGACAGAACCCTGTTGTCACCGGGACTTGCAGCCCAAAGGTTACTTAGGAGGCAAGTGCTCTGGTTTCCCAAAAGCAGGCTTAAAAGGCTGTAGGGTATGTTTTCAAAGCAGGATTTCAGCCATGTGACTCATTAATGTCAGCGGGAATCATGTTGTTAAAACTTTGCGCGGTGCTTTGAAAATGTATCCCTATATGTCAGTTTTCTTTTCTGGGCAAAATTATCAAAAACAGACCTTGTGGGCTGTTTTTTTTAAACAAAGCTTTTCAGCATTATATGCTAATAAATCAACGGTTTAGCAGGCTTGATCTGCTCTCATTCCATCCTACTCCATCTCCACTTTCCATTTTATCATTGACTTTGATTTTATACAGAGTTATAGAACTATATAGTTTTTGCAGACATTGCCTGGAGGAAGACAACTGCAGCATTTCAGGCACTGGATTGCAAATTGCGTGGAAAGCAACAACGGTGCTACAGAGGGATAATAATATTTGTTGCATCACTTTAAATATAAAGCAGAATCAGTAAGGAAAAAACCACACATATTTAGATTTTTAAAATTACTGTTTTCATTAGCAAATTGCAACAAACCAACCCTTATTATTTAAAAAAAAATGGTTTGAAGCATTCAGAATTAGCTTTTCAGAATAACTCTGGGATCTACTAATAACAAAATATCAGATAACAAGACTGTGTGCTTAGCAAAAAGCAAACTAATATAATGATATCTCTGGTTTCTCGGAAGGAATTATACTTCCTTTTACTCCATTGAATACAGATAGAATTACCCTGAAATGCTTGTAAGCTCTGAGCTACAACAGAGGGATGATTTGTGCATTCCTATTAGCTGGGTTTTGTATTTAGTCACTGGTAGGTTTCACTGGAGCAGCAGAAAGGTGCATCATTTCTATATACTCCAGAACTTTTCACCTTTTGATCACCAGTTCTTGTCTGTCCTGGGAATCATATCTTCATTTGAATAAATCTCTGGAATAAAATGATTGCTGTCTATATGGATAGTGTATCACATGCTTCTGCAGTTCTGTTTCTCAGCCGGCAGCTGTTCCTTTCAGTAATTGCTCTTTTACAAGTCCCAGCAAAGACACAAGACTAGAATTGCACTCTCTTTTTCTCTTGAAAGTCACTGTTGTGGAACAGTTTGGGGTTAGTATTTTTAAGAAAGGTTGTATGCTGCTGCTTTGTGACTGTACCTGGTGACAGGTAGCCCATCAGCAGGAATGTCTTTTAGATAATGTGAGTTGAAAATAACAGAGATCTGTCTTCATGATTGCAAAGCAAGAGGACAAGAAACTTCCAGAATTCTCCAGCCACCCAGAGAAAGGTAGATGGAAGTACTCCTAGAGAGCATAAAGAAAGTGCACCTCTCTGCTTACCTGCTTACTTTTATCTTCATTCTTCCTTTCCATAAAGAAATCACAGTTTTGTCCAATCTCCTATGTTCCTTAGCTTTCTGATAATGTCGGATGTTAGCTTATGTTATGTCTTAGATTAAAAGGGTAGGATTATTTTATTCAATGATAATTCTGTGTAATGACGGTCTCCTATGTTCAGAGAGCTTAAAACATGCTCTTTTTTTATGACTTCACAGAATATGGCATAGTGCCATTGAGAAGTGGATATCTGCATTATAACAGCAAATGCGAGGTTGCCACAAGGGTTACTTTGAGAGAGACAAGTTCCAGCACATTTTCCAGTAGTCACATTTCCTCCTTCTTTACTTATAAAACTTTTTTTTTTTCCCTGGCATGCCAAAGCTTTTTAATATGATTCTCTTGAAGTGTTTGCGAAAGTTTAACTTCTGGACTCTCTTGCATTGTCAGTCATTTTGGTTTGGGGGAAGACAGAACTCTGTTCTGTACCTGACAGTCAGTAGTCATCCAAAGCATAATGCTTAGGAAAAAACCTGAGGGGCAAAAGTTACTTTGATTTGTTGTTTTGTCTGATGGTCAGCAGCAGTTACTTCAATGTAAACTCCAAAAATAAGAGAGAAAGTGAGAGCAAACACCTTGAGATTCAGTATAAACAGCAATGTGAAAACTTTAAACTCAGCTCAAGTTCAACAAAGTAGGGTTTGTATGCCTTTCTCTCATAGCTCTCTTATTACTGGTAGGGAAATAATTTCTCAGTTTCCATGATACTTCTCTAAAGCTCAAAGCACTCTAGAAACATGGTTGTGCTCTATAAACTCTTTATGCAGGTGGAAAAACTGGCACAGGAAGAGGCCTGTCTTCTGTCATGCTGCCCTGAAGTCCCACCTATCCCTGGTGCCCTTGTTAGAGTTGTGGTTCTTGCCTTTCCTCTACTTGCAAGCCATCCATTTTGTTCTCTGCAGAACACTGAAAGCTCCTACAGAGATATTTTTAAAGTATTTAGGTTTTGATACCATGGTGATAAATGTAATACAAAACTTCAGTGAGAGAAAGGGTGCTAGTTGGGATTTGAGGTACCAGCAAAAGAAATTGCAACAGATTTCTATACACAAGGGGAGTAAATTCACTTTCTAGACTAAGTTGATGTATTGTGAATCTCATTACAACCATTTCTGTTATAATTACATAATCTTAATAAAACACTTCTGACATTGGGAATGGGAGAATTCTATTTCTATGATGATAATGCTAGATAGTTTTATATATTGTTTTGGTGGGACATGAAGAGGAAGCTCTAGAAATGATAACAAGATGTATATTTTGTTGCTAATGTAATTTTTAAACATGATCGCTGTTATCCAGTACATTTTCATTCTTTCACCACGTGGATATGCTGCCTTATTTCCTGCTTATCCAAAGATGTGTATGTAGCTTTAGTCTCCAGCACCTGAGGTAAAGCAAAATCTGTGAATCTGTAGTGAAATATTAGACAAGCCATGTTCTGTCTAATTAAGCCTATTTCATAAAATCCACAGTTTCCTTAGTCTTTCCAAGGCTTAATGGGCTGCTGTTTCTCATATACTCTTCCTCTCGACTTAACAAGAAGTATCAAACCTCTTACGTATTTGTTGTTTATGTAACTTCAGACTATATTTGGAGTTTGTCCTCCACTTTTCTATCTGTTGGAGGTAACAAAGCATCTTTTGTGATTATCCTCTGAATTTAAAGACTTTGTTCCTGCTAACATCTGAAAGCATGCTGACAAACTAATTCCCTGATGATTATACTGTTTTCCCTTGAATCTGGGTATGTAACTACCAAATTAGTCCAAATAACATGTGACTGGGATGACACAGAAATTGAATAAAATGGTTGAGGACCACCACAGCTTGGTAACCCAAGTACTTACTCTATCATAGCTGCACAGGTCCTTAAACCCAGGGTCCTCTTTTGAGAGTGCAGTTGGAGAATGAACACTGGGCCTGTGATCACTGTATTGACAGAAGGAGATCTGTGGCCTGGATCCATTACATGGATTGCTTTGGAGGTTTCAGGATTATCTTAAAAGAACTGAGTTGCTCATGTAGCTGCATGAGCAGTTTGAACTGGAGATGCCAGCTAGACCATGAGTTTGATCAAAAGCATGAACCAGAGCAGCAGGTGGAAAGACTGACACAAAACTGTTCAGTGATAATCCACTAATTCTGTATTCTAACTTATTATGGAAAGAATTGTAATAGGTGCTGAGTTAAGTCAACTTGTTTATATAGAAAATAACCAAAAGGGAAAAATAGCTCAAGATCAGTCACTCCTTTGGCAAATACAGTTTAACCTCAATTAATGGAAAACGTGGAAAAGCATGATGTGCTCCCACACCTTGAAGCTTTGCACCCCACAGACCCATGGGTCTGCCAAGGTCTGGCACTTTGCCTGGACTAATAAACTCTCTGACAAGCATGAGCACTGGGGATCTGTGTGCTGAGATACCCTTGTGGCTCATGTCTGGCAGAGCTTAATGAGTCAGGTTCAGCATCGTGTGAGAGCAGCTGCACTACTGCTGGATCTGCTCCCAGAGCTGGCTCAAAGTTTCTCAACAGCATAATGACTCAGACTTGCAGTGGTGGGTGAGAAATTTTGGAGCAGGTAAAGGAGTATGGGGGAGGGAAGGGGTATTGAAGAGTTATTAGGGGTTTTGTAGTGCTGTTCATGGAGAAGCTACAAAATCTTGCATTATGATTTTGCTGAGGGAATGGACTGAGTGGAGTTAGCCATGCTTTGAGCTGATAAGTCCGTTAAAGACCTGACATGTTTTGGGGATTACAACAAGCTTTCTCTTTCCACCTCTACTTCTGGAACCCCCTTATAGTTTTTTTTCATGAGTGTGAAGCCTCCTTGTCCTAGGTCTGTCTTCTGGAAGGATCATGGACCCTCTCTTCTCCCCTCTCGTGCAGTCACCTGCTCTGAGCCCACCCTACAAAGGCAACCACTTCTCCTCTGATGTGGGAGGAAGTCCAGGAAAGACACTAAGGGGAAGCCAGTCTTGATTTTGAAGCCATTGCTGAGATCCTGGCAAAGCCCTGGGAGGCTTGCTGGGTCACAGACCCTGCTTATCCCGGGTGAACATCCTGGTCTGGCCTCAGCCCATCACTGTCCCCAGGGAGGTGCCTCATGCCCAGGGCTAGGGCTGCCCCCTCTGTCCCCCAGCTGCTTTGCTTCTGGCTGGGGTGCTGGGATGGGACTAAACAAGCTGCAGTAACTCAGCACTTGTGCTGCTTATTCTTATCCCTCTATAACTGCAAGCTAGCTCTAGACTGTATGCCTTGCATTGGCTGAAAATATTTTTTAAATAGAAACGAATCCATTTTAAAGCATTTTTCTCAATCAAGGTGGAAAAATTATGGAGTCAAGTTCGGGATTATCTCAGATTTTGGTATCTTCAAATTTACAATGTTTCTAGACACTCATGAAATCAGCTGTGGTTGCCTTATATTTTTTATTGAGTCATATTTTTCTTTTTCTTTTAGATTCCACAAAACTTTGTGTCTTTCCCCCATATTTTACTTCCCATGCAAGACTTCTTTCCCACTCATAATCTTAATTTATTTCTTTTCACCTATATTTCATTCGCTGTGTCTATGTATATTAATTCTTCTGCAAACATTTTTAATGTGTATTTTTTAACGGTTTAATCTGGTTATGTTTTTTTTTTTTCATCTCAATAGTAAGTTAGGAAAATAAATAAAGGTGGGGAACAACCCTTGTAGCAAAATTGGTTTCACTACTTGCTCAAAAATGTTGCAAAGTAATTAGCATTGTTGCAAAAATTTGTTGAGCAAGCCCCAGAGTCCTTGTTGCTGCGGAGAGCATTGGTAAATTAAACTAAGCCCTTTGGAAAAGGTGAGGACAAGGTCAGTGGGCCATGGAAATCCTACTCTAACTCCGTAAGGAATGGAGTTTAGATTAAATGTCCCTAATGTAGGTACTACATTAGTTTGTATTTTAAAATGGTTTTTACTTTTGGTGCTGTCTCCTTTGTTTCTTCTCACTTTCTTCCATTTCCTATTTCTTGTGCAGTTTGCTCCTTTGTTCATCTGCTGGCTTTCTCCACCTTGCTCTCCTGGCTGATCATTGCCAGAGATAAAGGCCCACATGAAGCTTGATACAAGCACAAAGTAACATTGATTTTGTTATTAGCCACTAAGGTATGAATATATTCCAGTTCTCAGGAAGACAGTTTTCACACATCTGACTCACTGGGGGACAATGCTGCAAGTCATTGAAATAATGAAGGTTTTGGTCCAGTTGCTGTGTGAATTGAGCTGCATAATTTCACTTATTTTATTTTATATTCCAGTTTTTCTTTGTGTGTGTGAGTGTGTTAATTTTACCAATATGGTTTTGTTTCAGGTGCCTCTGAGTACCGTTTTCACTAATGGTGTTATTACATTTAAGTTCTTTCCCCATATTTCATGAAAATTACCAGCCAAAAGATCAAAAGCTTTTCTGTGCAAAACAGATTGTTTAAACAGCTGAAATACTTCTTACATGTGTCTGCATCTACTGTAGATTTCTATGAAGTACTAAGTATCACACATTTAGGCATCTGCCATCTTCGAAGTGATTTCTGAGTAATGGATGTGAACAAGTCAGCTCTTCAGATGGCAACTTTCCATAACTGTATTCAATTTTGGGAGTGCTGTTATTTGATACTGCTTCTTTTTCTGGTAAATTTTATTTCCAAATTTCATTTTCATTATGTTTCTTTTTATACCATTTCCATTATTTATCCCAAGGGAGAAACAAAGACAAGTACTTTTGAAATAAGAATAACACAGAAACTACATTTGTATTCTTTTAAAGCTAGGTTTTATATCCTCTCTCACAAATCATGGAAATTCATAACAATAGGCTCATCTGAGTTCAAGACTAAAGGAAAAACATTCCATTGACTTCAGAAAGTTTTGAGTCGGGACTTGTGCTGTGCTCTTTGGAGTATCAATGAAGCATTTGTGCTTTAAAATATTTCAGTAAATTTTTTTTTTCTTACATTTGTCCTTCTATTTTCTTTCTGAAGTTTTGGCTTCAGAAAGTTCTGCAGGTGAATTGTATATGAAGAAAGTCCATTCCAACAATTTTACATTTACTACATTTTGTTTTTTCACTGATTGCCTACCTAGATATGTATACTGTAAACTAGTGTCTATATTATTTTCTTTTTTCCTAGACGTCTGGTATTTTCTAATCATGGCTTACAAGCCATGTTTTCTCTCTGAAGGTGACAACTCAAACATTTTCAAAGTCTCTTTCTATGAGATCTTTCCATGTCCTTTTTTGCTTCCAGTTCTAAATTCCATCTAACTTTGCAATACCTTTATTGAGATAAAATTTATACTACTGATTTATTTGCAGAAGAGTGTGACCTCCTGATATAAATAATGGCTTCCTTCATATGACAGTATTTCTCTCACCCCTTTTTTTACACCCTCTTATCTTTTGTTTCCCTTTTTTACCTTATCTGGGCATTAAAGTTACTTGCTGGTCCAGGGGAATGTCTGTGTCCCTCTATTTAAATTAAACTGTCAATTTAGAACCCATAGTCTTTAGGAAATTATTTTTAAATCTGCCTACCCACAGCTAGTGGGCGGTCTTCCAAAATTCCTTGATTGTTCTTTCATTTACTTCTTGAGAGGCTGTATAATTGGTTTAAAGTTTCTTGCAAGAACTGGTCAATAAACCTGAGCTGGTGGGAAGAAACTTACTCCAGAGAGAGGAAGAATGTTTTGTTCTCTGTAGGTTAAGAAGTTTTCTAATGGTGTTATGTATGAGGGTGGTAGTGCTGTACTCAGCTCTAGTTCATTGTACTCTTCTCTCAGATGTTAAAATAAACATTGTTTTAAGGCAGCAATAGCTAATTTTTTTAAAATTTACTTGCAGTGGGGGAAAGGAAGCAGAAAAGACACCTGGATGTGCAGGTCTTCATATGGGTATGGATCTCTAATTAAAACAAAACAACCCAAAAATTAAATTTTTCTTTTCCAAGAGCGTTTGGGAAACAAATTCCATCCAGCTGAAATCGCATTCCTGGAGGGAATTTCTATTCCCAATGCTTAATACAGGAGTACACACCAATTCCTTCTCATAAGGCAGGAATTTTGTTGTTAACACTTTTTAAAAAAAGAACAAGCTTCTTTGTCATGTATGTATTTGCTAACTCAGGTCCTCTAAGGATTAACAACCCTCCTCAGTGCTAATGGCAAGACTTTTCCTGATACCATTGGCATTTGGCAATGCCCTTCAAGTTGTTCAGTGTTGTTACACATTTCTTGAAGGCAGAGGAGTAAATTGCCCAACATTTCCACCAGTGTAGGATCAATCCGGGCTTATGAAGAATAGTGCTTGCTTAGTTTAGGGGCCAAATTCTCCTCTCAGCAAAATCAGTTTAAATTTTCCCTGAAAGCAGGTCAGTTATTTGAGATTTACACCAACAAAGCAGAGCAGGTTTTGTCTGAAACTCTGAATTTAGCTGATGTGTTGTAATGTAATTAATTACCGAAATTCTAAAAATAGTAACAGATGCTTTACCACTTCTGTAACCAATAGATTTTGAGACACAGGTTTCTTCAAGAATAAAATTATTTGAAACTTCTTAGAAGCTAATTTCTTTTTTCTGGCAGAAAAGAATCAGTGGCATTTTATCTTGCTTCTGTTGTTTGTGACTGGTGGCTCAGATTCATTTTAAGACTAGGATTGCCTGTGTTCTTATAACTTGGCCATAGGTTTTGGAGGACATCTGCAAATCATTGAATGAATCAGAAAAGTACAAATTCACAACAGTTCTACTCTCTTGAGTTGTGTTTGATATTTCCTGTTTTTAAGGTTTCCTTGGTATCTAACACATAGCCTGCTAAACATCAGCTGTTCCCAGTGACTCAGATCTGCAGACCTTTGATCAGTTTATCTTGTCATGATTAACCAACTAACTTCTATACTGGAAGAAGGATGTTACCTTTTTTTTTTTTTTTGAGTAAAAATAGAATGCAAACATTCTCTCTTATTCTGTGCAGACCCCAGTCTTTGGTGTGTCCTGTATTCTAACTGCAGGTCCCTTTCTCCCCATTAACCCAAATCCCATCAATGACATGAGGGTTTTTGTTTCCTAAGGCATTCTCAATAGTGGATTGGAGTTGGAGCAGTGACTAAACTGGGCTACTTTTTTCTTTTCTTTTTCTTTAATGCCTATTTTCTTTCAATTAATTTTATTGAATGTTTTGATTCATTCTCTGGAAAGAACAAGAAAGGGGAAAAGATAAAATCAAAAACAGTTATGCCATAGTGAATTCAACCTGTTACTGTTTACAAAGTAGGACAACTTACTTCTTGTTCCTTAGTGTCTAAGTGGAGGGATTTCAACTCTTCTGACCTGCAAATGCTGTTAATGAACATGGAGACCTCTGCAAAACTCCAGTACTGATTCTGCTCAGAAGATTTTGAAACTTCAGGGTTCTGTGGATCATAAGCAAGGAACACGTCTATGAAGCATCACGTGCATGAGAAAGGTAGATTGCTACATATGGATGTATTAAAAATAATTCCTTAGGTATATATGCACATTTAGTCTATCTGTTAATCTGTTTTCTGTTACACCAGGTAAATTCCAATTCCAGCCTGAAATGTGAAACAGAAGAAGTAGCAGCATGTGTGTTAAACCTGATCCCCCTTGACGCCTACACACATGTTCATGTCAATTTTTGAAACCCTTGATTCAGTTGGAATCATTCCATTCTCTGGTCCCCTAATACCAATACAGACCAGTGCATGCTTTCCTGGCTGTGTGCATCTATCCAATGTCTCTCTCTTTTCAGGTGTGCCTATGGACTCTTTGATTTTATTCATTTTATTGAACATGTATGGTATGTAATAGTCAATAATCAGATTATATTTAAAAAATTCTAATCTTTCTTCAAAGCCACAATGTACTAGTGCCCACATCACTCCAAATACCAAATTTAAAAATAGTTTCTATACAGTCCTATAATGAAATTTGCACAGCCATTATGCATTTTTAAATTATTGTTTTAACAATACTACTCCCCAGAATGGGGCATTAGCCCAAAATACAAAGGTTTCAAAAAAGTAAGAAAATACAGGATTATTCTGGAAGCCCAGCCTATAGAAGATGCTACTGAATGACTGTGATGTGTTAGCTGCACTAAAGTTTTCAATTGCACAGGTCATGTCATGGACACTTGCCTGATCCCAAATGCATGCCACCACTATGGACTAAGCCTTTTTTCCATTGAGCGTTCAGTTCCCAGGCTCCCAGTGTGCAAGAGGAACCCAGGTTCCTTCCTCCTCTCTATCCCAGGTTAGTGGTGAAGAGGAGCAGCAAAGTTCCTGCTTCCCAGTCATTACAACCTTCCCACATGGATATGACACTAGAAATCCTCTCTGCTTAGAAGCCTATGATCTCATCTGTTCACAACAAAATGTTATTTATCCATCTATAGATATTTTCAGAAAAAGTAGCCAAAATCAGATCTTACTAAATCTTATTTTTCATTTTAAAGGCTGGGGAAATCTTGATTGCTCATATATGGTCCCTTCAGTTTAGCAAACATTTTCTCGGTAGTTGCAAGATTTTGCTCCACATCCTTCTTTTTTCTCTAGCCTTTTTTCTTTACTTAGCTTCTTATTTTATTAAAGTATTGTCTTAGGACTAAAATGTGGATGGTATAAACAGAAAGTCTTTTCAAGAAATAGTTTTTTCCTGCTGTTTTTAAGTATCATTGCACTTCTCGCTGAACAAATGATCCATCCATGGCTTTGTCTCCTATTTTCTTCTCATAGTGACACTTTCTGATACAGCTTTCTGTAGGCAAACAGGTGAGTAATAAGGAATCTTTAGAATATTCATAATAAAGAAGCTGATCGATTTCCCTTATTCCTCAGTTCTCCCTTCTTTCTTCTTCCCTTTATCTTCCTGTAGAGAAAAGAATTGGGCAGGGTTGGTTCTTTGGGGAATTCCTGGTTCTTTATCTCTGCTTAGGGTATCTGATGCTGTCTTCAAATAACTTTTTTAATGGGAAAATGTTTCCCCGGGTTTAACAGGAGCTTTTTCAGAGTTTCTGTCAGGTCTTATGAAGGCTTTACCACTTAGTGGGGTCCCCTTACTACATCCAAGTTTATTATTCTCACATATTTTGTTGCAGGTTGCATGCAGTCAAAGAGGTAACACATTACTAGACATTTTTGATAATACCTGGATATGTTGAAAGGAATTTTTTTTTTTAATTTCTAGTTTACTATTCCATTATTGGGATAACACACTTCTGGTTTTTTACTGTTCTTTATTCATTGAATCAACATTGCATTTGGACACTTCTTCAGTATCAGGCTTTTCATTTTCCTGTGATCGGTTGAAATGATCAATTGTATCGACATCTGCCAAGACAAATCCCCCGTTCCTTCCAAAAGGCTGACAGCAGAGATGTTGATAAGTAGCTGAAGAAACCTTATGTTCAAAGTATTAAACCAGGAAACTGGGAAGACCCACACATGTTCTGAATGCTGAGAAGTCTGGCTAGAGTACCAAAAACCTTTTGGACTGTCATTTCTGGTCCCTGCCCAACAGCAGCATGTGTTGCACATCACTCTGTTCATGCTAATCTACTCACAGGCTGATAATCCCAGCCACATGGGCACCCGCAGTTTTGGTGATGTGTACTGACTCTTTTATTGTGAATTGATCTGCAAATCCACCATCGCTCTAATTCTCATCTAATTAGCAGTAATCTGTCGACTCTTGTTTGGCACATGGGTCCTGTTTCCAGCCCATGAGAACTGACTCAGCAGAGCTGCTGTGCAGCTCTGATGTTTTTGCTTGCTTTTCCCTTTTTTTTATTTTTTAAAAACTATTTTTAGTTGCTTTTTGCATCTTTATATTCTGAGAAATGATTTTCTGAGTCAACTACTTGAGTCTTAAGAGATGTGAGACATCTTTACCTGCTTCCTTCTCCTTGAAAAAGCACTTTATTGGAAAGATGCCCATGTTTTCTGAAATCCTCTTTGCCCTTCAGGAATATTTCCCTGACTTCTCAGAGTAAAAGGTCTGTTAGTTTTTTCTTCAGTTTCATGAAGAAAGGACCACTATTCAGCTCTTTCAGTTATCACAAAATATATATGCTTTTCCATAATAAAACCATTCCCCATGAAACACTGTCTGCTTACCTTGAGAACAATATAGAGGTGGTATTGAACTTAATTGTGTTATTTTTTTGTAATATTTGTACCATGATTAGAAATTTTAAAACAAAGGATGGGGAGTATCTTCAAAATCTGCATATGACTGACTTGCTTTTTTCTGTCAATGGTCTTCTGATACTGTCAATTCAACATCCTTTTGTATTAAAATCGTGTTGTTATGTCTGAATCAGGTAGCTTCTAGTACAAATTCCCAATGAAACAATATTCCTGGTGGTTTATTTTTGTGAGTGCTACGTTAAATTGCATCCTTCATGGGGAAAAAAAACCAGCACAACAAAAATTTCATTTGGTTAGTAGATATCAAACATACTACTTCATTTTTATCTGTGGTTTCATAAGGCCTTTGGCACTAAAAATATAAATCAGACTTGCCCTGGTACTAAGACTTGTCAATAACCAAAGACCAAAATGCTGTAAGCCAGACTCTCATGAGAGCAGCACTTTCACCAAAACATAAGGCAGCCATGTGTATGAGTACTTCATCCACATATATTAGGCATCTATTTACTTTTTTTGCACATTACCTTATTGAAAAAAACAAACTATCAGCTTCTAATTTTTGGCTGTTTTTCTCAGTAATTTTTAAAGCATTGCAAAAGCTCATGGGGAAGCAAGATCTCCAAGAACTGAATATCAAGGCTGTTGAATATCAATACCGGCCTTTTGTACTTCACTTTTATGGGCCATATTAATTCACTTTAGATGTTGTTACATTATAGTAGTGTTCAGGAATTTTTCTAAAATTAGTCCTGCAAGAACTATTTGATGTGAAATTGCTTTGATTTGAATAAGAAAAGTGGCTGCCATTCAGCACACTTTGGACCATGTTCTGCAAGGCCTGTAAAAAAAACTGTCAAAGCTGGGTATAAGTATCATTTTGCATTGTCTGGAAGTCTGGAAGCATTTATAAGTAGATTATATGGATGCATTTGACTTTGAATGTTTGAGAAGGGAGTGGACAAGTGAAAAAAATTGCAAGCCTCAAACTATATGTTTTCCATTTCAAACCCTGGGCGGCTCTCAGAAATGGTGGCTGAAATATTTGGTTTCTTTTCTCTATGGAAATATTGCCTTGGGTTTTTGTGATCAACAAATCAACAAATATAAGCAAAAAGTGGTTTGTTTTTTTATTTTTTTTTCCCAAGGTGGTTGGTAGGGGCTACAATATTTCTGAGAGTTGTTCAAATAAGTGTGTAGGATCTATCTATCATGTAGCTATAAGTCATACTACAGTGGAAGATTCAAGACAGTATTTTTTGCTTTCTTCTGTAATGCATCTACCACTGAAGCTCAAACACAAGGAAGAAGGGTGGGAGGGAGGGAGGGAAGGATACGATTGGCCTGGCCTAGACACAAACGAGTTAGAGCAGATAAACTGAATCTGTTCCCTCATTTGTGGACTTTCAGCATGAGCATCACTGCTGAGGATGGGTGAGAACAAGGAAGCCTTGGGGATAAGGCGTGATATTTCAGTCAGAGACTTTGGAGATACATACAAATGTTTAGATTTTTTTCCCATGATAATCTTTGAGCCCTTTGGGCTTGTGTCTTATTCATACACATAGATGAGCATAAGTGAGGCTGTTCTTCTGCAAAAAGCTCAGCATGTCTTTAAGGCCAAATAGTTTTTGCACTGTGAAGAAGTGGGACACAGAAGCAGCACATCCTGGGATTCAGGACAGAGGAAACTGTAGACAGTTTTTTAAAAAAATGACTTACGTAAAATCTGCCTTCCCTCCTGCTTCTACTCCCTGGGTCTTCTCAAAGGAGCATATGACTTCTGTGAATGGACAGGTCACGCACTGAGTAATGTTTTGGCTCAGTATTTACAATAGAGGTAATGGATGCTGGCAGGGGAGCTCACTGGGCGATCTGTCCCATCTGTTAAGATCTGCTACGGACTCTGCTGGAGATAGCTCGCTGTATTGTCTTTCTATGAATCATCACTGCTCCTCTAACAGTGTGCAGAATTCAGTTCAGCAGAGCTGGTAATGCTTTGAGTACACCTTAGGTAAGGAAGCTATTTTCTACTTTTCCTGCTCTGTGCTGCTGTCTTATGAGTCTTATTTTTTAAATTCACTTTTACATTATTCTTCTCATCTGAGAGCTGCTGCTGTGTTAACCTTCTAGAAGAAACTCAGAGCAGCAGAGCACATTTGTAGCAGTTCAAGGAAAGGACCTGCAATATAATATTTTTTTCTATTTTTTAATAGTTTTACTTGTTCCTGAGCAAATAGAGACATTTTGAGAGACTTTCCCCCAAGTTTCAACATACCAGGGGTGAATTTGGCCTGAAGACACAATGTAAAATAATGGACAGAATGTGAATTATTACCTTAGAGCTTAACGTGATCTGAATGACCAGTGGAGTTTCTCCAAACACACTTTTTAAATATAAAAAGTGAGTTCTTGCTCTCTTTAATCAGATTATTGGCCAAAGTTCAGGAATCATTTGGCAAAATTATGTAGCTTATTCAAGCTAGGTTTACATAATAGTTCATAATGGAGGAAAACCTTACATTGTGCTCAACTTTCAAAATCACAACCAACCTTCAAAGTTCCAAGCTATAATATAAAGAGGCACAGAAATGGATACAGCAATGCCCAGAGAAATATCTTTATTCCCAAATAGCTCAGCTGTAATAAGCAGAGTTTGTTGTTTGTTGGGTAGAAATGCCTTAGGACAGAAAGAGAAAATCAAATAACAGTGCAGAAGATGAGCTTTCTGGAAAAAAAATCTGATCTGCCAAAGAAAGAGAAAGTATATGGAATATGCTGGATGCATAGAAAAAATGTGATTCATTTAAAGTTCATTTCTTTTAAAGAAATTTTACTAAAGAATGATTGAATTAATATTTCTGGTCATTCAGTCCTTCGGAACTTCAGAACTACCATGTCCAAGCCCCTCAGACTTTTTATTCATAGCTTGGAAACAAAAACCAAATTTCCCTACTATTCAAGTCCAAACAAATTTCTCAGTTTGAATGAACTGATTATTGACTTGGCAAAGCTGAATAAACGAAATGAGGAGTATGTTATCTCTGGAGCTGTAAAAGAGCCTATATTGGTCATGAGTTTATCCATTAACATTTTGTGCATCCACAGGTTAAGAAAAAGACTCCTCCAACTCAGTACTTGGTATCCAGTACCTTTCAGCAAATATGTATTTCTTTATTGTGATTATTTAAAAATAATTTTAAAAATCTGAATTTAATTAATTAATTAATTAATTAAAATGGATTTAATTATCCATTGATAAGTAGGTGACAATAATTTCAAATTAGGCAGCTACAATTTTAAAAGGAGAGCACTAAATAAAAAAGCAGTCTTATATGGTAGAAGCATGTTTGCTATGTGCTCGCAAACTTTTGTTGACTTTGATAATAAACAGGTCTTCAGAAACTGTGCCAATGGCACCATTCTCACTAAAACTTCTGAACAAGGATACACCCTGATTCAGGATACACCTGTCCACAAGGGTACATCCTGAATCTAGAAATGGACAGGCAGAGTGGCCTGCAGTATTTTTGTATGAAGGGGAATTATCATCTTGTGCATTAGGTGTCACTGCTGGGATGTCACTTGGGATGACACCTCCTGCATGACGACCTAAGGCACCGCGCAGTGGGACAGCCTGAGAGATACTGTGGGTGAGCTGTGGATGGACTCTGTCCCTTTTCCCCTCTTCTCAAAGCTCTTCTGTGCAGCTCTTCCTCAGCTGGGGTTTATATAATGTTGGACCAGTCATTGCCTTCAGTAAACAGCCCTGGGCTAAGAGCATCTAAAGTGTGATGCTCGATGAAGCTTTTGGAGAGACAGAGAACCTCATTGCCACGGTCCGTGAGGTCTGGGCAGAGCTGCACCACTCACCTGCAGCTTCACACAGGAGGGAAAACACCCTGATGAGTCAATGTAGAGAAGGCTTTCATTTGGCAAGCAAATAAACCACAAATAACTGATTAGAAGAACACTCAGTTCCAAAGGAAAATGGACATTCAAGGCCATTGGGTCAGAATGCTGAAAGAAACAGCTGCATAAAGGTTAATATAATACTACAGGGGAAAAATGCCTGTGCATGGGGCAAAATACGAAGATTTTCTGGGTTTGTTCATGAAGTACTAAAGTGCTCTTAGGTATTTTCTTTGCAGTGTGTGGTAGTCTCACAACCCATGGGTTTGAAGCAGTTTGAGGTCATACTCTTTGAGAGTAAAAGTCAGAATCCAGGTTGCACTTCAGGCTACAACTTTTTTGGTGTGATAATGCAGACAAAAGCTACTCTCCTCAGTGGCAAAAGCATGTCATTACCTCCCCACAGCTCCTCCACAGATGTAGTTGCCTGACCTTGTTCTGTTTCCTTAATTACATGTATATCCATTGGGACATGGAGCCTGCAATCTTCAGCAATTCTATGCAGCTCTTTAATGAAGAAGAATTTGAGACATCTTCCTCCCAGCATGCTGCTGATTAACCAGTGGATGTTGCCTGGGTTCTGGTGGGAAGATGAGGGAGACTGGCCTAAAATGTCTGCTAGGATATCTTTAAGAAGGTAATTGCAGAGGTGGTATAGGATTCAGTTCAGTGCAAGGTGAATAAAAAAAAAACAAAAAAAAACCTATGGAATTTGTGTATGTGTCTATGTGTTTAAAACCAGAAGATTTTAAACATTTATTTCTTTATTCCAGCTATGTCAAAGGATATGGAACATTTTTTTACCATGAAAGTATGGTTAAACCATACAAAATAACAAGAATAGTACCTTCCTTACTCTTTCGATACTAAAAATGAAAAATCCTAAAGGAAAAAGAGATTTGTCCAGGTTTTAGATGATTTCTGAACACCTTCCCATAAAATGAGTTAGGCATGTACCTCTCGGAAGGCTGAAGTCACCGAAGAGCTNAACCTGGGGCGGCCCTAAGACACCTGAGAGGAACACCTTGAAGGGAGTACAGGGCACAGGGCTGGAAGGTGTGTCCCGTGAGGGGGGACCTCACTGCTCTGCACAGCTCCGAGGGGAGGGACGTGCTGATCCTTCTCACTGGGGTCCAGAGGCAGGACACGTGGGAATGGCTCAAAGCGGCACCAGAGGAGGCTCACACTGGATATAAGGAAACATTTCTTTACCAGGAGAGTGGTCAAGCACTGGAAGAGGCTTCCTAGAGAATTGATCTATGCCCCATGCCTGTGAGTTATTAACAGGCATCTGGACAAAGCCCTTGATAACCTGCTTTATCTTTTGGTGAGCCCTGAAGTGGTCAGGCAGTTGGACTGGATGATCACAGTAGGTCCCTTCTAACTGAACTACTCTATTCTGTAGCTAATCTTCACGTTTCATCTAATTTAAGAGGAGAGGAATTGTGGCCTAGAAGCGCCGTTTTTTTCTCAGTGAGTTAGCACCCTTTAAACGCAGTTGAGATACATATCAGAGTTGATGAGAGGAATCCCATACTTGGTAATTTGAATCACCCGTTTTAACAATGGTATAAACAGTAAGCTTCTATTTTTAAAATAGTGATGCTTAAACTTGTTCTGCCCTTTTTTTTTTCTTTTCCTATAAATGGTTCATTTTCATTGGTTAGAAAAGCAGTTAAAACAAATAAACACTTCAAGCTCAATTTGATACTTGGTTGTGGTTTTGTTTATTTTCCCCCAAAAAGGACATAATACATCTAGAAATATTTATGTAGCAATTAAGTAGTTTAATCTTTATCCACATCTACAATATTTATTTATATTTCCTCATATTTTGAAATGGCAAATAAAGCATTTCTTATTTACTGAATCGTAGTTTTAACTTTGGATTTTATCAAGCTGCATTTAGATGGAAACTGTTAACAGTCAAAATCTAACGTTTTTAATTTTAGTAATTTACTTGTCAGAAAGTATACAGTAAAGAAGAAAGCTTATGAAATTATTGTTTTGAATGGAAAATTAATAAAGCTAATGAGTCTATGAAAGAAACCATGATGGTCTCTGCACCACAGGCATGGTATCTAAGAGTCATGTGAAGTAAACTTTGTCCTCAGAAGGGTTTCTGAAAATGCCCAGCCAGCTCATTGCTCAGCTGCTTGTACAGTAATCACTGAGGGAAAAAGTCAGTGTGAATTGCATCCTCTGAAATCTTTGTGTGTTCTCATGCCTTTGGGAAGCAGGTACCTTCTCTCCAAGATCCTGATTCTCTGATCTGTGTGAAGGATATACTCTGTTTAATTATTTAAATGAGGATATAAATTTTCTTGCTTTTTTCCCCCAAACTGTCTAACACATTTCTTAGCACTGGAAATGAAGAAAAGATTCTTCCCACTCCTGTGAGCTAACTTAAATGCTCAGGGGAAATTCAGGCAAACTTTTTAAATGTACAACAGAGTCTGAATATGCTTTCAGTCAGGAGAAATGTAAATATCAGAAGTTGCTTAATTGAAAAGACTGAAAATAATGTAAATATTTAATGTAGTGCATGACTTTGCAATGTATTTATAAGGTGAGCTGACCTCAAAAGTTTTTTTAACTACATATAAGAGTAGCACCTTTTATCTCATTGGAGTTTAAGGAGAGCTCATTGATTCAGAATATTTTTTAAGTGTACATAAACAGTTTTCAGGTATTAAATCTTGGCCTGAATGTAGGGTGTTATAAAATCAAATGTAACTTTAAGCAGGCCTATTTTTTTATAATAAAAATATGTTTGAATAGGAAAAAATATTAGCTGCTATAAAGTAGCAAATGTTATCCGCCCTGCTAGAATTGTTTAAAAATGCATCAGTTTTATAGGTTATTTTGGCTCATGTGAAATAAAATTTATCAAGCTGGCTGAGGCAGGTGATGCCAATGGCCTATGTCTTTCTGTCCAAGGGACTACAGGTCTGGTAGTTGGACAGTGAGTTTGGAACGGGTATTTCAAGCTTGGATTCTGATCAATCTGAAGGCCTTAGACAGAGAGACTATTTATTGCCTTGGCCAGGAAAATAAGAAGGCATTGTGGAGGCTGACAGGCCTAGCCATGAAAAGAATTCCCTTGACTCCAGGGAGATCCAAAGCCCACCTTCTCATCAGAGAGTGGTTGACCAGGATGGAAACCAAGCCACGTCTTCATTTTAAGAATGAAGATATGCCCTTGTGAGAGTCCTGGTGGCTTGTGGAAGCAGGTAGGTGCAGAGCCATTTCTGTGAGTGTGGCTCCTCTCCTCTGCCTGTTCCCTCTGCCACCCAAACTCATCCTTGTCACCTTCTCCTTCAGCTGCCAGGAGCATCCTGTGCAGTGGGTGATGCAGCAGCAGCAGCCAGGAGCTCGCCCAGGTCTTTCTGGAGCAGGGAGAAGAGGCATGAAAAGCAAAGAGGATGTGTGGGTCATGGAAAAATCTACCAGCAGCTCATACGTCCCTTACGCAGCAAAACCAGCATTGGTGACACCTAACACAGCTCAGTCACACGGGTCCTTGTGAAGCTTTAATCACTTTTCACACTGCTCATGCAACAGCAGGTAGGTAAATAACCAAAAGGAAGCAGCTCAAGCCGAGCAGTTCAACAACCTCCCATGTCTCCTCTGAGCTGCAGTATCAATTGGGCTTTTTCCCTGGGGGCTATGTTTCCCTGGGAAAAGCCAAGAGGATTGTTATGTCTGGACAAAATACTGCTTTTCTTTGCTGACATTTCTCTTTAAGGAAAAGGTGTTTCGAAGCAAAGTTAAGCTCAGAACATTAAGCCTGCCTCAAATGGATGTGTCACTTTTATTGGAATTCTAATTAAACATAGATTCATAAAAAAGAATACTTTCCCAATTTAAATATGGCTAGCTCTCATGTCTGTATGATTCCAAAACTTATGATGACAGATTAATGACTAGACTGAAAGTCTGTCATAACCTGGTAGGATAAAGCTAATCCAAATCGACTATATGCCATGATTTTATGACACAAAGTTATTGAAAAGTACAAGAATAATTAAGTGGAAATATAATGGAGGAAGCGTTTTTCTGAGCTCTGGCACTGTGGACAGAGCCTGCCACCTGATATGGTTGGTTAGAATAGCAGGTCTGGAGCAGTAATACATTTTTATGCTACTTTTTAAAGAAACTGTGGCTCAAGTAGTCCATCACTAAAATTCATTCTGAAAAAAATTGTGACAGCTTCGGCAGTTATAAAACAGAGGTGCTTTGTTTAACTGGGTGACACTAATTATAGGTAAGAGCTCTATAAACACACTCCTTGTACTCTGGAAGCTGGACAACATACAATAAAACTCTGGCATAACAAAAATGTCATCTATAAATAAACAGAAAATAACTGCATTTTAATTGAACACCAATAAGAAAATAAGCTAGGGGAACTTAAGCCTAATTTTGAGGCTTTGTTTTTTCTTTCAACAATGCTATTGAAAAGTTCTTTGGAATACCTCCATCTGGGTCTTTTGGTGGTGTCACTTATATGCAGGCTGAGCTGTGCACCGATCCAAGCTAGTCGGTTTCATAAACTCAATATTTTGGTCCAAATCTCTGTGTCTACTTAAGACTGGCTACAGGGACAGTGCAGGTGCTCTGTCTAATGATGACCAATATCAGAGACAGCAGAGTCCCATCAGCATTACGTTCTGTCTGAGCCAATGCATCCCAGTAAGAGGCTGAACTCAGCTGACATTTGGTTTCAAGACAGAGCTAGGATCCTTGCACAAGTCCAGGCACACCAACTTCATTAATGCTACATGGATTTGCCTGCCTTGTGCTTTTCCATTGCACAGAGGAGATGTATGCTAAGAGATGTCACTTTCTTGGTTACACTGAGCATGGCCAAGTATAGGTGTTTGTTGACAGAGAGAGATCAGACTGTTAGGAACAGATTAATTAATGGCAAGTATTATACAAACTGCAGGTGAGATTCATCTCTGCTATCCTGTATGTCTGAAACCTACACGGAGCTTATCTATGCTATTTATCCAGAGTTCTCTGTAGTTGGTGGAGGGAGTAGTGCTACTCCAGAGGATGAGTTACCACACGAGTAGTAGATGCCTATGCTGTGTTATGGTGCTACTGCAGAACAGCTTTTTAGTTACTTGAAAACGCCTGATGAATTGTAGGTACAACATGCTTTGTCACTGCTTTACACACCATTTATGACATCTGGCCTTAATATATTTCAGACACTTTAGTGCAAACAGTATTTTAGGTTTTGCCATACTGAGTATTAACGTAGCACAAACTAAAATGCAGAGATGTTTTGATTAGTATTTAGAAATATGTGTTCTGTACAGGTGACGTGTGTTTGGTACGGGTGAGAGAAATGCATGCAGCAGAGGTCAGGGTGGTGCATGTGGCTGCTCTGACAGGTGCCGAGGCACTACAGTGCTGAGCACAGCACAAGCCCCTGTAGGGCAGGCTGGACTGTGCCTGGGAGGCCAATGTTTAATCACCTGAACGCAGAGTGAGGGACAGGTATGCTGCTCCCGTTCCTCCTTGAAAGCTTGAGTTTAAGTAATTTCTTACCATTTCTGCAGAAGGGCTAACTCCAAGGGTCTGAAACACCTTCCTCCCTCAGATCCACCTCTCATTTCACTGCGTTTTGGAAATCCATCTGCAGCTCTCTGTGGTGGTGGAGATGAAGAAGCAGTGAGCTCCTTGGATGCGATGGATCTTAGGGGTGTGAAGAAAGGCGGCTGTGGGCTGTTTATGGGACTTTTGCAGTCTACCTCAGGGCCCAGTTTATCAAGGGTGGTTTCCACGTGCCCTTTTACTCCAAATCTCGTCCTATAGGCCCAGCTATGTTTTAACAATCCGGGAAAACTTATTGTAATTGTTCTTTTGTAAACAGCGCGAACAGCGATCATGAAACGACGTGGATGTTTCACAAGCCGTGTTGGCCATCAGTCACCAATTCGGTATCAGC